>JAJLRJ010000002.1:54063799-54214201 GCA_024195265.1 Dendrophyllia cribrosa
GCCAATAGTGAGCCACTGGGTTGTGCTAAACAGGTCTGTCATGCTTTTGCATTATGTTATTCCTCTAAACTGATTGGTAAAACTACAATTTATGCTCAAGTATGCTTCTAAAAGGATTGGTTTCAGGTATACTTGCACATACACAACTAACAATAATTTATTTATTTCATTCGGTATCTAATTAACAGCTGTTTGTCAAGGCATAGAATTCCTTCAATGTAATTATTCAAATACCAGCCATAAACATTACTTTTTACAATTTTGGATTTCATAAAAAATACTGGGTTTAAAAAAGGTATTGTTGCAACATATAACCGATTTCCTTGCTGCTTTCTTTCACAACTTTTTCCAATTTATTTTATTTAAAAAAAAATAGACGCTGCAAAACACAACAATCATTTTCAGTTGTTGACTAAACAATTGCTTTGAGTTTGATTCTAGCTACATGTACTAATTTGTCATGAAGTAAATCTTTCACAGTCAACACATACTAAAATGAGAAAATTGCTTTCTTTTATAACCTTTACAGCTATGAGGTTTTCATTGCAAAGATTCTTCTGGCAGTGTTAGACCATAATATTGCTGGTACTAGGGATGGAAAGTTATGTACAAACATGTGTACAGCAAGTGGTCAGGAAATTGGAGGGCTGCAGTGGTGAAGGAGGGGAAGTTTCCACACTGGACTGTTCTTGGGGCCACAGTTCTAAATGATGATGACACTGTAGTCCGGCATGTGACTGTCTCACCATCCAATCCTGTAAACCTGGCCACCAACATTGCCATGAGGGAACCCCCTAGGACAAGCTTTCTGGGTGAAAAGAAACTGACAAGATTCACCAAGAAAAACAGTGATAAGAACAAGGCGGACAAGTAAACATGTTATCACTGCTTTTGGTGAATCTTGTCACTAATATTTTGCTTTTGCTAATCTTGATGAATCTTTGTACCAGAAAAGTTATCCTTAGATTGCAAGTGCAACATGTAAAGTTTCTAAACATCTTTCGAGGAATTGTATAGCATCTTGTTTCATTTATGGATTTTTTTTTACTGTCACTGTTATTATTGTAACATGTTGAACAAAGTTTTTTTTTGCAAGTTTGACTGTATTGAAGTGTTGCCTCCCATACAAACTTTGTTTTGGGCTAGAAAGCTACATTTTTGTACCAGTGCATCAATCAGTACTGGTGCTATTAGAATGCTTCGTCATTATCAGTAAAGCGACTAGTAACTGAAAAGTGTAGAGGGGAATGATACCATTGTTAATAGTAACAGTGTTTAATTTTGTTTCAAGTCATTCCCTCGATATCGTTACATTAGTCACCTCAGAAACTTGGGAGAATGTGAACCAGCTGTCTAAGATAACAGTTAAAATGGGCCTTATTGATATTCTTGGTATCGAACTGGAACTAGCTTGAAATGGAGGCTCATGTGGGGGAATATTTTCAAAGGCAAATATTTGAAATGATATTCCCCCACATGAGCCTCCCTTGCAAGCTAGTTCCAGTTCAATACCAAGAATACGAATAAGGCCTATTGGTCAGTGGCTTCCCAAAACAACCATATACTAATATTACTAATTATTATAGCTAATGGTGGTTACCTGAACAATCAGAGTCCCCGACATCCTAGTCTCAGGGAGGGCTTTGTGAAATAAACCCCCCTCCCCACATACAATAATTGTACTCCTTCCTCACCAAGATTTTTCAGTTGGGGGATTTTTGTTTTATGCATGGTATGGGTGGGGTCTTGAGCCATTTCAAAATCCAATACGGGACAGAGGAAATGAACAGGCAGAAAACAACATGTATGATTGAAATTGTGTTTTATTTTATAGACCATAGAAGGTAACTGAATAATGATGTGGTTTCATTAAAGAAAGATGAATTACATCAATTAAACAACTCTATCTGTGAATAAAGGACCATTATCTTTTTAGACAGTCCCTGATAAAATTGACATTTTCTCGGATAAGATGAAGGAAAAAAACTATATTCAACGATGCCTAAAACACACATACAAACCATCTGGAGATGAGTAGATGCCATGCACAACAGTCATCACCCACATGCGGGGCAAACACGCTGTTACCTTTTCCCAGTTTACCGTATCGCCGGTAAGCCGCCTTTCTGAAGCTATTCATAATGTAATCGGGCTCTTCCGTGCGTATATCGCACCGTAGACGGATAGCCGAACGAGGAACCTCTATCAATACAAATGTTACTGAATAGTTCATAAGAGGTGATGCGCTGTTTTCCCACAGCACTTATTTTCCTCCTCTGTTCCCATGTCGCGGCACACCGAACAGACACACCAGTCTGGCTGACTTTCCTCACCGTTTGGCTCAGGTTTCCCGTCCTCTTCTGCTTTAATGAGACGATTCGCAAAATCTAAGTAGTTCTACTTAGGGCCTGGTCGCACTACAGTCAAAAACAAAAATTAGCCCGTGCAAAATGACAAAAACAAAAACATTCCACAAAAAGCGTATCCCACCGAAGCGGTTTCTTTTGTTTTCCTCGATTTTTGCACGGGCGGATTTTTGTTTTTGACTGTAGTGCGACCAGGCCCTAAGCTGAGTAGTTCCCTGAGTAACGCATCCTTTTGAGCTTCGGAAAGTATTGACAGTAAATCCTGAATAAGATAGCAGAAACGTGAAGGTGTGAATGCTTTTAATGAAAAATGGTGAATACAAAACAAGCAATATTTACTTGTTCAAAAATACCATAAAAATCTAACTGTAATTCTCTATTTTCGAATTGCCCAAAATACACTTTGTTTGCCCTCAAATTTTGCATAAACTATTGTTTTGAAACGCTCTTGAGAATATGCAGTCCTCCCAAGAGCATTTACAAACAATAGTTTATGCAAAATTTGGGGGGCAAACAAAGTGTATTATGGGCAATTCGAAAATAGAGAATAAAGTATGCCTAAAATCTACTCCGACTGAAGACGATAAGATAAATCCTTGCATGTTACATCTGTAAAGGATGCTTGGTGAATAATCGAGAACACTCAAACGAAATTAACTTTATTCATTACCTCAATTTCTTCGTTTGACTGACATACTGCATTTTGATGTCGTTCAAAAGCACTTGCAGGTAGATTTTTCCGAACAATACTACATTCCTTGTTGTTTTTGCAAGATTTCTTACTTCCACACTTGCAAGTAGAGTGACGGCATAAGCCTCGGTATTTTCCTTTTTTTTTTTTGGAGCACATGGTAGAACAACTGCAAGTCTACCACATAAATATTGTGCTAATCACATCTCGAATATAAAGAAAATATATATCTGTCTACTTACCACGCGATTTAGCGGCGCTAGAATCAGCTTGTTGTTGGCCGGCGCCGATGTACTTGGCTGTGGAGAACGACTCCTTGCAATCTGTGAGCCATAAAAAATTATCGAAAGTCCCTCGGTTCCTGAATCTTCAATGTCTATTGGAAGGCTAGTGCTTAGATGTTCTTCCATGTTCGAAAAAACTACTGTGAACTGCTTTCCAAGAGGTCTTCGCGCTGGGTCCACTGCAAGGCTTACTTTTGGCAAATGGCGGCTCTCGACTCCAAAAAAGAAAAACAATAATAGCCGCGCGCAAAGCATTTTGGTTGAAAGAGACTCTTTAAACATTAACAAACACAAAGAGGATGTAGAAAAAAATCCTTCAACCGTAAAACTGGTTCAGGTTTGATTGCTGTTTATAGTGTGCTACAGCCGTAACAACAGCAAACCTGATCGGGACCACCTACTAACACAACTTTTGTCCGCAAGGTATATTAAGTTTGATTACGGTCCTCTGACAAAAAAACTCTACATAAATATTGTCCACGCTGCTATTTTGCGTATGGTCATACTTTTGGACTTTTGTACAGGTAAGGTAGATGCACAGTTTCGCAGTTTGCTGTTTATTATGCTTCATGACGACAGCTCACGAATCCAAACTTGCACGGGCAAGGGCGAACAAGGCTCGATTTCCAGCGGAGGAAATGAGCCCGCGCTCAAACCCCCGAAAGGTATCTTTATCTTATTGACTCTGTGTATTACGCGCAAAGCGTCCGTGGGCGAGCAAGACTGGATAAACGGGTTCTTAAGACGAGAGAAACCTGGGTAATAATACTTGACACCGGAAGTAAACTCGATTTCCTAAATAAAGAAACCACATTACGTAATGCTGAAACCACAACACATAATGGTGAAACCACATAACGAAGGAACCGCACCACATAATGAAACAACCGCATCACGTAATGACAAGACTACAACACATAATCAAGTAACCTCACCACATAATGATAAAACCACACCACATCATGGTAGAACCACATCACATAATGATCAAACCTCATCACATAATGTCAAAACCTCGAAACATAATTTAGAAACTTCATAACATAGTGCCAAAACCGCACCACATAACGATGTATCAGAATTACAACATGACAAGACTACATCACATAACGACGAAACGTCAACACATAATGATTAACGATCGCATAAGAAAGTTATGGCTTTCCATACCTTTGGGCATAAAATAAGCATGTCTTAGCAGATGGACAAGGATTTCACTCACCTCACGATTCGCTGATTTGTCCGCCATATTGGGTTGGAAGTCAGCGATCCGATCTTTTTATGGAAAACCGCTGATCCGACCTGTTGACTCATGACTCATGACTCATTGACTCATTTGACTCATAAAACATCCGTTCTCCCAAAATGTAAAACGCATGTGCAGAGGCATTGTTTCCCCTCATTAAACCTATTGTTTTGCGCCGTTGTCGCTGCCGTCGCCGTCGTGCTCAGTCGTGTGACATCGTGTGACATCGTGTGACGTTGTGTGACAAGCGAGGCTGGTTTGCTCATGCGTAGTCCATGGTTTCTTTGCGTCGCGTGCTCTTTAGCTATGGCGGGTTTTGCTGTACCTCGAGTTATAGTAGGCGATTGGACATCTATCAACAGCATCGATATTTTGGGTGTACACATTCCGGCATATTTCGCCGATCCTCAAGTGCTGTACGACTTTATTTCTACTTTTCAGACGAGACCGGATGACGTTTTCGTGGTCGGTTTCCCCAAATCAGGTACGTTTTAAGCACAAACAAGACGTTGCGGGAGCGTATACTTGGGCGTCGTTGTATTAGGCATATTGGAAACTAAATGACTTGGGAATCTGCATGCACGTTAGTTTACGGTTTGATGCTAGGGAGTATTGGGATAGTGTGAGCAGTTTAACAAAGAAGCGCGTTAACCTTCGAAAACAAGAAGACACAGCACACTTAGCGTGCGAGATCGCACGCAAATTATTAAACGATAGCGTGTCCACTGTGTCAAAAGACTAAATTACCATCAAAAACAAACTGACAAGAGGTTTGGGTCTGAGCAAAACTTTATTACTACATTAGGCTTTGCGGCGGAAGTAAAATAAAGGACCCCCGGGAAAGGCGGGAAGCAGGAGGGAGGGCGTCTCTAGGCAAAACATTGGTCGAGTCATCACTGCCAGTGTGACGTCACGTCATAGATCAGTGATTTTCAAAATGGCGGGCAAATTTGTTGTTCGTTATCTTCCAAAAATTGTGGAATTTCTTACAGTTTGGATGATTCATTTACTTTATTCGATGATCGTCAGGATTCGAAAAATATACGAGACTTGTTTGCGATAGTTTCCAGTGCGATCTAGTATTCAAAAGCGTCATATTTGGAACAGAAACTCATTACCAAGTATCTAATACGTCGGCGGAGTTTGTTCTCCTGTTAACGTTTTCGGGGAGCTTGTACAGTGATGCGGAGATATTCTGATCCCAGAATAGGACGTTTGGCACATGGTATATTAAGCTTCCTGTGTGCCGAGTTTCAATCCTTCAGTACTCGTGGTTCGTCTCATCAATCCCTTTAAAGTCAATGAAGTTGTACATGTATGTGAAGAAGACACCTCTACAAGCTTGTTTATATACTGCTCCTTGTTGGCACCAGAGGTCATTAGCGGTAAGTGTTGGAATTTTGTTCCTAAATTACCGTCTGTGAACACTTCTTGAGTCGAAAATCAACAATACTTTTGAAAATTTTAATCTTCTCTACAGCTAGGTCTTAGTGTACAACAGTACTGTACCTCATGCATCATGTCCATGTGGTTAAGTTTGGTTAATTAAATGGCTGTCTCCTTTATAAAAAAAAAAACTGATGTTCAGTTTAAGATTTGGTCTGTATAGATTATTTTTCACTTTCTGTAGGTTCATCATCATCATTATTATAACTATCTTTATACAGAAAGTCAGCATCACTCATAGGTGGTTTTCACAAGTCACTAAATATAATAAGCTAAAAATAATAAAAAAATCAAGTGTATTTGTTAGCCACAAATCTGTGTTGTTTCTCCTTTTCCAGATAAATCTTGCTTTTGAGCATTGTTTGAATTCAACTGGGTTGTGGAAGTTGAACATTTTTGTTTTTCTTGAAACATATGTTTCAAGATTTTTTGTAGAATTTAAAAAGAAAAGCTGACATGACATATACTTACATAGCCTAGGTCATTGTGTAAATCTGTTTTGTTACCATTTATTTGTTTCATTTAAAAAGTTGCAAGCCACTGAAAACAGGTTATTAAAAGTGGTTATATTATGTTTCTTGCAGGGAACATCACTGGTTGGGCAAACTTTATTGTTGCATTGTGAACAAAATACAATGGATGGTGTTGTCTTCAGAATACCTTGCTGGGCATAACTGTGTGATCTTGAAGAGCCCTCTGGGAGATAAACTGCTGTGATGTTTATCACATACTTTAAGGTTCTTGAGATATTCAAAATCAGATGTTATGACATGAGGGGTACATTTTATTTTATACTGCCTAATCATGCTATCAAATTTACAAGATCTGGCCTTATTCTAACACCCCTTCAAACAGCATTGTATATCTCCAATCAACCATCCATACATGAAAACTGTTCCGGTTATTTCCTCCAAAAGTACAAAACCTTGTCATGTAAAGGCTTGCCACAGTATGACAGCCAGAACAAATCACCTGTTGTTTTTGAATTTGGTATTTACTGGAGATCTTAAATCTTATAGTGGTATATGGTTCAAAAGTAAATAGTGGTCAGTCAAACCCAGTTAATACGGACACCGAAGGGACTACGTATTATGGGGATGTCGGTATAAAGCGGGTGTCCATAAAGCTGGGTTTGACTGTACATGTGATTTGCCTGTTATGTAGATGAGCAAGATGAGTTGACCTGATCCCCATGCTAATTAAAAAACCTTGATGGTGTAATTCAACCATTTTTGCACAAGAAATACTAACTGACAATACACCAAAGCAAAGATACAAAACTAGGAAAAAACAGTAGCATGTCTGAGCTATGTAGCATCAAAGTTTTCCCCAATTATTATTACAGTAATTACATATGAACCCACAAGGAATGGATATAGTAGGGCTGATATGGTCAAAACAACAGCAACAGTTACCAAGTAAAGAGGAGCAGAATGAAGCTCGCTGTCCAATACCAATTATTACCAAATAAGGATTAACAAAATGCCATGAGAAACAAAAAGGCATACCGGTATTTGCCATTAGACTGGAAAGGAATTTTAAAACTTTGATGCTATACTCCAAAAATAATGTACCATCCAGTGAAAATTTATATTGTGCCTGTATATATTTATTAATGTAGCAAAATTTTGTAAACTGGATCAAGCAAAGATAAAAATATTCTCAAAATATTAACAGCAGGAAATAACAGTGTCTCCAGCAAACAATTTAATGTTTGTTGTAAACAAATCCTTTACATTACTTTTGAGTAAAACAGAAAAATAAGTGTAATAACAATAGAAACATTCAAGGTTTGACAGGTTAATGTTTTGAATTAGCCATACTTTCAACTGTATTAAAAGAGGACAATAAAAGTGACTACCATTTTCAGCACATCCAGATTTTGCATTGTTTGACGTGTCATGCAATACCCCAGGGGTGAGGCATTTGCTTCTCAAAAGATTTGAAGGGAAAATAAGGAGAAAATTGGAGTTTTGAAAGCCTTAGGAAAGATAATGAAATGACTGCTAATACAACATGAGCATACAGGGCAGCCATCACCAGATCTATGCACAATGTAACAGGGGCGGATCTAGGGGGGGGGTGCAGGGGGTGCCCCCCCCCCCCCCCCCCTGAGATGACCTAGTCTGTGTTGTTCGCTTTTAAAATTTGTTTACGTCACCCTTCAGTTACGTCATTCCTTAGAGGTGCACCCCCTCCTAAGAAAAATCCTGGATCCGCCCCTGATGTAATGAATATGAAAAAGCCAAGTAATACAGCAACAAGGCTGTTACCAACAACAAATTATTTTTATTCATCATTATTTTACACCATAAAATACAATATAAACCCTCAGTCAGACAACAGAGTTAAACACAGGCAGTCAACAAGCTAACATATTCAAACAGTCAGTCAACAAGCCAACAAATTTTAACACACTCGGGCAGTTAACAGCCAGCAGGCAGTCAAAAGCCAGCAAAACTTTAACAGAGGCAGTCACGCCAGCAAAATTCAGAGCAACAAGACAACAAAATTTAGACACATGCAGTTAAACTAGTAAAGCTAGTAAAATTTAGACACAGACAGTCAAAAAGCCAACAAAATCTAGACACAGGCAGCCAACAAAGTGTACACACAGACTCTCAGGGAACACAGATGAAATCAAAACAACACCTTCGCACTCGAAGGGATTGATGAGCAAAATGGCTGATTTGATTGACAAAAACTAACAACGGCTATAAACGTATATCATCAAAGAATAAAACCTCCTTTCATGAGGTCGATCTGTAGAAAACTTAAAGAGAAAACGGCGATCGTTTTGGATCGACTACACTTGCCCGAAGTCAAGATGGCGGTCCCGCTTCTTGTCCCGAATTATATTCAACAGAATTACAAACAAACGCGCCCACAAAACAATAAACGATTCATACACAGAGACAATATGTGCAACAAAGCTTACAAACTTACGATCAATTAGTGAATAAGAGCTAAATAATAGCCTGTATTATCATTCTCTTTGTGTCACTTCAATGGCGTCCCCACTCTAAACTGAGCAAGCCAAGCGAAGTCCTGACTCGTTGCTATGTGACGTCACACTGGTAGTGATGAGTCGGTCGCGACAAATAATTGGAAACAATGGAGTCACCCCCTCCCTCCTGGCGGGAAGGTTCGCTAGCGGATACAAATAATGACTGAGCTAAAAACAAAGGTTCATCGCTCTCACATGCCCCACTTGAGATGTGGGCGTGTAACTTTTTACAGGACACATCAGATATCTAAGGAATGTTTATTACTTCTTTAAACTAAATACTCAAAATACCCAATTACCATCACAAACTAGACTACGAGTAGTCCCTCCATTTCCCGCAGAGATAATAGAGCGAGCGCTTCACGCGTGCTCGCGTTTCGCTCGCTCTACTATCCCTGAGGAAAAAGGAGAGACTACTCGTAGTCTAATCACAAACAGACTGACACGAGGTTTGGGTCTGAGCAAAACTTATTACTACATTAGGCTTTGCGGCGGGAGTAAAATAAAGGATCCCAAACCCAATGGGTAACGAAAAGAAAAGGGGTTACGGTGTTTGTTCTCTTGAGACAGAGATAAATAGACTAAGTATGCGTCACTCTTCCAGTCGCCGTGTGATTTGATAAACTCAGTTAGCGCTTTATTGTTGAAGGCAAAAGTGGCGCCTCCACTACGAAAACTGTGGGAGGAATACAACGGGGGATCTAACCCTATGGCTAAAATGGAGGCTTTGAGAAACGAGTTGTAATGATGGGCCAAAATAGGGACAATGCTCTCGTGCTGACGAGAGACAAACAAGAGAGAGTCTTAATTTTCGTAATTACGAAAACTAAGATGGGGTCTTAATTTTCGTAATTACGAAAACTAAGATGGGGTCTTAATTTTCGTAATTACGAAAACTAAGATGGGTCTTAGTTTTCGTAATTGTGAAAACTAAGACCCCTAAATTTACCCCTAAATATAACTTCAAATTCGAAGAAACGGATCGGACGGAAGATAATTTGATGGATTAGACTTGGAACGGTCATAATTCAACTTCATAACTCGACAGAATGGATTTTAGGGGTCTTAGTTTTCGTGATCACGAAAACTAAGATGGGTCTTAGGTCTTAGGGCCTGTTTATATGGAGAAAAGTTGGCCCGGGTAGGAGGGTAACCCGCCCAACCGGGACAACTTTACCGAGCGTTCGCATGACAAAAAGTTGGCTCCCCTGACCGAGCCAAAAGCTGTCCGTCCCAGTAAAAATTTTAGGGGGACTGGAAAAGAGTTGTCTAGAAACTTTCAATATGGCGGACCTCAGGAGGATTCTTCTGGCACTTTCAATACTTTCAAGTGTGACGGTTGCATTATCATGGGCTAGTCAGATTCTTTCTTTGTACATTCTTCAGCTTCAGAGTCAACAGAATTTCCTGATGGCGCAAACTGCTTCAAGGGAGAATTCGTTTGTTTGCAGAGGGAGACAAAAACGCCGTCAACCGAGGAAAGCTCGATCTTCTTAGAAGAAGCCAGGTCGTACTGATAGATGGTGGATAAACCTTTGGCAAGGTCATCTTCCCGAGGAAGAATGGAAACAGAACCTTCGTATGTCTAGAGAGGTCTTCATGAAACTTGTCGAGGAACTGAGGCCTTTTATTTCCCCAGATCCCAGGTCGCCTAATCGAACGGCTCTCTCAGCGGAAAAAAAGGTGGCCGCAACTCTTTATTTTTTAAAGGATATGGGTTCGGTAAGGATGACAGCAAATGCATTCGGCGTGGCAAAGAGCACAGTTTCAGTCGTTGTTCATGATGTATGCAGCGCTATTACCTCTTATCTTGGCCCAAAATACATCAGGCTGCCCCGGACTGTGGATGAAATGAGGGAATTAATTGTCCAATTTGAGTCGAGACATGGTTTTCCACAAGCATTTGGGTGCGTTGACGGAACACATATTGCCATTCAACAGCCTATGGAAAACTCTCATGATTTTTTCTCATATAAAATGAAATACACCCTCAATGTACAGGGCATTTGCGATTATAGAGGAATATTCATAGATGTTGATTGCAGATGGCCTGGGAGCGTGCACGACGCAAAAGTTTTTAGTAATTCTAACATTAATAAGTTGCTCCAGGAGGGTAAACTTCCCTTAGTCTATAGGTCACTTCTACCTGGTTATGACAAAGTGCCCAGTTTATTGCTTGGAGACCCTGCCTATACATTATTACCCTACTGCATGAAAGAGTACCCCAATACCTATACTAACGAGCAAGTTATGTTTAACAATTTATTGAGGTCTGCCAGGAACCCAATAGAATGTGCTTACGGACGCCTCAAAGCAAGGTGGCAAATTCTTTCTAAAAGGATTGATTTAAAGTTGAAGTATGTACCAGAGGTAGTTTACTCTTGCTTTGTTTTACACAACTTCTGTGAAATCAATGGTGTGAACATTGATGATGATCATATCCAGAGGCAAATTGAGTATGATAAACAGATGCAGCCGAATGTTGAACCAGACCAAATATTCTCGTATAATACAGCAGAAGGAGTGCATGTAAGGGATGTTATCACCAAGTACATAAAGGAGTTTCTTCCAGATCACCTGTAATTAAACTGGTAATCAAATGCAGAGATTTTGATATGTAACAGTGTCTCTTTTGTATTGAAGGAATACATGGAATATTTTTATGCTTACTTGTGCAAAATATAAAGAACTAGTTCAGATTTTATATATATATATATATATATATATATATATATATATATATATATATATATATATATATATATATATAGCAAATGGATAACTTAAATGAGGCCCACAGGAAAAGGGCACAAGTCACAATTTGACCTTGGAATCCAAATTCTCCAAATTTATTAATTGTAATTTGGCAGTTACACATTTATGTTGTGATTGCAATTTGGCCAGTTATATTTATGCTTCAGTCTCCAAACTGAAGCAACTGAAATTATCCTTGAATGGTAATCAAATCAGCCATGCTTCAGTTTACTAGCGTATTGTTAATATTTCTCGAGTTGTTAGCAAAAGCCATCAGGAAATTCGAAAAATTTCATCTTTTTGACAACAAACCATGCACAGATCTACTTTTCTAATGTGAAAACCAGTCTGTAAGCCAAAGTATAGTTCTTTGGAGAATTTGGGTTCTGGAGAGCAAATCATCACTAACCTTTTTTGCAACAGACTCTTCAATTACAGTACTGTACAGCATCAAGTTTCTAGATGCTCAATAGAGGTAACTTAGGGCTGGTTCTCGCTTACACTAAAGCATAGGGTGAGGTAAACGTGCTATGCTGCTGATATCTTGTAGTTAAGCTTGTTCATATGTCCTTGGGTACTTACTAGTGAAATGAGCAACAACACTCTCAAAATGAGTAAAATCATTTGAAAGGAAAAGGAACAAGTGCCTTATGCTTGAGTGTTTTTGCTTATTTTATGCTGATTTCTACATCATTTTTTCTTGTGCTTGTTTGAACAGGTTGTAGCAAGGTTTTATGACTTTTTTCATGCAAACCCTAAATATTGAAAACAATGTAGATTTTCTACATTGAGAAAACCGGGTGTCACGTGATGCAACTCTACCTTTTAAGGAAAGTTATTAACATCCAGGTAATTGTTCAAACTGAGTGTGCTCTTTGAAGGGGCCTTAATTTACAAAATAAAAATTGAAAAGTTGAAAGAAAGACATTTAAGGTAAATTTTCAGTGCAACTATTGCACACAAAGCAGAGGTCTTTTTCTGTTGAGTTTACAAACTGTTGAGGTTCAGATTAAAGTACATCAAACTTTGCAGTAGTTCAAGTTCTTCATTTTCTAAAACTTTATTTAAATGTTACTAAGCCCTTTTGTGAACCGTGCCAACTGAACAACAATACTGTGCATGGGGTGGTACACATTAGAACTAGGGACATAATTTTGAATATCATCAAGTTAAGAGGAAAGCAATAAAGTACAACTTTACTTGAGTAATTGCCCAGCGAGCAATGTTGTATATGGATGTGTACAGAATGCAATGAAATAGTAGCATGTTTATACCACTTTGTAGCTGTGCACCTTTTAATTTGTAGTTCCAGATGATATTCTGCACCCACTACCCCCCACATTTCCGCCCTTGAAGAATTTGGCTTTTGAGATCCCCCCCACCCCCCCTCCTTCTCTTCCAATTTGCACTGACCCACCATGGTGTGGAAGTCAGGATTTTCTGGAACTGCACAGCAAGATCTAACCCAAACAAAAGTTACAATATCAACTTCAAGAGCTACTGCTGTATCTTTTTTTTAACAACACCTCCAATAACAATCCCTTTCGAGGTGTCAAAATATTATACAGTTAGCTTATTTTTCACATAACACAACTTATTTCAGTCTCAGGTGGAACTAAGTGAAGATAAAAAGCTTTAAAATGCCACAGAAATGTTGCTCATCATGACTTGGGCATAACCCATTATCCCCTTCCCCCAAGAAAGTTCCAGATTAAAGTGCAAAGTAGGTGTTGTCCCTTTCCCTGTGAGTTGCTTGGGAATTACCCGAAGATACATGTAAATTAGGTACCCCTGGAGCATGCGTAGGTTGATAAAAACCTTCAGGCTGGAATGGACCTACCCCTGACTGTGGATAATATTGTTGTTGTACAGGTTGTGGACATGGGGGTTGCTGCGGTGTGGCCACAGCGTTTGCCAAAAGTGCTAACCCCTGAACTATTCCTTCTGAAAGCCCCTTCATTGTCTGTGACATTTGTTCAATTGCTTTAGCAGTAGTTGCTGTTGATTCTCTAAAGCAGTCCATCATCTCTTTCCTTAAGCAAGCGTCTTCTTTAGCGGAATCTAAGAGCTTCTGGTCTCGTTGAGCTGCTGTAAGCCTCTTCTCAAGGTGTTTCCTTTTGTTGTCGATCAGCTGGGGTATACTTGACACAGCATCAGATTTTCTCTTGGTCTGCTTGTGACCTGCTTTGGGTGTTTCTTCGCCATTGGGTTCACTATCACCAACAGCTTCAATCAGTACTTCCTCTTCATTGTCACAATTAATGGGAGTTGAACATCGGGGAGACTGGACATCCGTAGTTGAAGTGTCAGTTTCGTCTGTGTCTTCCGATGCAGACGGTACGTAAGGCACAGTTCCTTGACTGTCAACTCCAAATGACAGAGCTTCTGTAGAAGGCGAACCACCCCAAATTGTTGCCAAATCATTGTAGTGCTCCGTTACTATTTTTCCGCTTCCACTACTGGTGCCTGACACAACTGCTTTCGAATAATCTTGTCTTATGTTCTTTACTTTTTCTCGTACACGGTTGTATCCCATTCTGATCATTTCTGCTTGTTTTGCCTGAACCTCCTTATACGCTTTATACTCTTGTTGTGTCATTTCCGTCACAGGCTTCTCTGGACTTTCTTTCACCGAAGGTCCGAAGTAGTTTTCTGTGGCGTATCTGACAGCCATCATTTCACGAATTTTTTCGTACAATTGTACTTTATCGGCGTTAAAGTCGGTTCCATTGAACTCACAGAGACTTTTATACTCTTTTAAACAATCAAGTATAGAATCAATCATCGCAGACGTCCACGACCACTTTTTAACTTTGGTACTGGACTTCGATTTTGCCGCCATATTTGTTTATGATAAACTAGCCCGCGCATGCCCAGATTATCTATAGTTGACCGAGTTGGCCCGGTTAGCCGAGCCAAACCGTTTATATGAAAAAAAGTTGGCTCGGCCAGCCGGGTCACCCTGCCATCGAAAGAGGGTGACCCGGCTAGCCGGGTGACCCGGCTAGCCGAGCCAACTTTGAGATTCTCATATAAACAGTTCGCCGCGTTTTGTAAGGGAAAGTATGAAAACTTGGCTCGCCCAGGGTAGCTCGGGTAGGCGGGTCACCCGCCTACCCGGGCTAACTTTTCTCCATATAAACAGGCCCTTAGTTTTCGAGGGTCTTTATAGTTTTCGTATAACCCCATTTCATCGGTGAGCTGAACCAAACTCAAAAAGTGTTTGAGAGTTGTAACAGGGCATAGCGGTGAATTTGGAATAAGTGGAATAGGGATCTGCAAAACCCTTTGCTTAAATTGGATAGTTTTAGTACGTGTGACTGTAAGCACGGCGCCATCAGCCGTGAATGTGACGTTTCCACGGGTAAGATAGCAAGCGTTGGCTGATCCATAGGGAACCCACGCGTTTATTTAGAATGATCATAGAATAAAGGTACCGAAATGGACTTACGTGATGTTGTGTTTCAATCCAAATGTGCTGTTGAATAATTGAAATCAGCTTATGCCGGGATTAAGAGCAGCCACAACGGTCCGATCAATTTCGAAACGATCGTGTCTGTTATTTTTAAACGGTCTCGCATTTCGCCGTCTGTTATTAAATTTTAACTTGTTAGCCGTCATGCGGCATGGTCTCGTATTTCGGCGTCTGGAAATAGGGAGAAGAGAAAATTGACTCTGGGGTCGGGGATCATTTGGGGTCGGGAATCATTTCGGGTCGTGTACACTCTCTCTCAACCTTTCTCTCTCTCTTTAGCCGTTAAAAATTTAAACTCTAATTTAATTAATAACAAACGGTTACGTGATATGCCGCATGACGGCGAAATGCGAGACGCTGACTAGTTAAAATTTAATAACAGACGGCGAAATGCGAGACCATTTAAAAACAAGAGGCTACACTTAGCCTATACTCATGCGCGCGAGACTCTAAGACGCGTTGATTGAAGTTACCAATAGTTTTTCTGTGTTACTAAATCGCATGCAACCGGTGTAAAATGGTTTATTCCAGAAAAAATCCCCCCACCCCGACGGATGCAATGTTTTTTTACCCCTTCCCCGCCCGGATTTCCCGGCCAGGCCGACCAAGTGGACCAACCCTCGCACCTTGATTTTTAACCCAGATACCCCCTCCTGCCCGGATTGCCATAAACTTTTTGTAGGCTCTAAATAACAGGAAATCGCATTCAGGAGATCCGGGATTTTTTTAAAGTTTTCAAATCTTTGGTGAGAATTGCTATGAATTGGTCAAACATTTTGTAAATAAACGTTGCATGACGCATTCACTAAAAACTTTCCGTGATTTTAAGACCAAATCGAAATGAAATGTTTCCATAACTTAAGACTGGTTCTTTAAAAAAATGCTTTGATTTTGTCATCTATAATAAGTTTTTTCCAGGCTTCACAGTTTCTTCAAAGTGTTGTCGCAAATACACAATTTTGCTTTATGCAAATTTTATGTCAAATGTAATTTGATAGCAAGCTGTTTTTAATTTTTTTATATGGCCACTGAATCCAAAATATATTTTCTATAAAAGGTCGAAACTTTTGAATGAAACTCGTATTTCCTTGAATGAAAATGTCTTTCCTTTGATTAAAAGAGTCAAACACCTTTCAGAATTCAGTGATTTTCTGCTTCTAGAAGTCTTGGCGATTTATTGTATCCTAATTACTGCGAGGAACCGGCTAGCGTCTGCGAAAATATAATAAACATCACAAAATAATTCAATTCAGCAACCTATTTTTATTATGCTTTCTAAAATCGCCGACTTTTCCTGTGTAGTAGAATGCCAATCTTATCCGGAAAAATGATTCGCATAATGCTTTCGCTAATAAAAAAAAACAGTTCTGAATGGTCAAAGGTACAGAAATGAAATGCTGGCGGCGTTTGAATCATGAGTTCGGATAGCTCATGGTCTGCAAACAAACACTTCGATTCAGAGCTCGATTTTTCACTAAAACCTTTTTCCAAACCACGAAAGCACTTAAAATAATCTTTGAAAACAATACTTGGCCACATTTGGTGAAAGCTGTGCTTGGTAAAGTAGTAAAAAGAACGAGAAAGCTCCGTTTACCTTTCACACGGATCCAAAGCGCGCACGTACAAACAGAACTTCCTTGACAATCGAGTCGTCTAATCCGAAGCTATCAGAACTGTATCATCGTACGGCAATCGGGTGAACTTGGCACAACTTCGCGCTTCGGAAAGTCGTACTTACTTACACAGGTGACAACATAGTGGTTACTAGTAACCTAGTGACCACAAAAAGTAATAAAGTCAGTAAAAATCGACCTTAATATGACACGCATTCCCCAGTCCATAATCCAAAGAAGTCCAGTCCCAAAGTCCAAATTTTTTATTAAATCTGATGGACTGAGGTAATGCACCAGTCAATGTAAATCCCCGTCCCCCCCAACCCCGGGGATTAGGCGGGGATAAGGCATTTGCTGTTTCTAATGAGAACTAATGCCCCACTATACAGGGCACTGATTTCAGTCTGTCAAATGCCCCGCCATCATACCTAAAAATTACATCTATTTGCAGAAATCTTTTTCTTTTTCATCTTTTTTTATATTTAAATACCCTGTATTGCATGTTTGCTATTAAAGTTAATAAAATGAATGATTATTATTAGTATTACATGATTTTGTTCCCAAAAGACGACTTTAAAAACAATTTGTTTCGAAAATGACAATTCGGTCCTTGGCTTTTCCTCAACAAAAATCTAATATGGCGGCTGAATCAGTGTTCGTACTGGATATTAGACTACGAGCAGTCTCTCTCGCTCGACGGACTAAGCTGGGAAAGAGAGACTGCTCGTAGTCTATTCAGTATCGGCAAGTGCGACTATAAATTAAGACGATATTTCATATTGTTATTACTGCTCTTTTTTTCAATTTTTATATAAGCATGTACATTTCCTTGCATATGTTGTCCTGCCATATAGCCAAAAATACAAAATTAAAACTCACTACAATCGATTCATCTAAAACATCTTTTAATTTGAAAAATTCGATCAAAAAACAATCAATACCACGCCAAGACGTTTCAAGGTCATCCACAAAGCCTTCCGGCTAAAATAAAAAAGTATTTATTTCTACCAAACAATGAAAAACCATACCTTAAGGGGGAGAAACTTAACTACAAGGTGGTTGCTATGGAAGAGTTCCAAACGTCATATAATGAGTTTCTTTACTTCCTCGGTTATGATGTTTGGTCCATCAAATTTTATGAGTCACAACCACATTTGGTAAGTCGCTGTGACCAGAACATAGAAACCCTTAAATTAACTCAAACATCTTACATTTTTCCCAATAAAACCAATGTCAACGGCTTAAGAACAACCTAATAAAACATCTGTAGCATCGATTTGTTAAAATTCACGTTATTGAAAAAGCTATGACGTCATAAAGGTGTATTTTAATACATTTTATTTAATAGTTTCCTTTTTTTCGTCAAAACGGTAACTCCATGCTACGCTACAGCCTACAGATTTTAAATCAAAGTGCCCTCTGGGCTATCTCCTGTAAGTTTTTCCCCATCATGCAATGCTGTCAGATTATGTCTGGATATTGTTTTTGATGTTGCAATTGGACTTTTAGGTTAGAGTGCGTGGTTTCTTGACTTCAATTTCTCTTTCGACAAGTAAGTTTCCATGTTATTGGTAATGGTTATGCAGTCCTCTTGTCTTGTGTCTGGAGCAAGTTTCAGTACTTTCAACTCGTCTGGATTTTTACCTGGTTTATTACCAAGAGCTTCATACAAACATTGTGTTACTGCTGCCTTCCCTAAACCCACGCCACTACTTAAAGTGTCAATTGATTCTCGTCGTTTTTAACAGAGAGTAACATGGTAAAAAAAACGCCATTTGTTCTCTGTTGAAAGATTGAACAAGTTCTCTATAACTGTTATCATCCATACGATTAATTACTAGCTTTTCATTATCATTTGCTGTAGAAAAAAGTCCAGCATTACTTTAAAAAAGATTGGTCCCTTGGTGATTGTTATCTAAACATGGGTTTAAACAACCAAATAGTTCCCTGTACAGTATCTAACTGATCACGTTCCTTATTTTCAGGATCTCCCATAACTTTATGTAAGAGTTCTCCTTGCTTTTCTTTCAAATATAACATGTTTTATTTGCTCCAGTATAGGAACATGATAGGAGCTTATTACTCCTGAACATGATTGCATTTTCATTCTTAGATTTTTAATAGATACTTACATCCGTGATCAAAAAACACTTTCTAACAAGTCTTGCACGCGGCAGGCTGTGGACACATAATCACGGCCTATTTACTGATCCTAATATGTCCACAGCGGTAACATAAACTTCAGCCGATTGCCATTTATTTTACAACACGTGTCAGCCAAAGAAACCCTAACAGTATATGCCAGGACAGTGCAGCGAATACATAGAGAAATAAAATAATTATAATCATGGCTATGGCATGAAATCCTCCGGGATCGTGTCATCAGAGAAATTATCCAAAGATCAATGGGTCAATATTATCGAGCAAAGTAGATAGATAATTGCGACTTGTCACATCCTAACAGTGATCTATAGCAAGGAACAAATACCTCGTAAACCTACTTGGGAAAGCTATTTTAAAACAGAAAAGTCATTAGCAAGGATTAGTGTGGTGTCATCGTCGTACTGTGACACTTTGCTCTGTTTGTTATTCGAGCCTGGGATTTGAATTAGGCCGGCCCTCAATGCTCGGTTCCCGGCGAATAGCTTGGCCTAAAGTCTCAGCTACAATGAGAGGCGACAAAGGATCGCCCTGTCTAACTCCCCCTTCAAGAACAAACGCTGGCGAAAACCAACCGTTGTTCGTGACAACTTTAGTTATGTCTGTACATAAATAACTTTAAATTAATTACCCATCGCCGGAAATGCAGTCCCAGGTTAAAGCGATGTAGCACACGTTGTAAGAAATCGTAATTCACGCGATCGAAAGTCTTTCCTGATCAAGACTGATCAATTTTCTTTGCATAAAACAATTTAAAATTTAAAACAAGCAGCAATGTCTGCTATTAAAAACACGGGTATTGAGAAGAATCGGCGATTAAATTTGAGATTAGTCGATATATTAAAAGCAAAACTTTCTAGAATTTTCCAGAATAATATCTTAACTTCCTACGGATCATATTTCATATCTTTAATCTCTTGTCCAGAAGAATAAGCATTTTAAAACTCGTTGGCGTAACGCCACGAGTAATGAAGAATGTAAAACAGTCAACGGATTCTTCGATTGTGGAGCAGTTACATTATTGGGGCTACATGTATGCTTCGAATTCTTAATTTCTTATGTACACTTAAAGCCCGGTTTCACAAATGGTAGAGTTTGCTATCTTTTATGACCTTGAAGTTCCGGTTATGACAAGTGATATGATGTCACTTTGTGGTCATTTTTATCTGTGAATGCGGTCAATACGCCAAGCAATGTCTTTGACTTCAAACTCAGTATGGAAAATTAAACCGATCTGTGGACTTCAAATGGATTTTTCAACACTTCCATAAACGCTACACCACGATATAAATGTGAAGTCATTCGAGAAAGCGCCAGCCTTATAATTAATTCATCTATTCTTAATCTCAAAAACACTTGAAACAGAAAAACTTGTCCGCAGGTTACTAACCACTTCTCGCCAAACTTAAAACCGGGGGAGATACTCTATATACTTTTTGGGGAGCATGTGCCGCTGGGACTCTAAAACCCTTACCCTATACAAAACCATACCCTTCACAGCCACACATACCTATATACCTTACAATAAAACTACCCCCCCCCCCCCCCCCCCCCCCCCCTCCGGAAAAAGGGACACACGGCCAATTTTTAGGTCGGGCTGCTTTGCTAAGCCCGACCAACAAAACATCATTGTAAATGCATACCTCAAACTCTCTTTTCCCTTTCTTTAGAACGTAGTGCTATAAATAATGCCAAAATAATTATTAATGTCCTGAAGCAACTAGTTTGACAGTTTGACAATCCAGATTGGACAAACATTAAAACACATCGTAAAGGATATTAGCCAAGCGTGCTTCAGCGTGCCAAACAGTATCTGACCAAAGTCTACATTAGGTCAAGATAACATTACGTAACACGTTTTGACGCTCGATACAATTACCTACATGCTTCAAGCAACATGTTCCCCCAAAAACATAGAATTCATAATCGTCCTTAAAAATCATTGCTATGCACGAGAGACATTAAACAGTAAGAATGTTACCTAACCGAAAAAAAGTATATACCGAGGCATTTTTCAAAACTGCGTGTATATGAAATTTAACACGCATATTTTTTTAGATTAAGGTCAAGTCAAGAAACCACTGTATTGAAATTATTGAAATAGCGAGAACTTGAATTTTTGATAAAATACGGACAAATAAATTGCTCTCTCATCTAACGTTCTCTAAAATCTCAGTTAACTAAATCAACCTACGAATATATGGCTTTGTCAGGCCACAATCGTGCGCTCGCTAAACAGCTTTCAAAAAATATCCCACTCGACTCTTGTGTTCTTATTGATAGCATCTAACAAAAATGCAACAAGAATGTCCCCACAAATTCACTAAAAAGTCTATTAATAGTATCTAACAAAAATTTTGCTAACAAAAATGCACAAAGAATGCATGTTAGACCACATTATACTCCTGTAAGTTAAACATTAACTTACAGGAGATAAAAAAGTTGAATTGCTAAATACGATTCGCCAAAAAAATCAGATTTTTATCTCTTTTCCTTTGAATTTTTGCGCTTTTTCATTCTTACGCGCGGTTGGGGACCGGCACTAGTTGCGCATGTACAATGTCGATTCGGATGTCTTATGTTGAGTTTCATAGTTCCCACCATATTAGCAGTTTATGACACGTGAGAAATGCTAACCATAAAATAATGTCCCTAGCAACGACTCTAAAACTGTAGTTAAGTTTCACCCCCTTAAATTAAACAGTCTGCAAGTCGTCCGCAAGAAGTTCAGCGATTCCACGAGGTCTGATGAGCCAAAACGGCCAGCGGTTTTCATGTCTAATCCCGGCCCAATCTCCGCTCAAATCATCACAACGTTCCAAATAGGGCTAATGACCCGCTCATCGAAGCATGATTGTGTGCCAAATGCCCCGCTAATCCCCGCATAGTCCCGGCGTTGGGGGGGCGGGGATTTACATTGACTGGTGCATAACGACGCTGTTTTGCCGTGTGTTTCTATTGTTCTTTCTTGAAAAAAGTCTTGAAATTACTCACCACAGGCAGCGAGGACTGCTCCGATACAGACATTGCAAAGAATCGGCAGTAAAACGGGAAATAAATTGACAATATGCTTATCAGTGCGAGAGATCGATGTTTGGCATTTTTGCCTCGGAAGAACTCTGATTAAAAATAGCTCTTAGTTTTTTCAGAATCGCAACAAATTCGGCCTCAAGTTGTATGCTGTGTATAAAAGCAACGTTCACCTCTATGGGAGAAATACAGGACTGACTTATACACCAATAAGACCAAATGACGGAAAATGTTTATCATGCGCATGCGTATCAAACATTTGTCTTATACTTCAATGTACCATAAGAAAAGAAGCAATTTATATTTTAATAATTTAAACAAGATAAGAAGACGTCCGACATGGAGAAGAGTTACTTCTTTCATTCAGTCATCGTACATGCAAACCACGTTACTATTGAATGTTATATAAATGAAGGCTGTACCACAATGAAGCCAGTCATTCTTGTGAAAATAATATATACCTGACGTGAACATTACTAATGTGAGTAGGGTTGTAGGAGACGCTGTCGTGACACTTCAGTAACGATGTTTTGCCGGAAGTGAGAGTAGCCAGAAGTCACTAAACCGGAAGTGTAAAAAGCAAAGCTGTGAACCGGAAATGCACAATTTAAAATATGCGTGAATAAATTTGCATGCAAAATCGTGACACAAAAAAAAATAATAAAAAGAAAGACGAAGCCCGTTTTATAACTCATGCCGCTACGCGCATGAGTAATAACAGACATGATCGTTTCGAAATCGTATCAACGGATTTGATCGGACCGTTGTGGCTGCTATAAATCCCGGCATAAGCTGATTTCAGTTATTCAACAGCACATTTGGATTGAAAAAAAAAACATCACGTAAGTCCATTTCGGTAACTTTATTACTTGGGCGGAGCGACCAAGTATTAAAATGCAGTTTGGTCGTCGACAAATGTGCAGTATTGCGCAACTCTGGGGATGGCGGGATTGTTCAAACCTTCACCGCGGTCACACGTCCGAGGCGTTTTTCGTTTTATTTGGTGGGATTCATTTAGTATTAAGTGGAAACGTAGGCAAGGATGTATAAAATAATTAGTTTATGTAACTATCTTTTCATCTTTCCGGCTCAAAATAACGAGCTTCTTTTCCATCGTTGAAAACTGATCAAAACGCTTCGTGCCTGAGTACAATTGTGTTGGCAAATGGCGCCAACAGTTCTGCGGTTCATAGTTTTCAAACGCTTAGAACTTTTTTTAGTAAACTTTCAAAACGTTTAGTGAGTTGAAAGTGTATTGTCAATATATGAAACTTTTAATAAACAGTGAAAATGACAACCTTAACTTTGAAGTACTTTGGTTAACTTTTGCAAATTTCTCTCGTTTAACCGCGGTGGAGTACACCTGTTGTTTGTTGATGCGAGGCGAACGTCACAAAGTGCGAGTCGTGTTTTCTCTGTTGCATCTAACAGTTTCATATTCAATATGCGTAAAGAAATTACTCAAGAAGACACTGCGAAAGTATTTGACACTCGCTATTAATTCTACGATACCTTCATGACGGAAACCCGCTAAAACATGTTCAAACGAACATGAAGAAGATAATTTTGACGAATACATACCTAGCGCTTATTTAACAAGAGGCTACACTTAGCCTATACTCATGCGCAAGAGACTCTAAGACGGGCGATTAAAGTTACCAATTTTTCTGTGCTCGCTTTTAATATTTAATTTATTGATTCCGATCAAATCCACACTCATCTATATTAAACTTTCCAAGCTGTGAATTATTTCTGTTACATTTGAAAAGACTACTTAAAAAATAGGCAGTAGATGACATGCTGTAAAAAGAAATTTGATAATCAATATAAAGATTTAGTTTTCCTGTGTTACTTAATCGCATGCAACCAGTGTAAAATGGGTTATTCCAGAAAAAATCCCCCCCCCCCCCCGATGGATGCAATATTTTTTTACCCCTCCCCCGCCCGGATTTCCCGGCCAGGCCGACCAACCCTCGCACCTTGATTTTTAACCCAGATACTCCCTCCTGCCCGGATGGCCATTAACTTTTTGTAGGCCCTAAATAAACAGGAAATCGCATTCAGGAGATCCGGGATTTTTTTAAAGATTTCAAATCTTTGGTGAGAATTGCTATGAATTGGTCAAACATTTTGTAAATAAACGTTGCGTGACGCATTCACTAAAATCTTTCCGTGATTTTAAGACCAAATCGAAATGAAATGTTTCCATAACTTAAAGCTGGTTCTTTAAAAAAATGCTTTGATTTTGCCATCTGTAATAAGTTTTTTCCAAGCTTCACAGTTTCTTCAAAGTGTTGTCCCAAATACACAATTTTGCTTTGTGCAAATTTTATGTCAAATGTAATTTGATATCAAGCTGTTTTTATAATCACTGAATCTAAAATATATTTTCTATAAAAGGTCAAAACTTTTGAATGAAACTCATATTTCCTTGAATGAAAATGTCTTTCCTTTGATTAAAAGAGTCAAACACTTTTCAGAATTCAGTGATTTTCTGCTTCTGGAAGTCTTGGCGATATATTGTATCCTAATTACTGCGAGGAACCGGCTAGCGTCTGCGAAAATATAATAAACATCACAAAATAATTCAATTCAGCAACCTATTTTTATTACACTTTCTAAAATCGCCGACTTTTCCTGTGTAATAGAATGCCAATCTTATCCGGAAAAATGATTCGTATAATAATGCTTTCGCTAATAAAAAAAAAACAGTTCTGAATGGTCAAAGGTACAGAAATGAAATGCTGGCGGCGTTTGAATCATGAGTTCGGATAGCTCATGGTCTGCTAACAAACACTTCGATTCACAGCTCGATTTTTCACTAAAACCTTTTTCCAAACCACGAAAATACCTAAAATAATATTTGAAAACAATACTTGGCCACATTTGGTGGAAGCTGTGCTTGGTAAAGCAGTAAAAATAACGAGAAAGCTCCGTTTACCTTTTCCACGAATCCAAAGCGCGCACGTACAAACAGAACTGCCTTGACAATCGAGTCGTCTAATCCGAAGCTATCAGAACTGTCTCATCGTACAGCAATCGGGTGAACTTGGCACAACTTCGCGCTTCGGAAAGTCGGACTTACTTACACAGGTGACAGCATAGTGGTTACTAGTAACCTAGTAACCACAAAAAGCAATAAAGTCAGTAAAAATCTACATTAATATGACACGCATTCCCCAGTCCATAATCCAAAGAAGTCCAGTCCCAAAGTCCAGATGTTTTATTAAATCTGATGGGCTCAAGTGACGACGCTGTTTTGCCGTGTGTTTCTATTGTTCTTTCTTGAAAAAAGTCTTGAAATTACTCACCACAGGCAGCGAGGACTGCTCCGATACAGACATTACAAAGAATCGGCAGTAAAACGGGAAATAAATTGCGAGTGCGAGAGATCGATGTTTGACATTTTTGCCTCGGAAGAACTCTGATTAAAAATAGCTCTTAGTTTTTTCAGAATTGCGACAAATTCGGCTTCAAGTTGTATGCTGTGTATAAAAGCAACGTTCACCTCTGTGGGAGAAATACAGGACTGACTTATACACCAATAAGACCAAATGACGGAAAATGTTTGTCATGCGCATGCGTATCAAACATTTGTTTTATACTTCAATGTACCATAAGAAAAGAAGCAATTTAAATTGTAAAAATTTAAACAAGATAAGAAGACGTCCGACATGGAGAATTCAGTCATCGTACCTGTAAACCACGTTACTATTGAATGTTTTATAAATGAAGGCTGTACCACAATGAAGCCAGTCATTGTTGTGAAGATAATATATACCTGACGTGAACATTACTGATGTGAGTAGCGTTGTAGGAGACGCTGTCGTGACACTTCAGTAACGATGTTTTGCCGGAAGTGAGAGTAGCCGGAAGTCACTAAACCGGAAGTGTAAAAAGCAAAGCTGTGAACCGGAAATACACAATTTAAAATATGCGTGAATAAATTTGCATGCAAAATCGTGACACAAAAAATAAAAATAATAAAAAGAAAAACGAAGCCCATTTTATAACTCATGCCGCTACGCGCATGAGTAATAAGAAGTGAACAGGGGACAGCGAAGGAAGAAATATAAGCGTGGTAGGAATCCCAATTAATTTCACTTCTTTCGGTTGTTTGCCTTTCATTAATTTTTATTTCGTGAAGTTGAAGGAACAGAACAGCCAACTGAAACTTTGGGTGCAAAAATTCACCGCCGAGAGAAGATGTAAACAATGCACGCGTTGTCTTGCGAGACGTTACTTGCGAGTTTTGCTTCCGCTAGTGAATGTTTCTCGGGCGAAAATAACCTTAAAGCGATCACTTTTTCATTTAATATTCTTTTCTGTGTTTCGGATACAGAGGAATAAAAACTGGATATATTTTCGTGTGACTGATTGCGAGATGTTTTATGAAACAGCTGCGTTATGCGTTACTGGAAAGGTTTCAAATTACTTTCACATTATGCAAATTGCAACATTTTTACCTCAACTGCAAAAATATGTTTCAAAGGGCTAAATTTGTTTCTCTCCTCCTAAATTATCACTTCTGTCGTTAACATTGATTAAAGTTATAAGTTTCATTCAAACTCTATATAATAACGGCGGGAATACTTCCAGCAAAACTTTCAATTGGAAAAGTTGTTTTGATCTCGGGTCCGGACCAGGCAATTACATCATGGCTTCGAAAGGCCACTTTGCGGCTACATTTGCATTCACTTCAAAAGTGTCAGAAACACAGACCAGCTAGTTACAAGATTTAGCTAAAACCAATAACAACCATCGGGAAACTCTGACATACGGCCTTTTTTTCAACGGTAAGTACAAAGTAGGCATCGATTTGTATTTTTCAGCATGTACTCGTCTTTTGACACAGTTGACACGCTACTTTAATAATTTACGTGCGATCTCGCACGCTATTAAAGTGTACTGTGTCTTCTTGTTTTGACGGTTAACGCGCTTGTTTGTTAGACTGCTCACACTATCCGAATACTCCCTATCATCAAACCGTGAAATAACGTGCATGCAGATTCCCAAGACAATTATTCTCCAATATGCCTAATACAACGACGCCCAAGTATACGCTTCCACAGCGTCTTGTTCTATAATCATTCTAAATAAACGCGTGGGTTCCCTATGGCTGATCCGAGATCAGCACGGATCAGAGGAAGGAGATTCGATATGCGCAAAAAGGAGAAAAAAACTGTAAGAAATAATGCACGCATACAAGCATGTAAAATATTATGTGAATCAAAATTTTGTGACATTTGAGCAAGAATCTCAATGGTGATCGGGGATTTTCGCGCAGTGGATCTCCTAATAACCTGCGCACAGCCCTTAGCGTAAGTATAAATATCATAATCTGTCAGAAACTTGATGCTGGCGCCGATAGAGCGATTTACATAACCTATCAGATAACCTATAATACTGTGAACTGAGCGATATGAGGTTACCCTGGGTACCAGAGGTTTTTCTTCCGCGGTTTCCGGTGTCGGTTATATCTCTATTGTGACCCAGGCGGTGTGCGTCACGATCACGACTTGCAATGCCCCATGGGTTAATTTTAGTTTTAATTTACCTTTTAAAGAAGGAGTAAAATTGTCCATGTTAGAATTTGAAGCCTCATATCTTCCCTTTAAAAGCCTATTTAAAAATTTTGAGTCCGATATGGCAATCTACAATACACGTAGTTTACCTCCCTGCAGTTTCAACTCGTAAAATTTTCTATCTGCGCTGAATTCTTGGACACAAAAATGCTTGTTTTTACGCTTCCGAAGGCTTCCCGAGCAAACACGAATGCAAAAAATATATATTTATGGTAATTTTGCTAATTTTAATCCACGGGCCGCTATTGTCAACACTTCATGCAGAAAGAACAATGCGTTTAAAAATAGTGTATTTTACCAGACAGCGCTTTGCACGTGCAATTATTGATGCAGAAACATTACAGAGCCTGTTCGTGAATATTTCGCGCATCATTTTCGGTATCAGCCGTCGCACTTGGTGCATACTCTTTTCATAAATGCATACTGATGAGCGGAACCTGTCCCCCGCGACCTTAAAATACCCTTTTTTTAACTGGCTCGTCGCTCTGCGACGAGACAGTTCTTAAAATGCACTTTTTTTAACTGGCCCGTCGCGACGAACCAGTTCTTAAAATACCAGTTCTTAAAATACCCTCTTTTGTTTGGTCACCTGCCCCGTGAATCGCTTTTGCTGCGGTCAACACCGTACCTAGTTTACTTCCGGTTTTCAGAAATGACGTCATCAGTGATGTCATCAAAACGACGTCACAGCAGCGACACGCGGTCACGCCGTAACGCCGCGAACCCCAACCCATACTACATAAAACCTTTATCTTCAAGTCACCTATATTAAAGGCAAAGACGAATCGGTGACTTCTCTGTGGTAGCGTTTTATCATAGGGAACCCGGGTAGGGAACCCACGCGTTTATTTAGAATGATTATAGAATAAAGTTACCGAAATGGACTTACGTGATGTTTTTTTTTTTTCAATCTAAATGTGCTGTTGAATAACTGAAATCAGCTTATGCCGGGATTTATAGCAGCCACAACGGTCCGATCAATTTCGAAACGATCATGTCTGTTATTTTTAAATGGTCTCGCATTTCGCCGTCTGTTATTAAATTTTAACTTGTCAGCGTCTCGCATTTCGCCGTCATGCGACATATCACGTAACCGTTTGTTATTAATTAACTTAAGGCACTGTTCGCACAACGCGAAATTAGGGACGGACCATTAGATTTTTGAGGGGGGGTTGGGCAAATACCAAAAAAAAAAATTCGAGCACGGCCTTGAACTGTAAAAAAAATATCGTGCAAAACAAAAACCCCAGAAAAAAAATTCCTGCAAAGCTTTATATTTTTAGAACAATGTTTTATATCCAGGAGCAGATGGTCAGAACACAAATAAATCACACTGACGGTAGCGACTTATGAGCGCTTGGGGAGAATCAAATGTTCTATCTTTTCATTGGCTTGTTTAGTTTAGCCAATAATAATGGTTTATTTTTGACCCGACGTAAGTTGTGTTTCTTTGTAGGCTTTTTAGCTGATTTCATAAGCATGTAAGATGTTTTCTGGCACAAGGAATGGCTCTTTTATAGTTGTACAGTGGCATTGTAGGTACATGTATATCTCAATGGATGAGAAATACTTTGTTTATGTGTTGTACAACAAGCTTGTAATTGCAGGGGCGGCGCTACCGGTGGGGCAGGTGGGGCATTTGCCCCACCAACTTTCGACAGCTCAAAATGGCGGCGGGCGGAGATGAATAGTGTAGCAACATCCTTTGACCAGATCTGATGGCGGGGCGCTTTAATGCATTAGAGTTTGTAAAATAAATATTCCGTTAATTGATCAAAAGGCTACAATTTTAGCATCGGAGATATTGTGAATGGGGTTAGTTTCTAGAGAAACTATGGTGCTGCGTCGGTGGGGGGATGAAACACGAGAATTTGAAATGCTTGGTTCACAATATCCAATCTCCAGTCTAAAGTCACAATATCTCCACGAGAATTTAGTTTTATCGACTGAGTCGATAAGGTAAATTGACCACCGTAAAAAGATTCAAATAGCTGACGTTTCGAGCGCTAGCCCTTCGTCGGAGCGAATCAAGGAATTGTGGGTAGTGTGTGGTTTTATATAGTAAGCGGTGGAGCTACGCTATTGGTGGAAATTTGGTGACGTGAAAAACAAATGTAAATTAGTTGAATTATCATTGCATTATCCAGACATTGCATTAACTGACAAATTGAACATGGCTGATATTGGAAATCAGTTTCTTTCTGCCTCCAATGACAGAGAAAATCGCTTTGGAAAATTCGTTTCCAGAAAAGAACTGACAGAGAATATTCGAGTGACAGTCGAATCTACTTTGAACAAACAACCAAATGGAGTTACACCCAAGTTTCAGACAGTGTTTCGTGTACTTTTCATGAGAATTAAACTGAACTCAAAGTTGGCCTTGGAAACTGCTTCTCCGGTCTCAGGAACGCTGGAAATAGCATTTCAGAGAGTTTCATTTCAAAAATTTCCCGGGGGAGCCTGCCCCAGGGCGAGGAAATATCCAATACAGGTGAAAACGACGACGGTGGCGGCGTCTCCTCAGCTCAATTAAAAGCTCTAAAATTCGAAACAGGCGAATCCTGGCCACCAAAACTAGAATAAATTGTTGATGTAACAAAAAGAGGTTTTGCATTAGAAGTAGAAAGCAAAAAAGTGCGATAAAAACATTTCTCGGGAGCATTTTTCTTTGCTCACAGACTCTGACTCACAGAATTACGTGCAAAGACAAACACACGTCACGATATTTTTGTTATATGATCTTGGTATGATTGACATGTTTGGTCACACAAAACATTTCACAAATTTAAGTGCGAACAGGATTACGAAAACGAAAAATTGGTGATTACAAACTTTTCCATTTTTTTGCAAACGCCAAACTACATTTTTCGTTGTAGTGCGAACAGGGCCTAAGAGTTTAAATTTTTATGCCGCATGACGGCTAACAAGTTAAAATTTAATAGACGGCGAAATGCGAGACCGTTTAAAAATAACAGACACGATCGTTTCGAAATCGTATCAACGGATTTGATCGGACCGTTGTGGCTACTCTTAATCCCGACATAAGCTGATTTCAATTATTCAACAGCACATTTGGATTGAAACACAACATCACGTAAGTCACCACCGCCAGTAAGCGACCACCGCCAATAAGCGACCACCTTGGCTTTGCATTTTGGGTGGTCACTTAAGGGAGGTTAAATCATACCGTCCAGAAGGACGTCGGACACCTTATTGAGACTTATATAACGTAATGTCGGCACTTAGAATTTTATTTTCAATGAATTTTTAAGTGTAAAAAAGAAAATCTAAAATCCCCACTCAGGATTGAACCTGTGACCTTCAGCTATGCTAGGCTTACATAGCCTACCGTACCACTGTACCCCCTAGCTTCTCGGGTTCCTTAGTCCTAAATTTAACTATATTAAGTGCTACCCCAAACCCCGGGGGGGGGGGGGGGGGGTACTCTGCAAATTTTTGGGTGGGGGTGTGCCGCTGGGACTCTGAGACCCTTAACCTATACTAGACCATTTTAGCTGCATTTTGCAACCCTATTCTAGACTAAACACCAAAAAACCCTACCCTATCCTAGACCTATTCCAGACTCGCTATTTTCCAGAAACTCGTTCACTATCACAGCTATTAGTTAACAGGGGTCAGCAAAAACGCCGTACTGCCCGCCGTACCGATTTTTAAATGCCATTTGGCAGTAAACCTTGTCTAGACTAAATTCTTCACGCAATTGATCAGTTTAGCGGAAAATGATACCCTATTCTAGACCAAAAATCTCTGATAACTATACCCTATCCTAGACTAAACCCCCCGGGCCCCAAACCTCAACAGAAAGCTAACCAGTTGCTCCGTTATATAAGTCTCAATAAGGTGTCCGACATCCTTCTGGACGGTATGATTTGGGCTTGACCGAGGTTCATCTGTACATGTAAAATGCTCTGAAACATCCCAGCAGAGTTTTGTTGTTGTATCATTAACGCCTTTGTTGTTGCCAGAATGCTGATCCGGACTTTATTGCATTTGGAGCCGAGTTTAGAGGGATTCTTTGCCCAAAAACTAACCGGAAGAAATTCGAGTAAACTGAAGAGAACGATTCGCAAATTTGACCTGGAACTACCTAAGCCTAGAACTAATTTCATGAAACGATCTTTCTCCTATCGCGGTGCCATTGCCTGGAATGAGCTTCCCAATGAAATACGAGAACTCAGTAGTCTAACCGCTTTCAAAAGAGCTCTCGAACAATAATAGAACTGGTTCTATAACATCTATGATTATAGTTAAATTTTTATGTGTTTATAGAGGATATTAAGATGTAAGTTAGTGTTTTTTTTATTATTAATCTTATTAGTATTATTTACACTAATTTAGTGTAACAGTTTTGCCACTATATATATATTTATATATTTTTGTTATTATTTAGATTAGATTATATTTAAGTGCACGGCATGTCTGAAAAACAGTTTTACTGAGCCGCTTTACCGTGTTTAAATTAAGTTAATTGATTGATTGATTCTGGCAAAATTAATAATAAAGTGCGGCAGTAAATATTACAACAAATATGGCTTAATATTATCAGTGAAATTCAACTGCTATTTTGTTACAAATTAAAAAGTGCGACAATGTGTTAATACATTGTGTTCCAGCGATATATTTTAAGAGTGCAACAGGCATTTTAAAGTCAAGATGTACTTTATTATAAAGTGCAACAAGTTTTATAACAAAGTCCGATAGCTATTACAAAGTGCGATAATTATTACAAAGTGCGATAATTATTACAAAGTGCGATAATTATTACAAAGTGCGATAATTATTATAATGTGCTGCAGAACAAGAGTGACAGAGGGATACGAATTTCCTCTTTACTCCCACTGCTCTGGTCACCAGAAGCGACCTGACCATTTTAACATGTTGAATGGCCTATTTAAACATTCAACACGTTAAATGGCCTATTTGAACATTCAACAAGGCATGATACACAGCTGTTCAACATTTGGTGAACAGGTTGAACAGCCGTTGCAACATTTGTTGATCAACAAATGTTGAACCGTGTATTACATAGGCTTTACACTTTCTAACCGTCTTTTTCCTCGGTTCTCCCTCCCCTGCGGTCCCGCCACTGGATTAGAGGAAGATAGATTAAACAAAATTTCATTGCCCATAATAAAAGGACAACTAATGACTTATGTATAAAAATTGCTTTTTTACCATCCCTTTATTCAGGAACCACTTGGACTTCAGAAATTGTCTGGCAGATCCATAATGAAGGCGTAGTTGACAGTACAACAGTCGGTGATCGAGTTGTATTCCTAGAACAGGCTCCCAATCGCGAGATAACGCATCCCGACATTAAAACACTGCCAAGCCCCCGCCTAATGAAGACCCACCTTCCTCACAGAACGATTCCTAAAAGTGAAAATAACCTCACACAGTGTAAATATATTTACATCGCTCGCAATCCAAAGGATGTAGCAGTATCATATTTTTTATTCATTGCACGCTTGAAAGACGCTGGATACAATGGGCCGTGGGAATTTTTTAACAAGTTATTCATAGAGGGAAATGGTGAGTTTTATTTTTAACTTTATTTAACAACTTTATTTATTTGGAAATTATTAACTACGATTACAGTACACAAACACAAATACAAACACAGTAGGGGGAAATGGCAGTGGCGGAAGCAGACTCCAAGGGTGGGTGGGGTTTGGGGCGGGGGGGGGGGGGGGGGGGGGTGGCCTTGGCCTTATTTGTCGCAAGATAATAGGGTCCTCCTATAGATGCGCCACTGGACCAGAAAAGAAAACATAAGTGAATAATGACCTCGGATAATAAACTTTGGCAATTTTCGTTTAACCCTCGGACGTACACGCAAACGTAAACCCCCACCGTGGTACAAGGGGAGAGGGGAGTTGTTGCAACCCCTTTATTGGGTTTTTGTGGTGTTACAATATTTCGGAAATATTTTACTTCTAATAGATAGCCTGTGATGTACTCTACAAGATAAGGTAAATGTTATAGGTGATAGTGCTGCTGGTGGTCCGTGACGTCATCTTGGATTTTACTTAAAAATCAAATTTATTTTATGCCAAAATTGCAAGTATTGTTTGCTAGAGTTGTAAATTAACAAGAACAACAACTCTTCGAGTAGTGAAGTCGTGCTTTAAGAAGATTAAAGGGTCTCGTAAGTGCCCCTGAGGTACGAGAATTTATTTGATATATTGTTATGATTTGTTTTACATATACAGTCGCTTTTCCGGTGACACTAGGTGATCCGTCACGCACGTTACTACACTGTACGTCATTTGAAACCTTCTCGTACATGCCAGGTCAACTTTAACTTTTATATTACTTCCATTTAACTGTTGCTCGAAAAGAAAGAAAACGATATTGTTATCGAATGGAAATCTCGCCAAATCCGGCAATAATGTAAGTTCCTTTTACTTGATATGTTTCGTTTGGTCATTTTCCTTTTTCTTATGTTGTAAATAAATCCAATCATCCATGAGCTTGAAGTTACTATATTAACTGATATGACGTCACTAACATTTTGCCGCAGGCTACAAACCACTCGAAAATCCGGACTTTTTTCAAGCCCATTTAATAAGTCGTGCGCTTGGCTTGTAGCCAAGAGCACAACTAAAAATATGATAATAATAATTAAACATTTAGCTGCTTTTGATAGCGTTTTATGGTTCTTTTCACCAAAAAAGGGGAAAACGCTTATTTTTTTAAAAAAAAATAGTCTTATCTGACCTTTGCAATTTAAAATTTTATATTCGAAACAGTGTGTTATAACTTTTGGAATGACAATGTACTTGGTTGGTGGAAACACAAAGATGATCCCAATGTCTTGTTCCTTAAATACGAAGATATGAACAAGGTATGGAATCTCTGTCAGGTACATTTTGCAAACAGACGGGCTTCATCAGAAACAAATAATATATGTTTGGACAGTAATATATTCCCACCAGCTATACCCGCACACAAAGCCAATAGGACCTGAATGTGTAAGATATGGGAGAATCGGCCCGAGGCTTTGCGAGCTGGTAAGACCTGAAGTGAGTAAGTTCCATCGCTGCGGGGAGGAGGGTGGGGCGTTATCGTCTTGCACGGGTTCAGACCTAAACTTTACTGAACTGGGCTGAATTTCGAAGCGGGCTGCTTATGTATAGAGGGAGCCGGGAGGTCTAGGGTTATGCCGCGCATTTCCACGGGTCATGCTGGGAATGTAAAGAAGTATGTGATTGTATATATTAGGCTTTTTGTGCGTATATCCCTAGCGAGAATAGTAATTGGATAGCTGTAATTGAACACCCACGTGACCGCGCGCAAATTACGTAAGAAAAAGGAGCGCGGATGACCAATCACAATCGAGAATTTTTTATTGATACGATAATAGTAGTAAAAATCATAATTATATTTGGTTCAATACTGATAGTAATAATCTGGTTTTAGCGTTGTTTAAACTGTAGATCTGTATGTCAGAGTGTAATAATTAGTGAGTGCAATTTAGGTTGCGTTCGATTGACCCTATTCCGGAATAAGATTATATTCCGGATTATTCCAGAATAGCCATTCCGTCCGTAGGTCAATAAAACGATTATTCCCTTTCTGGAATGCCCGCGATATAACACGCGGACTTGTTTCTTTTTGTAAGTGACGTTTTGAAACATCTCTTTCATTTCTTCGTACAATGAAATGAAGAGAAGCTTCTCTTCCCGACTCCAGGAGTTGTATCCTTTTTTGAGTAACAATTCATTTTCTTCGCACATGGTCGCCGGCACATGGTCGCCGGCGGTAGCCATTTGTTTGTTGTTTTCAAAAAAGCCGCGTGAGCAGAATGCTTGGAATACATTCCATGTGTTCTGGAATCGGAATAGCAAATTAATCGAACGGGCATTCGGGGTTATACTGTTTATTGTTATTCCGGAGTAGGGTCAATCTTAGTGTTCTTAAAAACCGTTCTTAAAAGATCGTTCGCTCGGTCCGTACTACCATGAAAATACCAATATTTTTAGCAGCCGCACCGTTTATAAGCACTTACATAATGATAAACCATTATTTAGAAGTAATTGAATAGGCGACTTAAAATTTCACAATGACGTACACTCACGTGTGACTTGAGCTTTCATTAAATTTTTCTCAAATGCACAAACACATCTGAAAGGGTGAAAACTAACTACACTAATTTATTATTACTGCATGATTTTATATGTATAATTATACATATTTTATATTAGGTTTTTACCAACATTGTTAACACCCGGTCTTGTTTACTATAAAAAGAAGCTGTAGACTGAAAGGGCAGTGGGGCACCTAACATAATCGCGGTATGACTAGTAGGTTACGCATGCGCAAAGCCATATTACTCAAAAAGTGAAAGCCATGGGCAGCTGTTTCGTCTTTGGTATGATTCATCAACACGCAGAGAATGCTAGCTTAGCTCCACACAAGAGCCTAATATGTTTGGTTTTTCTTGATTACTACTCTTACAAGTCCCGTATTAATTACTAAAATATCGTAATTTTAAAATATATGAAATTAATAATCATTCTTTCCTAGGATCTGCCTTCTCATGTTCGAATGATTGCCGAGTTCCTGAACAAGCCCCTGTCAGATGAACTCATCAATCGCATTGCAGAGCAGTGTACATTCAATGGAATGAACAAAAATGCAGAAAGTTACAAGTTAGAAAGTGATCATTCACTCCTTCGAAAGGGCGTGGTTGGGGATTGGAAGAATTACTTCACTCCAGAGCTGAATGAGAGATTTGAAAAGGAAGTGTTGGCAAAATTAAAAGGAACTGGATTAGAATTTGATTTTGAATAGATCACAGAGTGAATCTGATTCGCTCTGACCAAGGGCTAGCGCTCAAAACATCAGATAACTTTTGTATCCCTATCCCATTATTTACGATCTGCAGCGCCTTTAAATGATTTTAAACGTAAACTGCGTCACTACAGTTTTGAATGAGTTCAATACGTTTCATACACGGCATCCTTGAAAAGCAGCTTTAGTATGTAATTTGTTGTAATTTTAGTTTAATGTTAGTTGGTTAGTTTAGTTAGGTATAATAGATATCATCTTATCTTTTGAAATAACTGTATGCTGAAGGAATGTTCACCGTGTCTAAATAAAGTTATCATTTCATTTCATTTCTCTAATAGAAAGTACGTCTTTCTTCTAGGCATTAAAACGTGTTGTTTATATTTTCAAACTATAACTGCAAGACAGCGCACTACGCCATCCCCTTGGTATCGCCATTACCTTACCTTGTTTATATTTGACTAACTATTCTCTTTCTCTATCGGTAATATAATGTTTCATCACTGGTGAGTGTGGGACTGGGACCGTGCTTCAGGATTTTGACATGCACATGTCCCCGACAGCGCTGAATAACGCACTGCGCTTGTTCGTTTCACTGCTTTCCTCGTGGTGGAAGATGTGTGAATGAGTCATTTCGTAAAATCTCGTTTAAGCCAAAATTTCACCCTTTTACCGATGGAAACAGTTTCTTCTAACTGAAATTAGATACAATATTGTAGTGGCTGTCCAAAAACACGCAGACTTTCCTTAACCACGCAACACGGTGCTTAACCAATGGGGTTGTTTTTGGTACGGGAAAACCCCATAAATGCCGGCCATTTCAAGTAACCACATTCGGCGCCGGTTACCGCGTGGTCGCCCTCGTTTCGCACAGCTGACCATTGAGTGTTATTCAGCGCTGTCGAGCGCTGTCCATGTCTCCTTACCCAAATTTTAAAATGAAAGATCCGAGCACTTGTAGCCGGAACCGTAATACAATGTTGCTAATATTTTATCAATTTTTGTCGAATCGGCCGTGCAAAATAACGTCTCGCGAAAGGAGAATCATGCCAACTTTCCTACTATCCAACTTTCCTACTTTTCTTTAATGGTGAGTGATTTTTACAAGCTTGAAAAAGTCAATGCGGTTATTCAAAGCAATAAAAAATGAAATTAGCGTTTATGCTGTGCCAGAACATTTCAACTTCCCAAGTGTGTGTGATAGCCCAGCTCAATGCCGGCACTTGTATCACCAAACTTTAGCTTTGTAACTGGAAGCTGTGTAGGAAACCATTTCAAGCCATTCTGAGGCGTCATACTTATCACAGTTACAACCATATCTGGATTCTGCACATGAGTTGTTCATCCCGCATGCGCACTTACCAATGCCAGGTGACGCTCCTCTCCAGTACGTCACCTTAGTCGAATCACGTGATACCCACCAGGCTACTCCCTCGTTAAACAGGCGCTAGCCACGACACTCATACTCACAGTGTGAGGAGACGTTGGCGAGACTCGCCAGCTGAGACAGACTCGCTCCCGTGTAATGAATGTCACGTAGGTAGCTACCTGAACCATCCACCAATGTTCTGTTTTCACTGTCGTGACTAATCAGTGTCACGCCAATTCCAGCCTTGTCAGTCATGTTGCGCGATAAATGGTAAATTGTACCAGACCTCCTTCGCCATCAGGGTCAATATCGTAACTTCCACTTTTTGCTGTAGAATCGAGTTTCTTCAAATCGCTGCAAGACTTAGCAAGCGCTGTGAAGAAAGTTCGCAGTTAATCAGCTTTATTCGTAATACAGGCTCTTTATAACTAATAGTCTTAATAATAGTCTATTGTTTCAAAAGATAAAAATACATATCTTACAAGGTGTTAAAATGGCAAGTTAAAGTTGCATGAAACTACATATACAACTTAGAAACTAAGAATTTAAAAGAGTTTTTAAGAGCGCCTGTCTGTAAATATCAAACATATCGCGGCAAGTGATAAAATTGGATTCTTTTGATATTTTAACGTTAGATAGGTTAAGGTATAACAAAAATCACTGGATACCTTTTTCGGCCAAATATCTTTTATTTTAAAGAAAAATGCAAAAAAAGAAATTCCGTTAAAATCGCCATTTAAGGCGGAAAAATATTGCACAACTTTGACAGTCTCGTTTGCAAAAACAAGTAACGCTACGGCATTTAAAACATGAAAATCGTATTTTGCAATCTTTAGATATCTAGTAGAGTGATTTAGAGAATTATTTTGTTGTTCTTTGCTTGCAAAATAATTTTATTTCGAAGACATACATTTTACTTTTTTAAAAGTACCTCGTAAACAAAACAATTTTTCACCATGTGCTAAACCTTCAAACGGATTAAGTTTCTGTTGGTTAATTTTTATAAAGATGATCTCAAGATTGCCGTAAAAATTTCTTTGGGCAAATGATTCAGAGCGACGCGAGAGCATTTCAAACTTCGTTAAAATTAGAGTTATTTGACCCTACGAGGTCAACAATCAATTTGCGGGTCACACAAATATTCTATAAACTTCTGCTTCTGTGTTAACCCATTATGAAATTAAAATAGCCACATTGGGAAACACTGAATTTTCCTTACCTCATTTGCGGTAGAAGACAGATTCAGAGACCATTTTTGTGTATAAATCCCTTCTTTGTTCATCGTATTTTAGTCTTGTTCATTTATAATTTCCGATGCACGCCGGCCGCGGACTGCCATGAAAGGTCGCACGCAAACCTCTGTTAAACTTTCGACACTTTTCAGCATTATGGCATCTTATTTAAAGGCTATAGCATTTGTAGAATGTTCTTCGGTTGAAGTTAACGGGTAGATAAATCTACTCACTGCTTGAGAAGTACTGAATGAACAAACATGTCGGGCCGTTTAAGTCGTGATCGTGACAGCAGTTATTTGTGTCGTCACGCAATGCAGCTGTTGGTCGGCATTTTAGCGGGGTAGGGGTAGGGCTAATTCGGCTAAAGAGCTTGAAAACACCGAATCTATGTCTAAAATACAAAAAAATACAAAGACTTTTCAGTTACGTTAGCACATTTTTAAAAGTGCCTTCATTCTCTATTGTTCTACTCCAGAAAGATTATTTATTCGCCGTTGCACAGTAAGTAAAAACGAACTGTGTGAAATGCAAATGGATCACTAGTTTTTACCTAATTAATATCACTGTGGTAGTTAGCTATTTCTGTCCTTTTTTCGTATTCTTTTTCTCTATTTATCAAAAGGATACTGTCTTCATGAAACATTATGCGAAAAAGGGAAAATCAATCTAAAATTCGCCACTGCACGGCCCCTAAAAGATATCAATTTGTACAATGCAACTAGTGATGTAAACGTTTGTCAAACCGTTACACTGGCCGCAACTGATACTTTCTTTGTCTCTTAATTGACCGAGAGGGAGCCTCAAAAGAGCACTTATTTGGATGTTTTCTACTTGTCAATAATCCTACTGTGAGTTTGGGCTACCTGTGGTTCGTGGGAGCATTTACCTCTGTCGCTCTTTTCCGTCGATGATAGTGACATGTATGTACCATAGAGTGGGGGGGGGGGGGGGGGGGGGGGGGCGGGCTTCTCCCTTCCTTACTTCAAATTCATGTCATGCCTTAATTCAGAACCATTTGCTGCATTTTCTTTAACTTAAAATTCGGAGATTCGGAGACAGCATATACCCATAAAGCATGATGTTATGTTAAGCAGAACTATAGTATTGAAGTGAAGGTCCATTTCAGTTTTATATGCAAGTTATTGGCAGACTTTTCGACGTTTTAAAATGACATGTTGGTAGCGTTTGACAGGGTTACTTTGTGTAATTACTTTGCCTTTTATCCCAAACATACAATTTTTCAGGCGTCAGCTCGGAACACGTGCGAACAACAAAATTGGGGTTGTAGTCTCCTAAAGTCAAACGCAAAAACATTTATTAAAAGCACATTTTTGGACGACAATTGTTTGCTATCCAAAACACGGTAACAACGTTTTCCTCTGTTTGTAAAGGTTAATTTGGTAATTGGCGACAATTTAGTTTTTGCTACATCATATGATGGACAACTTGTTTCACGAATGAGCATTTTAGTTGTCGAGCAGTATGAGATTCATGTCGACAACTTAACAATTTACTTGGTGTCGATAACTCAGATAACTATTTTCCTTTTCGTTTGGAGCCCTGATTAAGAAATGAATTACAAACGATAGGATTGCATTGTTATGTTCAAGATGACTTTTACCTTTTTCGCAGTGTTCTCCTGTGTAGTATGCTGGGCACACACAAAGGTATTTTTTGTCAGTGTAGCCCATTAGACATTTTCCGTGGTTGTTATAGCAAGGGCTGGTGGCGCAAAGATTCTGACGAGAAGAGACAATTTTTAAAAATTTTTACTGTGTATTTTCTCAAGACCATAATGTGAAAGATCATCAGTCGTGTCATCAATCAAATTGCTGGTGACTATATATTTAACACTGAATTAGATTATGAGCTCGAGATTTCTATCGCGTGATAGTTGATGAGGGAACTATCACGCGATAGAAATCAAGAGCGAATAATCTAATTGTTTTAGTATAAATCTACTAGACGTTCAAAACTTAACAACAAATACTCTTCAGACATTTCCAAAACGCGAAGAAGCGGCTGTCATTAGGCTGCTCACTCTACTCACTTTCTACAACAGAACAGATAATGAGTAGCGTAGCCAATAAGAGAACAGCATTCGTGATAGAACGCTAGTAGATTTATACTAATAAAGAATATGTTTGAGCTAAGTCTTCTTTCAGCTAATTCTAGCCTACGTAGCTGGCGGTTTTGTTGCCGCGCGCGATGCTGAGATTAAAATTAGCGGCGAAGCAGCGAGGGGAATGGAGAGGAATGGCCAAACAAGATAGGATACTCTTCTCCGAGTTCGGAGAATTCAGTGGTTCATCGCGACAGTCAATACTATTCCCCACTGTACTGCTCTAGCACATATAACCAACAACTCCTCATGACCAGAATCAACATTAAAGTGAAATGTAGAATATAAAGTGATACTTGAGCTGAAAACAACCAGTTTCTGTATCAGCAGTTAATAATAAACCGGCTTTTTGGATACCTTTTGTTTATACAAACCAGGCATACCAGGCTTTTCCGGTGATACATTTCAACCAGGCCTACCATGAAAAATAGGATCGTCTGGCTATTCTTGTTCCGTTTTGATCCTTGGTCTGGCTTACGGCTTTACTGGTGAATTTGAACCAGGGTAACCAGGGTAACCTGGTTAAGTCGAGACTTAACCTGAACGCCATTTTCCGCCACTTAACATGGCTTTAATGGAAATATCTCGTTCACGTTTCAAGCAATCCAAAAACTCTATGCTCATCTCATGATCATGAATCTACGTTATGGGGTGTTGTAAATTTTTGGGTGACTTTTGATGGGGATGTTTAGGAGAGAATAGTCTTTCTCAAAGGATTGGTAAAATTTAGCAAAATAAGAAATATTGAAGATTTAATGAAGTTTTAAAATTAGAATTTGTAGTTAATAATTAATACATGGACACCAAAATGGTTCACCAGCAACCTGGGGTGCTCTTGCGTGCGTATCAACTGTCTGTTGGCGTTCCAAAAATCATTTTCTTTCTTCTATCCCTTCTTCAAACTTCTTAAAATTTCATTCAAATTTAGGTTGAGTCCCGCCTTAAGCTTTTAACCTTGCTTTTTCATCCCCAAAAGTGTCGTAAGCCTGGTTTCACCCGAGTTTACCAGGCTTGTCAGGATTTTAACCAGGCTTTTGGTGCAAGGGCAAGCTTTAATTCTGTGTTCATCAGTGATTAGAGCATTTGTCTGTTGTACGGAAGGTCATGGGTTCGACTCTCGTCAAGGACTGAGATTATTGGGTTTTTTTGGAAGTTCCGAATGCTCGAGACAAACAGAATGTAGTTTATTTTCATTACTTTCAATAAGGTTATTGTTTATGTTCCTCGATTCCTTATTTCACAGATTTTCTGGAGTTTACACGACTTCTTGTGACAGAGTTTCTGAATAACAACAATGGCAAACAATACATCTGTCGTGAATGAACAAATTACATCCTGTATAAATACCGAAGATTCCATGAAGGTAAAAATCTGGAAAACACAGGCTTACTCCCTGTTGCTGCTTGTTTCTCTCCTTGGAAATACATTGATCATAATGGTGGTCTACCGAGATGACAAAATGAAGACGACCACAAACCTGCTTATCGTAAATATGGCGGTATCCGATCTCTTGGTTCCGATCTTCGCCATGCCTCGGGTCAACGTCGAGATATTCTACGGAAATCTCCGATGGCTTATTGATGGCGAATTCGGGGAAGCTCTTTGCAAGCTCACGGCGTTTTTTCCAAGACATCTCAACAGCGGTGTCAGTTCAAAGTTTGGTCGCGATTTCCGTGGACCGCTTTTACGCGGTGTGGTTTCCTTTAAAAGCAATTCGCATCAAACCAAGAGTAAAATACGTAATTTCGCTCATATGGTTCTTGTCCGTACTTATTCATACCCCATACCTGTACGGTTTCAAGATTGGAACTTTCAGTGGCAAAACCTACTGCTATGTGAGTTGGCCACGCCCTGTAACGAAAATTGTCTTTTTGCTGTTGATAATCATAATATTTGTAATACCTTTAGGGATGATAACAACCTTGTATAGCCTGATAGTGAAAAAGCTTAGGGTACAATCGTTCTACGGCGTGAGGAATTTAGTAGTTCACTTTAGTCAGCGTGAAAAGAGAAACCGCAACATACTTAAGATGTCAATGGCTATCATCGTGGTTTTTTTCTTAACAATGTCGCCGTTTGTTGTGTACCTATCAATTGATCTTTTCAGTGACGGGAGAGCTTGTCTTTCAAAGAACTTTCGCTTTTTTTCTCAATACCTAGTTCATTGCAACGGCGCCCTAATCTTTTTTACTTACTTAACCTTTAATCAAAGCTACCGTCGTGGTTTCTCGAAAATCCTTTCCCGTGTTTTCTGCTCGTGTTGTTCGTTGCGCGGTTGGAGACGGCAGAAGGTGGATCTTAGTCACCGTTTTGGCCAAGAATCAGGCCAGGAAACCTACATCGTATCGCTTGGAACTGTTAATGTTGGAACGGACTTCGACAATAAGGATATTGTACTCACTAGGGTACGTTCACTGGAAAACATTGAACCACAGGTAGTTGAAAATGGTAGAATAGACAGCAACCATTAAATAAAAAATGACAAGCACATACTAAGAGCGGTTTTCAATTGAGTGTCGTAAAACCAATACCAGAGTAATTACCTTGACCAATCACAGCAGGGAAAGACAATCCAATGAACCAATCAGAACTCGTTGCAAATACAGGTAGCCGGCGTCAAGCGCGGGAAGACGCGTGCGAGCAAGTCACGATTGGTTATGGTTTTACTTCTGATTGGTTGAGAAAGTGGCGCAAGATTTTTTAGCCAATCACAAAACGTGGCAACTTTCGCCCCTCAACTGAAAACCGCTCTATCACGTTTCCAGTAGTTTTGGTCAGGGAACTACTTATTTAGGGTTCTCTCGAACTTTCTGGATCGACTAATGCTTAAAAAGAAAACTTAGCAGACGAGGTTTCGCGGTGGCGTTCCGTCGCGGAACATGAAAGGGAGCTTCCACGACGGCGACGAAGGCAGCGAGGACGGAACAAAGCAATCTCGTCCGTTTTGCATTTTGGTACATTTCTTTGCCGTTCTCTGAAAAATAACAACGTCAAACAGATGATCTATCGTACGTTTTGTGGAGAACATGAACACACAAAGCGTTTACGGGCCTAACGTTTGAAAGAACGACTATAACAAGAAAAGCGGCGACAAAACGGATGTCAAACTGGCAGTAAAATGCAGTAAACTCGTTCAACCGCTGTCAAGCGGGAGCAAGGTGCAATCTGAACTCGTTTCACCGCTTTAAAACTGGCAGTAGGTGCAGTAATTTCATTTGACTGCTGTCAAACTGGCAGTGAGAGACAGTTAACTCATTTAAACGCTGAATAAAGGGGTTAGTTTCTAAAGAAACTGTAGTAGTGCTGCGTCGGTGGGGGATGAAACACGAACAATTGGTTTTATTAACTGATTTGATAACTGAAAATAAATTGGTCACCGTAAAGGGCTTCTGAATCTCTTTACAGCGGCCAATTTACCATGTGATAAAACCTTTTTTTATTTCAACGCTGTCAGACTTGCAGTAGACGGTAAACTAATTCATCGCTGCCAGACTCGCCGTAAAAGAACTAAACGTTTTTGACCGCTTTCAGACTCGCAGTAGGAGGGAATAAACGCGTTTGAATGATGTCGAAGAGGCAGTGAGGTACAGTACACATATTCGACTGCTGTCAAACTGGTAGTAGCGTACAAAAACAACTCTCGATTTCTTTAAAACATATTTTAATCTATGATAAACCTTACGCTCTTATTACAAAATCATGCACCTTGTATCTTGGATATAAAATACACTTATGGCCCCGGTTGTTCAAAAGGTGGATAGCGCTATCCACCGGATAAGTATTAACAAAACCCATTTTGTTATCCGCTGGATAGTGATTTATCCGGTGGATAGCACTATCCTCCTTTTGAACAACCGGTGCCAGACAAACATGTTACTGATAGCTTTACAAAATATTTTGCCATTCTTCGGGTGCGTTCGATAGGTCGTATTCTGGAATAATTAAAATTTGAACACATATTTGATTTGTTCTAGATTCGCGTATTAAGTAAGGGATTTGTGGTGATTGAGATTGACACTTTCATTAGAATGTCAATCATTCTGTGTACTGTTATTCCGGAATACGGTACCGTCCAATGCAGAGGTCGTCAGGGCTCGTCACGCAATCTTTTAAGGAGCGCGTGACGACACCAAAGAACGGTTGTGGAGGAGGTTAGGAATAAGGCTTATCAAACGCACTCTTCATATGTATTATTTATGAATTCTAAAAAAAAAAATAAAGTGATTTCAAATTGATGTTGTTGTAAAATATGTTTACCAGTTGCTATTAAGTATGCTATATACTTAATACTTATATTTAATTGATTGTTAGCCTGAAAACATTTAAAATATTAGATGGCAATCGATGTATCACAGCTTAATACAATACTATTCATAGTGATTAATGCACTCAACTCGAAAATTTCAATTGCCTCTAATTAAATCCCTTTAAATGAACTAATTTAAAGAAAACTGAAAAGCTAATGAAAAAATAAAAAATGTATATAATAGTCCTTAACATACCGATAATCGGGTTCGTTTATTCACAAATGAATAAAAAGAAGCTCGACATTGTCTAAACACTTATCATGTCACTGAAACTATATGCGACAATTGATAATATTGAACATATCAAATGATCTAGAACAACACAGTTCAGTTCTATTCAACACGTATATGAACTAATGCTATTAATTAATAACTAAAAGCAACAGTTAGTGATTTTACTTTGACCGTGAAACAGTATCTAGCAATTGATCAAAATTAGTAAAAACTAAACAAAAGAAAACAATGGAATTAGTGTCTAATAGTGCCTACTACTTCACTCTAAATGTGATATATGTAGCTTATATAGTACGCTGTGGGTCTAATCAGTTTATAATCTCCTAGCCTACACTTGTATATGCTAGTTAAACTGAAATCCGTTTGTTTACTTTCCACCAAAGAACTTCGACACAAAATCTAAGGAGTGATCTACTTTTCACGCCATATCGATACGTTGACAAACAAATGAGCAAAGAAAGAAAATCATCAGCCAGCTAATATTAACTGTATGTACTATTAATTTCTTAGATTGACTTCATTTACTAATCCTTTTTTATATTAGCTTAACGTACTGCTTATTTCTAATAGTCAGGTCGCTTAGCGCAAAAAAATGGCTCGATCTATACAGAGTGGACAAAAGCACCAAACTTGGTATAAAGGTAGTATTGGGCATGGTAATCAATATTGGAGGCGGTGCCCAGATGTACCTCTTCACAGTAAAGGATAGCAGAGCATTAAAGTTTTTAAAATCATCGGTGATGGGCTCCCTGTGGTGGGTACTAAGAAAAACCTTTTTCTCTGGCTTCTATTCCATAAAATCAATAGAAAATCTTTAAGGGTAGATAAAACTAAGTGTTCTTTGTTGAATTCCTGAAAAGAAAACTGAAATTCAATAAAATAAAGCGAAATAAAAAATAAGAAAGTTTAAGTCTTGTACCCAGTCCCCAAGCGGTCATCTAACATGGCGCCGATCAGTCATTCGCTACATGCAATGTAAGTACAAAAGAAAATTGTTGATTTTGAACACAATATTATCAAATTTGGATTTTTCTGAGTTAAAACATAGCCTTAAAGAGTTAATAGTTGGATATGTACTGTTGTAAAGCTCTTTATTGGCTCAATTTGCAGCGAATAACGATTGTTTCCTTGGTTCATTTACAGAGGTGTTCTAAATACGAAGCCAATTCTAGGCTAAAATGAATTTGAATTGGGAATCATGCATTATTTGCCAGATGCAGACAAAAGAAAGTTTAAGATGTCCGCAAAATTCCCCTTCAACATTCGACCCAAATGTCTATACGACCGTCTTGAACAATATAGTGGCATTCAAAGATTTGGATTGCCTGCCGGTCGAAATTCAGTTCGATCTCGACAATGTCTCATCACGCACTCTAGAAGAAAATAACGCAAAATGGCACCAGACTTGCCGTCTTAAGTTTACCACCTCAAAGCTCAAAAGAGCAGAAGAGAGAGCAAATAAACGGGAAAATGCCGAGAAAACAGAGCCAGTGCTACCTACTCCTGAAGTTAACAAAAGAACCCGACGATCTCCTGACGATGAAAAGTGTATCATCTGTGATAAGCCCGGAGGAGTGTTGCATAAGTTTTCGACACACGAAGCCGACAGGAATTTAAGACGAATTGCCACCAAGTTGCATGAATTTGATCTGACTGCCAGAATGGCTGCTGGTGACTTGGTCGCAATCGATGCGTTGTACCATATGAAATGTCTGACAGAGCTGAGGAACAAGGAGCAGTCAGAAGAGAGAAAAGAGAAAAGTAGAGGTGTGTGGGAAGCGGAAGAGGACGGGAGAATAAATGAGACGAGAGCATTAATTATTTTGTAGAGCTAAAAGAGTATATCACAGACGCGGTAGAAAACAGCACCTATTTCTTCGTCCTGTCCGAACTTCACAGCCTGTTTGAAAGTCGCCTGAAAGAGTTAGGCATACAGAAGTCAATTAACCGATTTAGGTTGAAAAATCGATTACTCGAGGAATTTCCCGAGGCCCAGGAACAGAACGATGGAAAGAACACAATCATTGCATTTCATGCCGGTCTTAAAGGCATATTAAAAGATGTATTAAAGGAAAGAGACTTTTCTGATGATACTTTAGCTTTAGCGAAAGCAGCAAAGATCGTCCGTCAAGACATGTTCTCGCACACAGGATTTTCTTTCTCCGGTGCATTCACACCCGAATGTCAAGAAAAATCAGTCCCCGCCAGTCTCAAGACCTTGATTTCTATGATTCTGACTGGTGTAAATCTCAGAGAGTAAGGACCCGAGTCACAGCCTTGTTTAACTATGTGTCAGACGATTTTGTTTAACTCTAAGAAACGATCATACAGTTTCGAGCGACACACCCTAGCACGTGAGCCGCCATTACCGCTTTACATTGGTTTCAGCCTCCATTCCTTAACGAGGTGCAAAACACTGATTTCCAAACTCAATCAGCTGGGTCTCTCCATCTCGTATGACAGAGTTATGGAAATTCAGGAATGGCTAGCCACAGCTACGTCCCAGCGTTTCGAGTCTGACGGATGTGTTGCTCCTCCCTGTCTTAAAAAAGGCATCTTCTCTGTGGGTGCACTCGATAACATTGATCACAACACAAGTTCTACAACTGCTACATCCTCGTTCCATGGTAATGGAATCAGCATTTTCCAGTTTGCGACTGAAAACAAACCTGGCGAGAGTCGACCGCCGATAACCATTCCCCCTCCTGTTGGATCTGCTTCACATTGTCTTCCAGAAAGTTATGCTGTTGTCCCTCCTACAGAGCTTAATACGACAACCACGACAGTGCCAGCGCGCCAGCTAAGCATGAAACAGGAAAGGCATCTCAGCGTCTTTTTCATCGTCAGGTGCGCAACCTTGTCGACGTGATACGTAGCATGGGCAACCCTTTTATGGACGACTTTCCTGAGCTAGTAGTGTTGGATAGCAGAGACTGCATGGATGTCTCGGTTGCTGAAACGGTGCGGTCTTTTCAAGATCTCGGTAAACGGCAGTACGAGGAGTATCGGAAGCAAGTAGTCATTAACCGAACAAAGTCGATTAACGATCCAATCAAGAAAAACAACTTAGCTCTTTTCAAGAAGCCGCATCAGAAGTCCACGTCCAAGCAGCAAAAGACAATCTCCGTCTTACAGAACAATGTTGCCATCTTCTCACAGCTATATATCGCGATGCATAACAGAGAGAGTGACCTAGCGGAGTTCTTCTCGCACGAAGTGCAGTCTTTACCCCCGTCTTTGTCCGAGTTTGGCAAATTGCGGCTTCCAACAGCGAAGTCAGATCTTCTACAATGTTTCCCAGACGTTCAACAGCCTGAACCACCCAGACATGTTGGCTGCAGAATCCTCGATGGCGCTGTGATAGCCCACTGTCTTCCCACCACAGGTGCTGTCACGTTTGACGAGTACGTAGAGAAGGTTTTCATACCGCATCTACTGAGTCAGCTGCAGTATACCAAGCGAATAGATGTCGTTTGGGATGCCTACGTGCCTGGCAGTTTGAAAGAGTCTACGAGGGAAAAACGAGGGACGGGAAATCGGAGAAAGGTATCTGGGCAGACAAAAGTACCTTTGCAATGGATGCAGTTCCTCAGGGATGCGGCAAACAAGAAAGAGTTGTTCCAATTTTTGACATCTAAAGTAGCCAACTTCAAGTTTCCCGCCGACAAAAGTATCTACATAACATCAGGTAATCAATGCTTAGCAAAATCAAAACTTCCCTTGTCGAGGAAGTAAAACTTCCACGCAAACGTATGGCGGTTGTTTCGAACTGGCCTCAGTGCAGATGTCAGGTAAAACTGATTCCCGCACCAGTGCAGCATCTCTTTTCTGATTACAGTAATACTTAAACATGTTTTACTCTTTATGTTGGCAGGACAAGCCGTGGTTTCAGGAGGGACAGGGCAGCCTATGGTCAGCTGCAACCACGAGGAAGCAGACACGAGAATGATCGTTCATCTCTTCCACGCTTTGCTGACTATCGACAAAGCACTGGTTCGCACAGTTGACACAGACGTAATAGCGATACTACTTGGAAAGATGGCCGACTTCCTAGCGGTCAACCCAGAAGCCGAGGTCTGGGTTGCGTTCGCGATGGGCAGGAACTTTCGTTTTCTCTGCGTCAATGCAATCTCTGCGTCCCTAGGTGTCTCCAAATCCCGTTCCCTCCCTGTATTCCACGCTTTAACCGGGTGCGATACGACGTCGGGATTCTACGGCAAAGCAAAGCGGACAGCATGGGACGCCTGGACGCTGTGCAGCAATAGAGTGACGCCTACTCTTGAGTTCCTCGCGACCAACCCCTTCCAGCAACTCACAGAAAATTCCATCCACTTCCGCACTCTAGAGCGTTTCATCATCGTGATGTATGACAAGACCAGTCCCCGCACCAATTTAAACGATGCAAGGATGGATCTTTTCTGTCGGCGTACCAGTGGATCAATCGATAATCTTCCACCGACAAAGGTATCTAATCTAATCATATAACAGAAATACAACGTTTGGATATTTACTTCCTTTAGAATGCCCTGTTGCACCATGTTAGACGAGCCACTTTACAGGCAGGCATCTGGACCACTAGTGACTCATCTGTCCAGGAGATCCCCTCGCTCGGTTACCTTGGTTGGACCAGGAGTGCTGACACATGGACGCCCCTATGGCTTACCGTACCGGAGGTCTCAAAGTGTTGTCAGGAGCTGCTCAAGTGTTCGTGCAAGCAGCAGTGTACTAGGTGTAAATGTGCAAAGGCAAACCTCAGTGGCATTCCGCTTTGCAAATGCACATGCAATCGATCGTAGACAGTAGGGTAAGACCTTTAGTGTGGATTTAGTGGATTTAGTGTGGATACTGTGTTGGTTCGTACGTTTACTGTCTTCCATGCTCCGTTGTGGGCAGATTGTCAAGATTAGAAATTACGGACAAAAATCGAGTCGTCTCCAGTAACGAGGTGAAAGATTGGACTGCATGTTTCATAGCAAGCGAAGGTCAAATATGGATAAAAAAAACGGAGAGTATCGTGTAAATATGAAATAAAAGCCTGATTAACATATGTGAGTATTTTTTAATACCTTTTTCTTTAATTAACTTTGTTCTTCCCATAAAAAGATACAGAACTCAAAATTTTGAAAAAATGGATGAGTGGAGCCTGGAGTCGAGTAAGAAGCAAACTTTGCAATTTCCCTAGTTAAAGCATATTTATCTACTCCCTTGAGCCGATCAATGTTCAACTAGTATAAAACAGCTTGTTTCTGCTTACACCACTCGTAAATAGTCGCGAGAAAGACGTTTTTAAAATCAAACCACAGGGAGCCCAATTCGTGAAAATTTTAAAATTTAATTCCCCTTTAACTCGAACCCCTGGAGAGATACATCTGGGCACCGCCTCTACTATTGAATGTCATTCTTAAAACTACACTCGTGCCAAGTTTGGTGCTTTTGTCCACTCTGTATAGATCAGAGCACTAAGCAACCAGACTATAATAAGTAACATAAAAAACACGCGGCAACCAATAAAATGATATTACATTTTGATCATGTGAAAGTGTTATGAGACAGTAGTACAAGTCCAGGGAAGAAAGATCTTGTAATCCACGTAACCAGTAGGCAACAACGTCTGATCAGGTTCGTCAGTTTTTGCGCATCGTTTTGCACATTTCGTAAATGAAATAAAAACTGCACAGGCTTACCATCCTCTGTGTGGTGTACTGTGCATCTGTAATGGCCGTGCCGGTTTATCAAACTAGCCTCACTAAAGGCTACGATATTTCCCGAATGTTCAAAGCTCATTGGTTAGCCTGTGACTCTTGATTCACTTTTATCACTGTCTTTAACCTGCGATCAGGCGCTCTTTTTTTTCGGAGGGAAAGTCGGCGGAGAGCGGGGAGGGAAGAAAAGAGGGGAGGGAAAAAAAAACGCCTGATATATTTATTTTAACGACCGCCTGCCGCCCCCAAATTAAGAAATCTGTCAACTGTCAAAATGTAGCTAATCAGATTTAACCGGATATCACGAGGCTTTGCGACTTGCCGCCTTCGCATAATTTCTCGGTGCTAGTGAAAATGTTTGGTTTCCGATCAGTAAAACGTGGCAAGTTGAGATGTCTAATGTCGCTAACGAAATCATTGGACAAGCACAGCTACTTTTGCAAAACCATTTTAACGGAAGGTGCACTGTGGAAGGAGCTGTGGAACAGCTAAAAGAATTATTTCATCAAATTTGATCAAGAGCGGCGGAATAATCAACATTAACATTCACTCTACCTGATTCTACAGCAACAAGCTCACGAAATTGTCAGAGAATTTCTTCGTCGAACTGAAGACCGTTTAAGCTCGCATGGATAAGCAACTGACATTACAACAAAACGGCTCCACAATAATTCGCCAAGCAGATAGACTCCAAATTCATAAGAAACAGAATATTTTAGGCAAAAGAAAACACTCTTTGAATTATTTAAGTTCTACCAGGCTGGTCAGAGCGAGAGCGTCTTCTCGCAAACAAATAATTCGTCTAATACATTCTTTCTGTTTGTCCTTCAAGGACTTGCGAATAAAATCTCGAAGGGACAAATTCGAAGCCGATGATAATTCACTTTCAACATTCAACGCGACGGCCGCAATGATAAACTGGTGTTTTGGGCGCATGCATGCTTCAGACCGGAAGTCACAATTCTAACCCAGGTAACCAATCAGAATGCAGCTCATCGATTCTTTTGTTTTACGACCAATCAGAAAAAAGTCTAGATTCTGGCTTTTTTACATGTGATATGACAAAGAAATGTATCATGCCCTCCTAATAAGGAGAGGGCATGACCTCAGGCTACACTGTCTTCGCTGTCCTTCCCTGTCTCACAATATGATATCTCCCGGATGCTTAAAGTTCACTGGGTCAATACCTTTTCTGATTCGTCTTCATCACTATACAGGTCTTCATTGTCGTCAGAAGGTATTATAAAATCCATCTCTTCCATTAGTTTAGAAATATCTGTTTCCTCGGCCAATTCTTTAACATCAGAGCATGCTACACTCTTAAATGTTGATGCATTGTTCTCCCTCGTCATCCCCTGCGATTGGAACTGTAACGACGGCATCTCGCACTTTAATCCACAAAGTTTTATTACGTAATATCGCCCAAAGGAAGTGAAACCAACAACTTTGTCTTCCTCGGGCGACACAGTCATGATAACAATGCTTTCACGCCCTCGTGCAATTCTTGCGTATGAAATGGCTTTTCGATCGTTTAAGTCCCACAAGAACACAGCACCATCAACACCACAGGAAATTATGTAACGATTCCCTTTCAAAAACTGACAAAACTGGATTTTGCCTAAATGGGCGCGAGGTAGTTCCAGGACTGGTTGATTGGCAGGATTGTTAAGCGAGTAGATGAGAATTCTGTCCACAATGCAGCACGCCAGCAGGTTACTTTCTTGGGACATTGCACAATGGTTGAACTTATCAGCTTCATTGTAAAGCACATCGGTTGCCATTCTTGTTAATAAGCGGCATGGACTCGAAGCGTGATCCCAGATCTCAATGTTGAGCTCAGTGCACAATATCAATTTCTTATTATCTGATGAAAAACAACAGCAGAAATACTCGGACATAAGCCCTAGTGAATCAAACGATGCTGATGTTTCTTTTTTCTGAACATCCCACACGTAGACATAAGGGCAATTACTGCCCCGGAGGATACAAAAAAGAAGTAAGGCACTGTCAGCCGAAAATGTAAACTGAACGACACAGAATTCGTAGTCAGCTTCAAAAATTGAACACAGATATTTTCCACGAATAGGTCCTACTGTATCGTGCAATGATATCTTGTTGTCATGGTAAACAGCAATTACATTTCCGTCCGGTGAAAACTCGCCTTTCTCCACTTGCATCAGGCAGAGAGTACCCTCAGAAACTAAAGTGTACGTACCTTTATCGCAAGTTCCTCGCATAAGCGTCGAGTCCGAAAAAAGAACCAGAAAAGCACCTCTTGAAGCGAAGGTTGCTTGTATTGGGTATCTCGCAACTGGAACAAGAAAAAAATTTAGAAAATCACAAGGAAAAACGTTCAAAAACAAAGTTTTATCCTCGTGATCATTTTGAAAAATATAGCCAACTTGTTTCTCCTGGATGAAAAATGGGTTCACTCCCGATACACTTTGTAGAATGGTACCCGTTTGGAGAGACAGGGCGTGAAGCGAATTGTGAACTGTCAAATAGAGAAAATAGTCATTTGTGAAACCAAAATGGGCGACCTTCTCGATGACATGTACCGGGCCTTTAGAATTATACCGCTGATTTTGGTCTCTTCCACAAAACAAGTCAACTGTTGCCTTGTCATTAACAAGCGGTGTGGCGACCCATATCTTTCCTGGTAATATGCAAGGTATACTGCCAGAAAATAACGCTTTCTTTCCTTCATCAGGGAGACTCTGCATCTCTAACGCCATCGTGGGTGAAACTGTCATTAACGCTGATGCCGTCTCTAATGCACTGATATTGTCATCGTCGGACAAGTGAGCAAAAACGTATGTTGACAAAGGTGAAAATATGCGACGACCACTGAATAGAATGGTAGTGGTACCAGTGTGGAGACACAAGGCGCGCAGTGAGGTATTCCAAGTCACATAGAAGAAAAGACTACTATCAAATAAAACAAACTCGGCGACGTTTCTGACGACATGTACCGGGCGTTTAAATGGGTCACTTGCTCGGAACAAGTGAACTGATTCGAACTGACCATCACTGCGACGTGCACGCCATTCGCCTTCTAGTTCTTCTTCCCTTTTTAATGGTGTGTAAGTGTAAGTCCAGGAAAACAAAAGATGATCAAGATTATTCGAATCAAAATGAACCAAATGATCTTCACGGCGGAAAAGAAGATGATGACAAATGGCGTTTAGTAAAGCAACATTGCAGAATGATAGAGCTTTGTCGACATCAGTAAACAGTGTTCCACATATCTCGAAGACTTTACCAAGGTGACAAAAATAAGTAAATGGACTCAACCCAACACCCGAGAAAAAGGCTTCCTCAAGTGCTGATTTACCCGTTTTCACATTCCAAACCTGGTACTCAAATATCACAGAGTAGTGATCAACAATGAACTGACGCACCTCTGTCAAGGTTGATGCTTCGTACTCCTTTAATGATTTGCAATTGTCACATTCTCTCAGCAGACATGTTCCGTCTCCTACCTTTTCCAACAGTGAGCACCATTGATCACACTGCATTCTCCTAAGAAGATCCAATAAGGATCCCATCCCTGTAATTTGACACTGCCGATGTGCTCTGAAATGGAGAGATCTTTCCACAGTCACCTTGTGAGGAAAACAACAACATAGCTGTTCACTTCCTTGGCTCTGCGAAATTTCCTTTTTAGCCCACAAACAAAGGTGATTTAACAAGCACAAAAAGCAGGAAGGACGTAATTTTTCACCTTTCACGACAATGTATTGTTGATCAAGGGTAAATGAACCCCATTCACAAAAACCATCAGCATGATTAAACTGGGAAATGTTTTCAACGCATCCTTGCTCCACAGAAAGCCACTTTTTAAGCATTCCAAAAAATACAAAATTGCCATCCGCAGAAAATGCCATATGCTTTATGTTTCCTTTTATTACTTTAACTGTGATAGGACCAAGAAACCTTTTAAGGGAGCACAAATCAAACAAAGAGATGCATTTACCCTTCCCCTCGGCCAGCAACTTTTTATCAGGAGACAAAGCAAAGCAACTTTTGTCATGAGTGATTTCAGAAGCAGGGAAAGGGAGCCAACTCCACTCCATCCAAGTGGTTGACACTCCATCAGGAACTGCCATGTGCGATTGGACATCTTTGGAAGCATTACGTAGACATGAAGGTAGAAGATGAGGACATTCCAGGAGAGTATAAATATTACTTACCAGAATTGTGCGAATATCCTGCAGAATTTGTTTTTCTGCGTCACCGAGCGCCTGACAGCGAGCAGACAGCTTAAAATCGCCAATCACAGAGTACAACTCAATCCTGCTATTCTGTATTCTCCTCTGAATAAATTGGTAACTTGTCAAGCAACTGTAAACGATCTTCATCGAATCTTTCTCGTCGAATCCACATAAAACACGTACGCCAACGTGCAAAACATACTCAAAAAAATCATTTTCAATGGATGGATGTTTCTTCGATCCATCGTTGATTGCAGCACGAAGAAACTCAACAATAATTTCCCTCAAGTACTCACCTGCCTCAATCCTGTCGACAAAAAATCTTCGAGAAGCTTTGCTCTTGTCTGTCAACCAGGAAGGGATCAAGTTGTGAAGAAAAGTGAATGTCTGATCAGAAGCTCGCAGCACCACAAATTGTGACACGGCGTCAATAACTTCCTGTTCATCCAGGTTTAAACTCTCTCTCTTCAGAATGAATGAAATAAACGACAGAGGAAGTGGAGATGGAGCAGCTATGACACAACCGAACAACTTTCTAGATAGTTTTGCTCCAATCTTATTAAAAACCCGCTGGAAATTTTCTCGAAAGAAATCGTCAATATCTCCTGGAAAAAGATCACTGAGTTGATCAATCTTACCTGAATGTTCTGGATCGTTAAGCACTTTGACAACGTAGAACGCATACAAGAACAGTCCACTGCACTTCTTTGCTAAGTCTTCAACCGAGTAAGGGAGACGGGAAAAATCGACTCTTTTCTTCAAAAACAGCTGAATGTCCTGCTCATGCTGGTGATAGACGTTAAGATGTTCGTCGTTTCCTGCACAGATTTTTATACATGGGTTGTACTTTTTCAGTCTGAACTGTACAGTATCTTCTGGGCGACTGGTGATAAAAAACACGAGCCATTTTGGAAGCCGGGGGAAACAATGCATTATAAGATCAAGAAAATCTTCCCTGGACTCATACTCTGTCTCATCCAGGGCGTCAATAATGACTAACTTTCTTTGTTCAAAAGGAGTGCACTTTCCTAAGGGTTCTTGTAACAATTTAGTAAACAACTCAAGAACACCTAATTTAGAATTGGCTAACATCATTCTTACACCACCCTCCCCTCCCACTATATTACTGTACTGAATATTGCATTCACAGAGCTGACAAGCTACAGTCCCAAGAAGGTACCTGGGATCATTTCTTGTACCATCATTATGACGGCAAAAGTAGGCAGCGCCTAAATGTCCAGCATTCTTTTCACGCTGTGCAAGGGCTCCTGCTATCACACTTTTGCCGACTCCTGCATCACCCAGGAGAACATAAGCTCTGGAGTCGCTAGGATCATTAAACCAATTGTCGAAATCTTCAAACAGCCACTGTCTTGTATCTGCATCGTGCCGCTGGGCGAAAAAGGAGATATCTGCTTCACAATTAGCGATTTCTACAAAGCAAAAAGGTAAACAATACAGACGTCAGAGAAGTACTTTATCAACTAATAGATCGAGAAAGAAAGCTGCTTTGGCTGGCCTTCATGGGAATAATATTTTATTTCTTCAATCAGTACCTGTCACGGTAATTTTCAAATATCTTACATTTTATCAGTAATTTCACATTCATGTGCCCATACTTTGTCAAGATGAAGATGGTGGTGGAAGTAAGCGCTAGCCATGGGCTTATGTGGCTCAACAACCTGGAGAGTTAAGCTAGCGGGCACCATACAGACCTCTTTGTAGGGACACCCAAGCTACCTATACTGCAATGGAAAACCTCTTCCCGGAACTAACTAAAAGGAGGCTTACATGATCAGGGCTAACAGTTAAATCCCATGATAGCCTACAAACAGCCTCCTTGTACAATTGGGGGTTTTCACTTACGTCATATCAAAATTCAGAAGCATTAAAACTACACATATGGGCCAAATAAATTGTGAAACGCATTTCGTTACAGGCGAACAAGTATTAGACATTTTTAGTAACTAGAAATGTATGGAGCGGCCATCTTGGTGCCCCACTTAGGGGCACCAACATGGCGGCCAAAAATTCAAACTCTTGATTACATCAAAAATCAAATCACAAAATGTCGTATTCGCTATAAGTTCCATTGAATCGGCTTATTAGCATCTATAATGCGAAAATAACTTTCAACTGGTTCAATTCCGTTTATTTTCACGGCTTATCTGAAATAGCGTGACACATTTAACACCTTTATAAATCTGAAGCAAAACATCGTTGAAACCTGAAACTTCTTGTAAAAGATTATAACACTGGTATCCACATACCACGTAAGACACAGCTTTGTGGGACGTATACTTAACATTTTTTATTTTTTTGACGTCATATGCAAACACCCAACTCCCACAGTAAACTGGCTGTTTACCCACTATATCCAGAAGAGAATGTTACCAAACGGACGCAATAGCAGAAAATTTGCTATGAGTTGAAGAAATAACACAACAGTTTTAAATTTGTAAGACATGTTTCGGTAAACTTAGGCTATGACTACACTATACCGGATAGCTCTTGCGCCGGCACGAAAACCATACCGGATAGGCCTTTCGTTCACGCATGAAACGCTAGTTTCGGAACGATTTTTGTTCCGGAGCGCCGCTGCAACGCGGCGCTCGTGAAAGTGAATCGTCACATATCGGATAGATTCTCGTGCCAATCTCTGGGGCAGTGTGAACAGGCAATCGAACCGAACCGTAGCGGAAGTCAACAACTAGGAGCGAGGATTGAAACCCACCGAAAAAGAAGTAAATATCCAGTTCTGGGTCGTTACTGTTCACACCAGGCCGGAGTATTTTTCATGTCGACATGATATGCTATTCGGTATAGTGTAGACATAGCCTTATGCCATCTTCAGTTGCAAAAGCTCGTTACAATTTGAATATCTAAATTTATAGAAGTAGTTACAATTTGAATATGCTAATTACAGCAGTTTAAATGGAAGCTAAATGTGACAAAAGAACAATAGGAAAGAAACAAAACTAGCATAAATGACAACTGAACTAAATGGAAAGTGACAAGTTGGCATGCTTAACCTGTTGATTTAGAATAGGTTTCTCCCACTTTATATACATTGCCTCCTTAATCTTTAACTGGAAACCAGAGGCGGCGGTATCAAGGATTGTAAAACATTCCGTAGAACAGGACACACTGCAAGTTTGAGATGAAGCAATGTGTTTGTAGATATGAGAAGCCTTGTCCGATACAAGGTGCTCACGGACGCGAGTAGAAAAGTGGCGAGTAGTTTCGCCAATGTAACAGGCATTACAGCCAGCACAAAGAAACATAAATTACCCGCCGGATATCGGAGGTCTTAAGGTACGAAATCTTTTGCGTTGAAAAATTGCCCAACTTTAAAAGTGGAAACAGCTAACTTAATGTCAAGATCTGTACAATAATGATTAACGAAATGTCTTAATTTAGTTTGTGCAACTGCCGAGAAACGGCCTATGTTGGGGATTTTATAGTAACGTGTATCAGCCTTAGACTTGGGGTCAAGTGGCTCAGTAGCATTATTACCAACTGCCTTAGAAACATAACTATTGACAACCTTGTCAACAACCCAATTAGGAAAATTGTTTTTCATAAGGATAATGCCTAGTTTCTTAAGTAACGCTCCACATAAGAACTACAGTAAACTTCATTGTTATGCGGCATTGGCTCTTTCTCACATAGAATGTCTTTGATTTCAAGAATAGGGGAGGAGCTAATGGTTTATAATTATATTTCAGTATAAAAATAAAGAATATCCATTTGCGTCAGATAAATTTTAGGAAATGTTCGTGCTTAACCAATCAGAGTAGCAGAAGACAATAGCTAATAATTTCCCCAAATACAATTTCTTTAAAAATTTGCCTGTTTTGCGATTGGGTCTTAAATTACATGAAACCTTTAAAAAATTAAACAAAATGCACCTTGAAACCTAACTTTTTAGCGGTTTTTGAGTCTAGGCCAATGAGATCACTAGTTGTAACAATGAAAAAAGTTGACATTCCATCGTGCATTGCCGTTAGTACTTTCCTTCTAATGCGGAACATTACTTATCACTAAAACCAGTCCATGTGTTGTTTATCTTATAAACCCTGTCTACTAATGTATTGACCAGACCAAATTTGTAAGTTTTGGGAGCAAAACTAAAAAAATTGGCAAGGAGACCAGTAAAGGTCTTTTTGCGATAAACAGAGGTGATAAGGGAAGATGGATTATTGTTGTCTATCATAATGTCCAAAATGGGTACATTTTTATTAATTTCCTTTTCCATGGTGAAACGTATATTGGGGTGTCTGGTGTTGATATAATCAAAGAACAGGCTAGCATCATGTTCATCATTGAATAAACAAAAAGTGTCGTCAACGTAGCGTCTGTAAAATAAAACAGAGGAAGATGAATCTAACCAAACTTTTTCATGATGTCCCATGAAGACCGCTACATCCTCCACAAGGCAATAAGGAACAACGTCAACAAAGTTGCCACTCGTTTTTTCAAGACGCATGAGAAAAAATTGAGAAACCTCACCCGCAACAAGGTTCTCCCTTTTGTTTCGGACGAGACAATCACAAACCTTTCCTCTCGGAAACTTACATCTGACCAACTCGAAGTTCTAAAACTTGGATTAACACATTCCATTTGTCCTCCTACAATCAACAAAAGTGTGTTTACCTGTTTTGAACTGATTAACCTTGCTATGGTAAAAAACATTAAGGACAAGAAATTGGGGGGGGAACTTGTTTCAGACCTATCTCACCTTGCCCACTCCTACATTTCTTCACATCGTCCATCTGCTGCTGACCTTAAAAAGTGAAAGCTTTTAAAAAAACTGAGGAATGACAAGGACATCGTTATTTTGAAACCAGATAAAGGCAATGGCGTGGTAGTTTTAGATAGAACGACTTATGATGAAGGTATTCTTAAAATAATTAGCGACACGTCCAAGTTTAGCGTTATTGACACTGACCCCACATTAAGGAGGGAAGGCAAATTACAACGTTTTTAAGGGAATTAAAGAAAAAAGGTCACTTAGATGACACAACTTACAATTATATTTACTCAGTTGGTTCGCAACCTGCTAGAATCTATGTTTTACCTAAAATGCACAAGCAACGTGAACCTAATTGCACGCCCCCTTTCCGTCCTATAGTTTCTTCCATAGGCACCTACAATTATAACTTAGCTAAGTTCCTTTGCAATCTTCTAGAGCCACACATTCCCTCTCAATACAACGCTGGTGACACCTTTTCTTTTGTCCGTGAAATCAACCAACTTTCTATTTTTGGCAAGTTCATGGTCTCCTTCGACGTTGAAAGTTTGTTTACTAATATTCCCCTTCATGAATGTATCGACCTTGCAGTTAGTTATATACGTAATGGCAACCCTGGACTTAAAATAAGCAACACCGACCTGAAAACCCTTTTCTCCCTAGCTACAGCACAGACACATTTCGTATTCATGGTGTATTCTATGATCAGATCAATGGGGTGGCCATGGGATCTCCCCTTGCTCCACTTATTGCCAACCTCTTCATGGGACATCATGAAAACGTTTGGTTAGATTCATCCTCCTCCGTTTTATTTTACAGACGCTACGTTGACGACACTTTTTGTTTATTCAATGATGAACATGATGGTAGCCTGTTCTTTGATTATATCAACACCAGACACCCCAATATACGTTTCACTATGGAAAAGGAAATTAATTAAAAATTACCCTTTTTGGACATTATGATAGACAACAATAATCCATCTTTCCTTATCACCTCTGTTTATTACAAAAAGACGACCTGGTCTCCTTACCAATTTCTTTAGTTTTGCTCCCAAAACGTACAAATTTGGTCTGGTCAATACATTAGTAGACAGGGTTTAAAAGATAAACAACACATGGACTGGTTTTAGTGAGGATATTAAGAAACTAGGCATTATCCTATGAAAAACAATTTACCTAATTGGGTTATTGACAAGGTTGTCAATAGTTATGTTTCTAAGGCAGTTGGTAATAATGCTACTGAGCCACTTGACCCTAAGTCTAAGGCTGATACACGTTACTATAAAATCCCCAACATAGGCCGTTTCTCGGCAGTTGCACAAACTAAATTAAGACATTTAGTTAATCATTATTGTACAGATCTTGACATTAAGTTAGCTGTTTCCACTTTTAAAGTTGGGCAATTTTTCAACGCAAAAGATTCCGTGCCTCAAGGCCTTCGATCTCGGGTAATTTATGAGTTTATTTGTGCTGGCTGTAATGCCTGTTACATTGGCGAAACTACTCGCCACTTCTCTACTCGCGTCCGTGAGCACCTTGTATCGGACAAGGCTTCTCATATCTACAAACACATTGCTTCATCTCAAACTTGCAGTGAGTCCTGTTCTACGGAATGTTTTACAATCCTTGATACCGCCGCCTCTGGTTTCCAGTTAAAGATTAAGGAGGCAGTGTATATAAAGTGGGAGAAACCTATTCTAAATCAACAGGTTAAGCATGCCAACTTGTCACTTTCCATTTAGTTCAGTTGTCATTTATGCTAGTTTTGTTCCTTTCCTATTGTTCTTTTGTCACATTTAGCTTCCATTTAAACTGCTGTAATTAGCATATTCAAATTGTAACTACTTCTATAAATTTAGATATTCAAATTGTAACGAGCTTCTGCAACTGAAGATGGCATAAGTTTGCCGAAACATGTCTTACAAATTTAAAACTGTTGTGTTGGTATTTCTTCAACTCATAGCAAATCCAGAAGAGAGTTGTTAATGGAAACTGTGATGACACTCCAAGGCTGAGAGACTTGGAAATGGAAAGGTCACTGACACAGGAGCTGGAAATCTTCATATTCATATTGCTAGAAAGGTGTCATTGATGACCTATGCTCCTATTAGAGGGATAGGCCTAATTAAGGAAAAACTTAAATTTGCCTTCAGGACATTTTGAGGCAGTAAAAAAGACAACTAATATAAAGCATAAGCAGATAACAATGTATGCTGCATAATGTTTAGATTTTCTAATAAGAAAATAGCATGGAATAATATTCTTCATGTAACACTGACGGGTTATACACAAAGACAGTTGCACACATCCAGAACCTTGACATTGGTGTTCTACTACTGTATACCTTTAACATTCAGCGCCTTTTTGGGAGTGCCGGCTGTCGAATATGCATGTACATACTGACAAAAATAAATAAATGTTATTTACCAAAAGTGATTTGAGGGATGGCAGAGTTCAGTTGCTCTTCCACTTGTGTTACACGTTGCTGTACAATTTTGTGGTCTGTCTTCATAGCACTCTGTTCATCGTGGAGACTTTGTATGCTGCATTTGAATCCTGTATTTTCCTGTTCAATACTCGAAACTCGTTTCTCCAGCTCATTCAGATCTGATGCAACATCCTGCAGCGCTTTCTTCACTGCCTCCCTGTCACTTTCCACTTCAAACACCAGCTTGTCTACATCAGCCTTCAGCGCATTAACATGTTGTTGTACCAGCTGTAACAGAGCAGGGTCCATGGTGATGTTCATACACAGCAAGGTACCTAGAGTGGAAAACAAGGTCATCAGAAAGGTATCAACCTCGTCACCAGGGCTCTCTCTGCTTCCAAAATGGCAGGTCGGGCGGAGAAGACCCTGGACACGGCTGCCAAAATACTCCAAGAATCGTGGAGTACTTTGTCACGTGACACACATTTAAACAGCTTTTTGGAAGTTATTTGATTTTCCAATGATTGGCAGCCGCGTTTGTTTTCTGGTAATCTGAAACCATTGTTCATGTTTATTGTTCATTGTTTCCTTGTTTGTATTTATTAATTTAAACTGCTTGTATTTATTAACAGGGCTGTGCTCTAGCAGTGCCCAGGGGCCTCAGGCTCCTTACTTTTATCTTTGGGTGACTAGAAAAACTTACTTTTGCATAAAGCTTAAGTGCTGGGCTCCTCAGATTTCATAGTTGGGAGCCTTTGGGCTCCCTGTGATTCTTCTAAGAGCACAGCCTTGATTAAATTGAATTGTGTTGTAATTATAGGATCGTGCTATATTGTAATCATAGTACCATAATGTATCTCAATCTGCAGTGTGGTTATTTCTTTCGTTTAAGACTTGTAAATTCATTTTAGTTCGCTAGGAAGCAGTTATTAATATTGAACTACATTATGATTGAGTGTGGTGGTAAATAAATAATAAATAAATAAACAAAACAGAGACATTTTGTTAGGCTTTATGTGTCTAAAGTATTTTGGTAGCCTTGGCCAGGGCTTTCTCTAGCCTGCCATTTTGAATGTGAGGAACGCCCTGGGAATGAGGTTGAAAAGGTGCAGTCCCACAGTCACATGGCTAGAGCCCTTTACTGTACATGAAGCAACTCGGAGCATTGCTACTCCCCCCTGGATGGGATTAGCAATGCAAATGGCCCCCGGCATTATGTCAGCAGTACTAGTTCGTTTACACACCAAAGTGGAGAGAGACAATACGGAACAACGTTTCTTGTCTAAGAAAACAACACAAATGTAGAGACCAGGGCCACCGACCTAACATCACAATAACGGCTGGACCACTGTGCCTCCACAAAGAAAGTAAGTTGACCGAAAAATATTTAAAATTGGTGCTTAGCAGTCCTTAATGGCCTGTTTACATGGATAGGAGGGAGGGCGACTCGCCTAGCAGGGTTTAACCCCCCTGCAAGGGTCACAGGGCTCTGTTGTTTTTTGCCAGTTCCTAATACATGGCAGACAGGGTTAACCACCTACTGGGTCACCCTGTCTGCTTGCCCAGATCAACCTTCTAGGCAGACTATGGTTTTTGCATGAAAACAGTCAGTTATAGGTCACCTGGCTACCTTCAGGTTTTTTAACTTACAAGGTACATGTATTACAAATATAGATTACTTCATGGGCAGTGCAGGCGTACGGTATTGACACACAAGTTGGTTTGTATCAGAAATCTCACTAATACTCGCAAATTAAGCTTATAAGCCTCGTTCATTCGATTTCTGATACAAACCAACTAGTGCGTAAATACCGTACAAAGCACTGCCCATGCTGCAATTTGTTTATTTTATACATACTTAGATTTGTGATTGGACAAAATGCTTTTTTTCTCGTGTGAGAAAGTCATTTCACCATTCTGATTGGCTGTGAACCCCAAACAGGGTTTTCACACTCCGCAAATTTCAATAGAAAATCTCAATAATAAATGATAAATTCTGAATCAAACTGTCCCATCTTAATCAAAACAAGTTTTATCTGTCCGTCAAAACATTTTTGTTTCTTATTAAAGCTTATTTATTCTAAGGCCGAAATATATATATATTTTTGTTTTATAAATGGCATTTTACGGTATGCATAATACATTTTTTAGAAAAGAAGACTACAGAAAAAATCTGTCACATGCTGGCTGCATTTAAAGAATAGTTTACTGAAATGGCGGACAGAATCGATTCAAGACCTTTTGGGAGAAATGATCATGGAAATTATATGCAATGCAAAATGTCAGGAAATTTGACCATGCAGATATTAATAAAACAAATAATGTATTTAAGTATAAACTATAAAAAAAAGAAAATTAAAATTTGAATAGGCAAGAAAACATTGTCATGACCAATGACAATTTGTATTTTAAAACTGTCACCTTTTGACTCCCACTCTTTAAGATCTGTTAAAAGATTATTTTCATCAGCAGGTAGCAAACCCAGGCTTTTCACCAGCTGTTCCATCTCAACAAAGCACTGATGGAACTTCACAGGATTCCAATCACTGAATGTACAGTGTGCCCAGGCATTTCGAGCTTGACGAACATTAACTGCAGCACTCTGTACAACAACAGAGAACACTGGAACTTTGCCGAGAAGTTTTAGTACTGCAGATGCATCACAATGTTCATCAAAGGCCGTGAACTTAGCCATGTGGTTCTCTAAATACAGCCTGGCAAAGTCGACATGCGATGTCACTCTGCAGTCGAATGCTGAGTAATTGTGCTTCCCTTTCACCTTTGGGACTGCATCATTCCCATTAATGTTCTCATATTTAAAAACTGTTGGCCAATTCTTTAGTCGTCCAGATGTACTCTGAGTGTCAATGCCATGACTGGTTTTGAGATTGCCATACTGCGTTTGAATTTCTTGTGCTACGAAGGAGCGAATTTGGTCAACTAGGACCTTGAGTGCAAGCCCAAACACCATCCATCTTTTCTGGTTGTCATTAACATTCCTTAGTGTGCTGGTCCATACATGCAAGGAAAAAAATCTGGTTGTTATGCACCAGTATTGATCAATGTATATTAGCCCGAGAGCAGGGGGTCCACAGGCAGATGTAGGGCATTTGACTTTTCTAAAGAAGTTTTTATCAAAATCCCCTTCCTTGGAACAAAAAAAGTGGGTGAAACCGGGTCAAATCTCCTCACCCTCTGCAAATTATGTCTGACCTGTTAATTAAAAGCACATCCAGTCAAGTACATGTATTTATCAATTTATACTAAAGTATCATAAATGGTTCCTTTTTTCCCAATGTTTTGTGTATTTCAGGGCTCGAAATTAAAAAAAATTGTCAATCGCAATTTGCGAGTAATTCCTAAAATTTAGTCACAAGTTCGATAATTTTAGTCGCAAAAAAAAAACTAACTACTACCGTAACCAGAAATGAGAAACGAGAAATTTCTGAGAAAGTCTGAAAAAGTGTGCCCGTGATACACTTCTTGGAAACCGCGTTAATGGAGCATGAGGAGCAATTTCAGAATACTCGACGATTACTGTAAACACCGGTGTAATTAGGCCGCACTTTTTTGCCAAAATTTTTGCTCAAAATTGAGGGTGCGGCTTATCTACGGGAACATCTGCAAAAGGTTATCATACTTTCCGGTGATATAAGTTGACCAGATTTTTTGAGCCTCGAAATTAAGATTTTATTTATTAGAGAGGTGTGTAACATGGGACAAAATTTCTTTAACCTAAGATAAGGCACGAACGTGAGTGTTTGTAAAATTTAGCCTCAAATTGTCAAAATACCTGTGTTAAACAACACTCGCTATCTTCAGACATTTCGAAGCTTTTAGCAATGAAAGAACACCCAAGACGAACGAAAGAAGCCAAAGGAAAGAGTCTGTAAACAAGCGGCCATCTTGGTTAACTTTAGTAACCAGGCTAAATAAAAAATCTTTATTTACCAAGCTTGTTTTGGCCTGAACGAATGGCGGGCAAACGAACGTATCTGCGTTGAAACAATGGGTTTTTTTTCAATGCACGATGATTGAATGGATAGAAGTCTAGCTCATGTTTTGTGGAGCCAATTCTCTGACTTCCGTTTTTATTTTAAAAAAACTTTTTTTCCCCAAAATTTGAGCTTCAAAACTCGTCGCAAATGCGCCCGATACAGGCGCAATTTCGAGCCCTAATTTTTGTTTTAGGTAGTGAAAGAAGGACAGAACTTCATTGACTGTTTTTATGTGTTGATGGATCACGTGTTGTAATATACATATTTGTTAAACGCCCCGCTTGGAAATCAGCTATTGTATATAGTTGTAGTGGCTAGCGTTGTAAAATAAAGTGTATGTTGTCGTTGTTGTTGTTACACACTACGCATGGGTGCGCGTATTAAAGTTATTTTTGATTGGCCAATTTTTACAAGTACATTTGGTTACTTTAAAATTTGCGTGATGTAATATTGTAAAGTTTGCACGAGCGAGATTTTGTCTATTAATGTTGGTTGTAAAAATTTGGTGGTTAGGATTTTCTACCATCGTTTTATGTTTCATTTTGGACATTAAATCCACTAAAGGATTTTTCCTGTACTGCCGTGTCAAGTTTTGTTTTGGACCGTTGATTCCACTGCTGAACAGTGAGAAAATTCCAGGGTTTTGAATGGCATTTGAACTTGTGACCTTCATGTTACTAGTTCGATGCTTTATCAGACTGAGCCAACAAAGCCTCATACATTCGGAGTGGTCAATTATATGGGTGTGAGAAGAAAAAAGAAGCATTTTTGTCTGGGTCAAAATGTGAGGCCTGATTGAGGCCCAAGACACCAAGAGACCACTCAAAAATCAAGACCCATATTTTTTAAAAGATCATCCGTCACCCCTTAAATTATACACCTGTAACAGGAAAGAATGTGATGATAACTGAGTGAACCATTAGCGCGCTGCTTATATATTGTGTAAAAGTATTGCTATACCCCTACCCCCCTCCCTGCAGGATGGGACACTACTATGCAACACAAGATCCTTAAGCAGCATTTTTTTTTGCTTGAGTTATCATTTCACCTGGGTTGGTTAAAAGGATCTTAATTTGAGATACCAGAACCCCTCCCTGCATAGTACCCTTACACCCCCCCCCCCCCCCCCCCCCCCACACTCTGTGCATGGTACCCTTGATGTTGTAGGTAGATAACATAAACAATGCAATGGTTGAATATATGTCACAGATATCAAATTGAACTTACCCTGTATTTGGTCCTGTTGTAGCTGCAGTTGCCATCGTTACATTAATTCTTACATCATGGTAGTTAAACTCAAATTCAATTGGCTGGTGACATTTTTCCAGTTGAGTTCCCTGGTTGAGTCCTAACTGTTTATGTGGCCATTTTGCATGTTAACATTACAACAGTACTTCTCATCCAGACAAGAGTAACCTGCCATTTAAAGCAAAAAACTAATTATTTTGATAATTTTTTTTAGCTATCTGCCTCCTGTAGCAGATTTAACTGAAGTGCAGCAGAAACTAATTTTTTTCCTAAATTACATGTATAGAAATTAAAGCAATTTATAGCGGAGCTCTAATGGGCCAAAGGTCCGCTCGCGGAGCTCCATACTCATAGAACCATGCCCGTCATTTTTAATTCGTGGTCATGGCTTATAGCGGAATGTTTCGCGGGTGCGACGTTGTGCAGGGTTAGATTGGAGGCGCGACATCATGCAGGGCTAGCTTGTGGGTGTATACGTCACCCAACATGCGCATACGACGTCGCACAAGTGCTTGATTCGTCAAAACTGTAGATTCATCTTATCAGAGTAATAAAATGTTACACATTTAAAATATACAAAATGGAAAGAGAAAGCTTTAAAGAACACTCAGAAGCCTGACTATTAGGGTGGAAAAAGAAGAGCTTTAAGGGATAAAATCTTGCTTCAAGAAACTTCATTAACATTGTACCCTTTTATCAATTTGGGGGATACTTCTTCTTCGGAAGTCAGAACCGAAGAGAATTTCTAGGCAGCCGAGGGACGTAAAGATAAAAGAAATAACATTTTTCGATGGGAATTTATGTTGATATCAATTTGTAATTGACTTTTTCTTTGTGTTCTTGTTAGCTCAAATTCAGTCATTTTGTTTTCTTGAATCCTGAATGTGCTTAAATGGTTACCCCTTTTACTTTTAAACATAAAAAAAAATTGAAGAAGATTTTTATGTGTTTGTTCATTTACGTTACATAGGTTGAAAAGGGATTTTATGTAAATAAAACAAGACTTGGATTTTATAGTTCTAACTTCACTTGCTTTGCCTTATGCAAAGATGTCTGTGTATTTTTTGCAATTTTGATTTCCAAATCAGTTTCTAAGGCAATTTCCAATATGAACAGGTGTTTTTTATATTCAGAAATTAGTCGTACTAGTTATTCATACTGAGAAAAAGTTATTTTTGAGAATTGCTAAAATTGAAAAATAGCTCGGTCGTCAATCATAATCCTTGTGGTTCCGACCTTTCACCTTATTTAGTTAACCTAATCATCAGCTTTCTGTTTAGAGAGCTCTGCTGTTAGGCTCAGCCTATCTATCTATCTATATATATATATATATATATATATATATATATATAATATACATATAATATACATATAAAGTCTGTGAAAATACATGTACATATATATATGTTGTAGTTCAATTTTATCCTTGGTTCAATTTTGATTTTCCATTGCCCTTTCCTACAATATATGATGAATATTAAACAAAGGAAAATCAAAATTGAACAAAGGATAAAATTGTCGAACTGCAACATATATACATGCTTGGATTGATATTTTTCAGAGATGCCACAGTTTATGTCAACTTTGTGATAAAAATAAATTGTAAACAATATGTGCATTTTGGCACCATTGACAAGTTTAGTCTATAAACCCTGTTTACAAGGAGGTAGGGTTACCCTAGTGCTAGGTTTATCCCTAGCAGGCGGGACAAATTTTTTAGCTTGTAAATGCTTTGGGCCTGGGTAACGACAACTTTTTCTGGTTCCCAGACCTCTGCATCTCTTAACAACAAATGTCCATGGAATAATATTGGCCGGTTGAACACAACAAGGTAAAGATTTTCAAAATGAATCTGTCAGCCTTAGCAGAAAGCGGTGAATCTCATTATCACTGGCCCCCATCAAAATATGGTTCTTGAATACTTAAATTAAAAAACCCAGGGGTGGGGGATATCTCCCTATAATGGGCTATACGGGAATGCTCCGCCCGAAAGGGGTACCTTTTGGAGGCTGGAGGTATATGAAAGGGTAGGGATTTCACAGAGAATAGGAAAGGGTTAAGCGAAAATACGCTGTTGAAGCATAAAAAAGTAGGGAAAACTGCCATTTAAGTGTTATAAAAAGGGTCTTTCAAAATATATCAAACAGATGCACGTAAAGGCTACATGAAAGGGGTACCATTTTTATTGAAAGGTATGTGAAAGGGGTACCATTTTCAATGAAAGGTATATGAAAAGGGTACCTTTATTGTCAAAACAGTATATGAAAGGGTAAAAGGGTAAGGGGGGGCATCCCCGTACAAAACTTTGTTAAGTACCCCCCCCCCCCCTCCCCCCCGGGTTAAAAAAATTTTTTTTTTTCAATTTTAAGGTATTTTGGCAAGATTTTTGTTTTTATTATGTTCATTTGCGCCAGAGATGGTGCATATACCGATGTTTTCAATTTTGGCCACCAAAATCCTCTAAATAATACTTAAAAAGGTCTGACTCTACAACAACCTCGTTCCCAGGGTCTCTCTTCTTCCCGCCCCCTAAAGCGCTCCAGGGGGCAGGAAGAAGAGAGACCCTAGGAACGAGGTTGACTCTACAAATGTTTTTCGATTTATGATCAATGACAATCGTCGGGACTTCGATTATCGAAGTCGCGACGATTGTCATTGATAATTGACGATCAAATACGTACTGTTGCGATGATTTTCTAATAATATCATCAGTTATGGAACGTAACGACGATTTGGTTTAAAAAAGGGACGAAACTACGGTGGCCCAAAAGTGTCACGGCAATTTCAATTTGCTCACGGCAGTTTCAATTTGCTCACGGCAATTTCAACTTCGCTCACGGCAATTTCAATTTGCTCACGGCAACTTCAACTTCACTCACGGCAGTTTCAACTTTACTCACGGCGCCCCGGCTAAGTGCATCGTGAGTTTATAGTTCATTTTTCAGCACACTGTTCGTGGAAGTAGCACAACTTCCACAAAACATCTCACAGCTTCTTGATCATCCACGAACCTTAGTTCTTCTCGCCGGCAAAATCCCGCTCAACCTTATTTTAAAACCTTGTGTAAGATTAACACAAATTCTTATAAGCACTCTGGCACTCAGAAATATGGCAGAGGATATAATCAAGAAATGCGCACTGATCTATATAGCATCCATTCCGAACTTAAGAAGGAATGTGCAGGAAACGTAAGCGCTCACATTTAGAAATATCCTCAATTCAGCCAAGAGAAGCGGAAAGTGCTAAAATTTTCAAATTATGTCTTCCAAAGAAACACACGCTTAGCTTCAAGCGGAAAGGATCGAAATTTCCATCGACAAAAGTAGCATGCTTCAGTGTTAAAACCTAGTCGGCTTAGAAAATTTCGCTTGGTAATTTGTTATTACCACAGACAAACCCAATATTTTGTAGGTTTTTTTACTGATTCGCTTGAGAGAGAGCAATGAAAATTTCTGGACTTCATTCGAAACAGATCAACTACGGATCACTACGGCAGCTAGAACTCTTCGCTGATTATTATAAGCTGTGTGGACTGTGTGACCCTTTGGGCGGATCTGTCAAGATCTGTCAACTGATAGCTATTTAGTTTACTTTGTAATCATGTGTAATTTTAGACTTAAAAAACCCTAGCGTGTAATCACGTGCGATCGGAGAGCATTAAACAGGATTGTGACAGTTCTCCTGCGTCTGTTTTGTCGAGATCTTTAAGCTATTCACGACAGCTGAATGCAACTGATACTGACATGTCCCGCGGCGTATGATTACGGAATCGGGGAAATAACCGAAATGAAATCAATACTATTTATATGTGGGAAAAATCTGAGACCTTTCGGAGTACACAGAACGGCAGAATTGAAGGATTTTGCCCGATTCCACGGCGATAGCGTGAATTTGTTTCATGTCGGCCCGACGTTTTTGCCTGCGTGACATATCTCGCGACATAGCCCTTTTAATTGAAATTGCCGTGAGCGAAGTTGAAATCGCCGTGAGCGAAGTTGAAATTGCCGTGAGCAAATTCAAATTGCCGTGAGCAAATTGAAACTGCCGTGAGTGAAGTTGAAGTTGCCGTGAGCAAATTGAAATTGCCGTGAGCGAAGTTGAAATTGCCGTGAGCAAACTGAAACTGCCGTGAGTGAAGTTGAAGTTGCCGTGAGCAAATTGAAATTGCCGTGACACTTTTGGGCCACCGTACGAATCAGTGCCGAGCATTTGTACAAAACAAGGGACGAAAATATCGAAGTCTGTCGATTATCCCTGCATTGATCACTGAGAGGCCCAAGTAATAAATAAATACATACAGTCAACTCTCTCTTAAGCGACCACCCTTGGTGCAGGAAAAAGTGGTCGCTTAATGGAGGTGGTCGCTTAATAGAAAAATCAAGACAATAAGCCAAAAACTGCAAGAATCCACTAATTATTACCATTCTGTATTGCCTTATCAGTTTTAATGAAGCAAATATACAAAGCTCTTTTGAGAAAAAACTTATTCTAAAGCGGACAATGTACTACATATTAAGCTACTCGCTTATTTCACGTGGAATAGAAAATTCTTCAGCTGATTCTTATCGTTCTGACTGTAACTGTTGAAGTTTTCAATACTATGTAACCATGATCTAGCCGCAGTTTTTCAGTTGTGTAAAATATCTGTCAGCGCTATTAAAAACCTCTGATTAAAAACTGAACTTTGTGACATCTGAGTAACGCCAGAATTTCATAACATTGAGGGTGGTCGCTTAACGGAAACACAAAACAAAGGAATTTGTCACATTTTTGACCTCGAAAGTGGTCGCGGTCGCTTAAGAAATTTGAGAAGTGGTCGCTTAAGAGAGAGTTTGACTGAAAAACAAAATGGTTATTTACAAAGTGGTCGCTTAATGGAGGTGGTCGCTTAATAGAGTGGTCGTTAAGAGAGAGTTGACTGTACCTTTATTTGTAACAACAGCTCCGATAGCTGATCTCTGGGAAAAACTGCAGGTTTAGAAAATAACTCCAAAGCAACAATTACCGAATCAAAAGAACTTCAAAATGATCAAATACTGGTTATACTGCAACTGAGCAACTGAAAGTGCAACTATCTGAAGGGAGCTTTCCCTCTTCCGGGATTGTTCATAGTTTCCAGATTCTTTTCCCAGTTTTTTTTTTCGAGGAAACCCTGGGGACGAAGGAAGAAAGACATCACGTGCCCATCACGTGCAGTTGCTGTAAGCCTGACTTGAAAAAACTTTTTGAAAAGAGCACCCTCCTCCCACCCCTTCTCAGAAATCAAATGGTTCACCCCTTAGCCGGTTTAGCTCTAACGAGTTTGTCTTTGGGTCATTATGCACAGGTAAAAATAAAGAAGGACGGTACATTTTGAGATTGGTAACGAAATGAGAATGTCAACATGTCACGAGGCACGAGCGTGGGACAAGATAGTTTTCTGCTCTCCCGCTCGACTGTCCAGAGAGGGACTGCTAGAAGTCTAACGACAATAAAAAAAGAACCGCTAAGTACCTGAATGAACCCATTTTCACTCGCCCCACTTACATGACTCGTGACTTGTTTGTATCTTAACTATTCCACTAACCTAATTGTTAACCTCGTTACCAACGTCGTCTTCTAAAAAATATTTCTTTTTTATATCACCTTCACCCCTCAAACCGCCCGCCCCTCACCACCACCCCTAGCCCTCAGATACCACGCAGCTCTTAACAACCTTTAATTTCATTGGACCTGGTATCACGCAGCTCTAGCTCTATTGTTTTCAGGGCTAGGATCCATTGTTGTGTTGTTTCGGTTCTATTGTTTTCTCAGCAAATCAGAGAAGACCTATTGTAAGAGCTGCCCACCCCGCATCCCTTATCACACCTCACCTCCCCAAGCCCCCTCATTAGAGGTGCCGTGTCGTTGGCAAAATCATGGCGAGTTTTCCAGTCTTGCAGGAAATCGAAGGCGAATGGAGATCTACTAAAACGGTTGAAATGATGGGCTTAAGAATTCCAGCGTATTTTACCAAAGATCCCCAATCGCTGTTTGACTACATTACCACTTTCCAGACGAAATCGGACGATGTGTTTGTAGTCAGCTATCCCAAAGCAGGTAAAAATGATACTGTTATTGTTGATCTGGAGACTCCAGATCAAACCGATGGATGGCCAAGGGTTGTTTCTTTTTATCAAGTAGAACTAGTAGTAATCAAAGATTATAGGAGTGTGTTCCAAACCTAGCTAAACTTTAAATCGGGGCAGATTTCGTTATTAAGCTTATTATTTCAGCTGTTTGACTTAATTATTTTATTGCTAAAATAAGTTGTTCCCTTTCTAAATAACCGCGGTTTTTCTTTATAAATAATCGCAGTTTTTCAGATAAATGTATTAAACCGAGCCCATCATGATGCAATTCCTGTACATGTGGATTTTTAAGAGAGCATAATTATTATGAATTCAAAGTATACATCTTCATTTCGAATATATTATACACGGCAGGGTTGTACAAAATTTGCAATAGAAGGGATTACCTTAAATTTAGAAAAGCTTTCTTTTTCACCCTGAATCTTCTAATCTATCAGATTGGTTGCGGCCAAGTGCGTAAATACATGGCTGGTTAAATTCTGGTAGATCACTTTGCTTGTTGCGTGACACCGCTTTACTACTTTAATAATTTTTGTTAAAAGTCCGAAGACTCCAGATCAAAGCGGTAAAAGTAATACTGAAACTGCGACATATTGTGTCTCTTTATCAAATGTTCTTTATGTGAGATTGTGAAATTGTGGCTATAAGATATTTAATTTAAGTTTATCTTGTACTGAACCCCTCCCCCCCCCCCCCCCCCCCCACCACCCCTACCCCCACAAGGAGCTTCTTTTTATTTTATAACTTCATCAGTCTGAAATTTGATTTCGTTTTAAAACGTAATTGAATCTAGAATAACACCTTTTGGAGACCTTCTTTGCTCTGCATAATTATTGTGTTGTTCATAACTTCCCCCCCCCCCCCCCCACAAAGGGTTTTTTTATCATTTGAACCCAAACAAACATAAGATGTGATTTCATCTCTTTAAGGTACAACTTGGGTTCAAGAAATTGTCTGGCAGATTTACCACAATGGAGCAATCCACAGCAAGCGAATTGAAGACCGTGTCCCATTCTTAGAAGAGGCAACTAGTTCAAAAGCTACACAGCCGGATATTAACACTCTGCCAAGCCCTCGCCTTATAAAAACTCACCTTACTTATGAGGCTATACCTAAAGGTGTAAATGAGCAAACGGCATGTAAATACATTTACATTGCTCGAAATGCAAAAGATAATGCAGTGTCAAATTATACATTCCTGGCAAGCTTGGGTAAAGATACAGGACTGAATGGACCATGGGAATTTTATGCGAATCTATTTATTCAAGGAAAATGTAAGTACATGCAATAAATAATGTTGTTATCTTTATACTAACAATAAGAAGTAACACATGGAGTGGCAAGTGTCAGCATTTTTGCCAATGACTTGCATAATAAATACTTAAATATCACTTTTTCCAAACTGCCAGTTTTGCCGCTCAATTGTTTTATCTATTATTTCTTTTCTCAACATTAATGGCGCCAAATAACATTATGGTAACACATAATACTAGAAACCAACTGAAACTTCTACTAGTGACTCCCCTCACAGGTGTTTGTTAATGGCGCAGTTACAGGTTCAAATGAGAACACAAAGGAATTAGTAAAAAATATAGCCTGCGTGGTAGTATAGGCATAAACAGGGAGGGGGAGGAGGCACGAAAAAGGAGAAGGGGAGAAGGAAAGGCCGCCTGCTATAAGAACCAGGCTATTCACATTATGCTCTGAATGCTTTCCTGGTAATTGAATTATGTCAACTGTCATAATACGTTTACCAATCAAAAACTGGCATGTGCTTTTACGTATGGCTGACTTCGCATGGGAATTTACTATGTTTTACCTCCCAGCAAAAATTAGCCAATTGGAATTTTGCAGCCGTGACTCTGGGAGTGAAAGGTTGAATCGTTTCAATAAAGAAATATTCTTGATTGTGATAGGTCATTCATGTGCCTTTTTATGTAATTGATGCGTGGTCAGTGTCGTTACAGCTATCTTGAATTAAATCTCTTTGTAACTGCATGGATATGTTGTGGTTTAAATTTTTCTTTGGTTTAAAAATTTTCAAACCAGTTTGATTTTGATTTTCCTTTGTCTCAGATTCATTATCATAATGTGACACATTAAAGAAAACAAAAATTGAACTGGTTTAAAAAATTTTAAACCAAAGAAAAATTTGAACCACAACATATACACTGTACATGTAGCTGTGATAATTGGATACATACATTGCACACGCTTCAAAATTAATATTATTGTTATTGAATCGGATGCAGTTTTTTGGTAATTGGACTTTGTATGTGTTGTACAATTCAGGGGATATCTTGCTCATAATTTCAAATTGTCCTTGCAGTAATGCACTCGGCCAATTTGAATTAGTCGCTCAATTGCTCAGGGCTTGAAAAAAAAACTGAATTCCAGCTTTTCCTTTGGAAGAGCAACTCTGAAATTTTGCTTACCCCAGTGAGGCATGAGTTAAGTGCTTGCCAAAGTTTCCTTTTTTTGTTTTAAAATCATTATTTAGTCAGTGGACGGCTTGCAAGTTACTTGCCCAACAGGAAAATCTACTTGTCCCAGACGACTGTAGGGAGATTTTTTCGAGCCCTGAATATGCTCCCTGAATTGCACTCCACTTATGCTGCAGTCCAATTGCTACTAATAACCCCCTCGATAAATAAAGTTATATTATTATTATTATTAACCCCAACTATTTTCAAATTAATTTTCCCAGGCTTCTTTCTACACATTCATGCCCATTTAAAAATTAGTGACAACTGCTTTAATCTCTTATCTTAGGAATATTAATGGGAATTACTTGCAGCCTTTATTGAACTCTCTGGATAAAAAAAATTATAGACATGAATAAAAGATACATGATGATTTTACTACCTGAAAGGCTTGCTAATTCTTTTTTTTTTTTTTTTACACATCTGCAGCCACTTGGAGTCACTGGAATGACCATGTACTTGGTTGGTGGAAACACAAAGATGAACCCAATGTTTTGTTCCTTAAATATGAAGATTTGCAAAAGGTTTGTCATGCAATTTTCAATTGAGTGTTGAAAGTAATTCCTGTTTTTGTTGGTTTTGCATACCTTCTTCTACTACGGTTCCCACCCCCTTAAGCTTCTCTCCCGGTTCCCACCCCCTTCCCACCCCCTTCTCTTCCTGGTTCCCACCCCCTTCTGTCCCGGTTCCCACCCTCTTTCGTCCCGGTTCCCACCCTCTTCTCTCCTGGTTCCCATCCCCTTCACTCCCGGTTCCCACCCTCTTCTCTCCTGGTTTCCACCCTCGTCTCTCCTGGTTCCCATCCCCTTCTCTCCCGGTTCCCACCCCCTTCTCTTCCTGGTTCCCACTCTCTTCTCTTCCTGGTTCCCACCCCCTCCCTCCTGGTTGCCACCCTCTTTTCTCCTAGTTCCCACCCCCTTCTCTTCTGGTTCCCATCCCTTTCTCTCCTGGTTCCCACTCCCTTCTCTCCTGGTTCCCATCCCCTTCTCTTCTGGTTCCCACCCCCTTCTCTTCTGGTTCCCACCCCCTTCACTCCTGGTTCCCACCCCCTTCACTCCTGGTTCCCATCCCCTTCTCTCCTGGTTCCCACCCCCTTCTCTCCTGGTTCCCACCCCCTTCTCTTCTGGTTCCCATCCACTTCTCTCCTGGTTTTCACCCCCTTCTCTTCTGGTTCCCATCCCTTTCCCTCCTGGTTCCCACCCCCCTTCTCTCCCAGTTCCCACCCCCTTCCCTTCTGGTTCCCACCCCCTTCTCTTCTGGTTCCCACCCCCTTCTCTCCTGGTTTCCACCCCCTTCTCTTCTGGTTCCCATCCCTTTCCCTCCTGGTTTTCTGGTTCCCATCCCCTTCTCTCCTGGTTCCCACCCCCTTCTCTCCTGGTTCCCACCCCCTTCTCTTCTGGTTCCCATCCCCTTCTCTCCTGGTTTTCACTCCCTTCTCTTCTGGTTCCCATCCCTTTCCCTCCTGGTTCCCACCCCCCTTCTCTCCCGGTTCCCATCCCTTTCTCTCCTGGTTCCCACCCCCTTCTCTTCTGGTTCCCATCCCTTTCCCTCCTGGTTCCCACCCCCTTCTCTTCTGGTTCCCATCCCCTTCTCTCCTGGTTCCCACCCCTTCCCTTCTGGTTCCCACCCCCTTCTCTTCTGGTTCCCACCCCCTTCTCTCCTGGTTTCCACCCCCTTCACTTCTGGTTCCCATCCCTTTCCCTCCTGGTTTTCTGGTTCCCATCCCCTTCTCTCCTGGTTCCCACCCCCTTCCCTTCTGGTTCCCATCCCCTTCTCTCCTGGTTTCCACCCCCTTCTCTTCTGGTTCCCACCCCCTTCTCTTCTGGTTCCCATCCCCTTCTCTCCTGGTTTCCACCCCCTTCTCTTCTGGTTCCCATCCCTTTCCCTCCTAGTTTTCTTGTTCCCATCCCCTTCTCTCCTGGTTCCCACCCCCTTCCCTTCTGGTTCCCATCCCCTTCTCTCCTGGTTTCCACCCCCTTCTCTTCTGGTTCCCATCCCTTTCCCTCCTGGTTCCCACCCCCCTTCTCTTCTGGTTCCCATCCCATTCTTTCCTGGTACCCACCCCCTTCTCTCCTGGTTCCCACCCCCTTCTCTTCTGGTTCCCATCCCCTTCTCTCCTGGTTTCCACCCCCTTCTCTTCTGGTTCCCATCCTTTCCCTCCTGATTTCCACCCCCTTCTCGTCTGGTTCCCATCCCCTTCCCTCCTGGTTTCCACCCCCTTCTCTCCTGGTTTCCACCCCCTTCTCTCCTGGTTCCCATCCCCTTCTCTCCTGGTTCCCACCCCCTTCTCTTCTGGTTCCCATCCCCTTCTCTCCTGGTTTCCACCCCATTCTCTTCTGGTTCCCATCCCTTTCCCTCCTGGTTCCCACCCCCTTCTCTTCTGGTTCCCATCCCCTTCTCTCCTGGTTCCCATCCCTTTCCCTCCTGGTTCCCACCCCCTTCTCTTCTGGTTCCCATCCCTTTCCCTCCTGGTTCCCACCCCCTTCTCTTCTGGTTCCCATCCCCTTCTCTCCTGGTTCCCACCCCCTTCTCTTCTGGTTCCCACCCCCTTCTCTTCTGGTTCCCACCCCCTTCTCTCCTGGTTCCCACCCCCTTCTCTTCTGGTTCCCATCCCCTTCTCTCCTGGTTTCCACCCCCTTCTCTTCTGGTTCCCATCCCTTTCCCTCCTGGTTTTCTGGTTCCCATCCCCTTCTCTCCTGGTTCCCACCCCCTTCCCGTCTAGTTCCCATCCCCTTCTCTCCTGGTTTCCACCCCCTTCTCTTCTGGTTCCCATCCCTTTCCCTCCTTTGTTTGCTCGCACATTAGTTATTGTTTGCGACCTGACTTGAGTATTCACCAACTTGAAAATCTCTGTATAGAAATCCGTAAACCGAGATCAAAGCCTTTTCTCGTGGTAACCTGGTATAGACCGCCTGATTCTTCCGTTGAGATCTTTACATATTTCGAATCGCTCATTGGTAGAATTGACGCGGAGAACATTGAATTCTATCTTATGGGCGATCTGAACTGTAACTTAGCTGCTCCTCAATTGGACCATAACGCAAATCTACTTTCCGGCATCGCTGATGTTTACAGCCTGCGGCAACTCATTACCGATCCCACTCGTTGTACTGAATCATCTTCAACTTTAATTGATCTCATTTTTACTAATCGTCCTGATAGGATTGTATGTTCTGGAGTGTCTCATATAGGCATAAGCGACCACAGCCTTATTTATGCTTATCGAAAGCTTTCTATAGATTCACTTTCGAGGGGCCATACTACAGTTACCTATAGAAAATTTAAGAACTTTAGTTCATCTAATTTTCGTAACGATATTGCACATCAAAATTGGCAGATCATAGGTAATTATGATAACCCAAACGATATGTGGGAAGCCTGGAAAGCACTGTTCCTTTTTTGTGTTGACAAGCATGCCCCCTTACGTAATAAACGTGTTCGCCCGTGCAAATCACCTTGGATTACTTTCCAACTTAAAAAGCGTTTGCATGCAAGAGATATTCTTAAGTTAAAAGCCAGTCGTTCTGGTGATGCGAACGACTGGCGGAAATTCAAAACACTTCGCAATACGGTAAACAATGAAATTAAACGTGCGAAAGAATGCTACTATAAGCATGCCCTCAGTGAGTACCAAGGTGATCCACGTAACACCTGGCGAATTGTCAATGAGCTTATGTCTAGGAAATCACACAATTCTGTCATAAATGAAATTAAGCTCCCCTGTGGAAATTCTATTTATGATTCTCATGAGCTGTCTAACGCCTTTAATGATTATTTTTCTTCTATTGGGCCTAAGTTAGCAAATAATATTCATGCCAATGAAGATAATTCTTCACATTTGGATTATTTAGCTGACACTGGTCACTGCACATTCGAACTAAAAACGACAAGCGTCTCCAAGGTCCTTCCGCTTTTATCGAGATTATGTAAATCAAAATCTACTGGTTTGGACAAAATATCTGCGACACTCTTGCGCGAATGTGCTGATTTAATAGCTGAATCGCTCTGTACTATCTTTAACCAATCTATTGTTTCTGGAATTTTCCCCGATGAATGGAAACTTTCGAAAGTCGTCCCCTTGTTCAAACAGGGCAATCGTTCAGATCTAAATAATTACCGTCCAATTTCAGTAATTCCAGTTGTAGCTAAGGTCTTCGAGAGAATCATTTATGATCAACTCTATAATCACCTTACTGAACACAAACTCATTTCTAGCCACCAATCGGGATTTCGATCTCTTCATTCTACTGTCACTGCATTACTTGAAGCTACTGATAGTTGGGCTTACAACATTGACCAGGGTAATGTAAACGCAGTCGTTTTCTTGGATTTAAAGAAAGCCTTTGACACCGTCGATCACGATATTCTTTTGTCTAAACTTATGAAATACGGTGTCTGTGGCACTTCACATGACTGGTTTAGATCGTACTTGGTCTGCCGCAAACAACGATGTTTTATAAATGGTTCTCTCTCTAGGGACCATTTTCTAACTTGCGGTATACCTCAAGGTACAATTCTGGGACCACTCCTTTTTATAATATATATTAACGACTTACCTAACTGTCTATTAAATTCTGAACCTCGAATATATGCTGATGACACACACATAACCTTTGCTAGTAACACTATCCAAAATATTAACACTGTTTTAAATGAGGATCTTGCTAGAGTTGAAAAATGGCTAATTGCTAACAAGCTTACCCTTAACGCATCTAAAACTGAGTTTATGCTGATCGGATCGAGGCAAAGGCTAAGCACGTTTCACAACTCTCCGTCACTTATGATTAACGGTACACCTTTAACTCAAGTTACTTCTACGAAATCTCTAGGTGTTCATATTGATCAGACTCTAGCTTGGAATGTCCATATTGAGAATTTATGTAAGAAAATCGCGTCTGGCATTGGAGCGTTGAAGAGAGTGAGGTCTTTTGTTCCACACGAGACTCTCCGATCAATCTTTATGTCTTTAGTGCAGCCTCACTTCGATTATTGTAATTCTGTCTGGGGATGTTGTAGCAAAACCCTAGCCAGTAAACTTCAAAAACTTCAAAATCGCGCTGCGCGTATACTCACTTACTCGAACTTTGATGCAAACGCTGATAACCTTATCGAAAAACTTGGATGGATAAAACTAGATTCTCAACGAAAAATCCATAGGGCTGTGATGGTTTATAAGTCGCTTAATGGTCTTACTCCCAAATATCTTAGTTCAAAATTTGTTGACCGTAGTAGCGTCTCCAATTACTCCTTAAGAGACACAGAGGGCAAGCTAGCTATCCCACAGCCACGCACAAATTATGTGAAAAATAGCTTCAGTTACTCTGGAGCAGTTCTTTGGAATAACTTACCAATCGAGTTGCGGCAGGCTGACTCCCTTAGAGCATTCCGGGTTGGCTGCGAGCGTTTCTTCTCGTCATGAAAATTTAGAATTTTTACACACGGCACTCACGTAAAGCAGGTTTTTAAATTTCGCATTTAATATTATTGTTGTATAGTTATTGATTATTTAGGGTAATTTTAGTAATGTAGTTCTAGCTATTACATATTTTATAATAATTTTGTATTAATTAGGTTTTTATAGTTGTACTGATGAGTTTACCGTGTCTAAATAAAGTTATCCTATCCTATCCTATCCTATCCTATCCTGGTTCCCACCCCCTTCTCTTCTGGTTCCCACCCCCTTCTCTTCTGGTTCCCACCCCCTTCTCTCCTGGTTCCCACCCCCTTCTCTTCTGGTTCCCATCCCCTTCTCTCCTGGTTTCCACCCCCTTCTCTTCTGGTTCCCATCCCCTTCTCTCCTGGTTCCCACCCCCTTCTCTTCTGGTTCCCATCCCTTTCTTTCTTGGTTCCCACCCCCTTCTCTTCTGGTTCCCATCCCTTTCCCTCCTGGTTCCCATCCCCTTCCCTCCTGGTTGCTATCCCCTTCTCTCCTGGTTTCCACCCCCTTCTCTCCTGGTTCCTATCCCCTTCTCTCCTGGTTCCTATCCCCTTCTCTCATGGTTCCCACTCCCTTCTCTCCTGGTTCCTATCCCCTTCTCTCCTGGTTTCCACCCCCTTCTCTCCTGGTTCCTATCCCCTTTTCTCCTGGTTTCCACCCCCTTCTCTCCTGGTTCCTATCCCCTTCTCTCCTGGTTTCCACCCCCTTCTCTCCTGGATCCTATCCTCTTCTCTCCTGGTTTCTACTCCCTTCCCTCCTGGTTCCCACCCCATTCATCCCTGGTTTCCCACCCCTTACTCTCCTGGTTCCAAGCCCCTTCTCTCCTGGTTTTCACACCCTCTCCTGGTTCCCACCTTTTTCTTTCCCAGTTCCAGTCACCTCCTCTCCTGGTTTATCCTATTTCCTTACTTGCACCAGAACTAGAAATCACTGCTATACTTTGTTGTATTATACAGTTCATAGGAGCCTCTCAGGTTACCAAGACCATGTTTCCATAGGAAGTTTTCGTGTGACTCGCTCAGCTTTTTTATACTGATTTCAACACCTCCTTTATGTAATAATGGTATCTGAAGACAAAGAATGATAACAAACTTTTTTGTGATGTTTTTATAGTAATTGTAATAATTTTTTGGCACTCTATAATTGAATCAAAAAGCGAAATGCCTCATGAATTTCCATCTTCACCTCTCATAGGATTTGCCAACCCATGTGCGAATGATATCCGAGTTCCTAAACAAGCCCCTGTCAGATGAACTCTTCAATCGCATATGTGAGCAGTGTACATTCAATGGAATGAAGAAAAATATCAAAAGTTACCTGCTGCGAGGAAAAGAAGATGGTCCAAAACTGCTGCGGAAGGGTGTCGTGGGAGACTGGAAGAATTACTTTACTCCAGAGCAGAATGAGAGATTCGAGAAGGAAGTGTTGGCAAAATTAGAGGGAACGGGATTAGAATTTGATTTTGAGATATAGCGAACATATCTTTTTTTTGTCATCTCAATATATAGGTGACTTTAACAAAATAAAGAAGAAGTCAGCAACTACAATATTGAACTGAGGTAATTTTCAGAATGATTTCAACTTCCCTTCCTGTTTAATTATTTCAAACCTGTTCCCACCCCACCCCACCCCAACCCCCACTCCTACTGGCCCCACCCCTTTCCTTCTGTTATGAGTGAGTTGGACCCACTCCAATTTTCACCCTAAGCTCCCCTTTCTGTTACTCAGATTCCTCCTCTTTTTCACTTCAGGCATCCCTCTTTTAACTTGTGTAAATGTGAAGCACTGAACAAGTTATAGCAGACAGGGACAAATATGCAAACTTTCACTCCTGTCTTCCTTGATTGGTCCCCAGTTTTCCCAGAGTACTGTTGCGCATGGTTAGAAAAAAGATACTGCTGCCCCTTTGAGCACAGGCTCAAAGTTCAGGCATGGCGATTAAAGGGGAAGTATCACGGGAATTTTGATGTTTTTTGGTCAAAGCCATTTTACAATACCTTTACTTATTTACAAAATAATACTAAAACACCAAGAGAGTGAAATAAACCAATTCTTGAAAGAGAGACAGATTATGGTCTGTTCTAGCCCATTTGGAGACGAAAATGTGGTAACTTGAAAAACATTAGGCTAATTTTTTTCAAGTTGTACTTCATTGAGACCCAGCCTGTCTATGACCAGAGCCACTAATCGACAGTTTTGATATATTTGGTGATAATTTATCACACCACTGGAGCTTTATTTTTCAGTTTCTGATCATACAATAACATTTTTTGATTTTTAAAATGACACCAAATCCCGTGATACTTCCCCTTTAAGTGATTTAATTAGCGATTACCGCAGAGCAGATAAGTAGTTTCAATGCTAAAAGACTATGTTTGTTGTTTTATGAAAAACCCTTCAAACACTTAACAGTATTTTCTCCAGAAACAGTAAACATTAAAATATTGGCCAATATAACAGCAAACACTAAAAATTATGGGGAAATAACGCATAACACTAAACCCCATTCAGACCCTCTTCCTTGCTTCTATCCATCGGCTGTAAACTTTTTTTGGGTAATTCCACTGACTAGTCCATTAAAAGCCTTGTGCATAATTATTTTGCCTGTTCCAAATTCAAAAGGTAATCAGGTCACTTGAGTTTCCATGGCGACAGCGCTAGAGGGAGGGTGGAGAGTTGGACGCAGAGGGTGGGGATCGGTGGAGCAAAACGCGTCGGAGAGGGGAGGGGAGGGTCCGACGGTTGCTTTGTATTCACGAGTTGGCTCGAAGGAGCCTTTGATTTACTCGTGCCCCCTCCGCCACTGTTTTACATGAAATGCATGGAAGCCGAGATAAGTCATGATCGTGGGATGACCTTTCATACTGGGGATTTTGTTTGCATTTTATGTAGTTTTACCTCAGATCAGGAACACTAAAAACGTTTAATCCATCAGAACCGTTTTTTCCCTTCTAAACTGTAGGGAAGTTAAATGATAAATCGCCAGTAGTTGAATTTGTAAACTGGTATACACGCGATTGTTGTTGAAATCAATTGAAAACTCATAGATACGTACTGCCCGTGAAGTCACTGGTGAATAGTTTGTTCAAAAAAATTAAATAGAAGACTGTTATATATGAAGTATAGAAACCTTTTTGCAGGATGTCTAAATTCTTCTAAAATTGGCTACGTTTGCGAAAATGGCATTGAATAATGTTGCTACTCAACTTTCAATCTCGTCCCCAGTACACTGGTACAGAGGCCGCTTTTGTAAGGAATCTGGTCTTGACATACATAAAACGCGCTTTGTAGCGCTTTGCATTGCTGTCGGCAAATTTGTAAAAGAGTCATGGAGCTATGTGAGCCAGGACGCACTCGTCTGGAAAAGCCAACTGTGCGCGGAAATAGTAATGGTGGGTCGTCACGGAACACTTGACGCGTACCCCCACGGGGGTTGGGGGGGGGGGGGGGGGTACTCCGCGGGTTAGGGTATGGCTCTTAGGGTTCTCGGTCCTTAAGTAATGATCCGGCGCATAAGAAGGAAAGTGCTAACGGCAATGCACGATGGAATGTCAACTTTTTTCATTGTTACAACTAGTGACTCATTGGCCTAGACTCAAAAACTGCTAAAAAGTTAGGTTTCATGGTGCATTTTGTTTGATTTTTTAATTTAAGATCCAATCGCAAAACATGCAAATTTTTAAAGAAATTGTATTTGAGGAACTTCATCAAAGAAGCAAAATTATTAGCTATTGTCTTCTGCTATTGTGATTGGTTAAGCACGAACATTTCCTTAAATTTATCTGACGCAAATGGATATTCTTTATTTTCATACTGAAATATAATTATAAACCATTAGCTCCTCCTCTATTCTTGAAATCAAAGACATTATACGTGAGAAAGAGCCAATGCCGCAGAACAATGAAGTTTACTGTAGTTCTTATGTGGAGCGTTACTTAAACACGGTATCCTTTTTGGTATTGTAATCCTTGATTAGGGTTCCTTTAAATTGTATTAACTAAATTACAGTACCTAAAAACCCAGGTAAACGAAAAAGATATCGTTATGATGGCGTATTAATGAAACTAGTCTTAGTCTAGTCAGTGTCTAGTATTCTATGTATTCGATCTGCTGCTAGACCTCTACAGTCGCCATGACTAGTTGCCACCCCGCTGCTCGTCTTTTATTCTCAACCATTCTCTTTCATGTTGTTTTTGGTCGTCCTATTTTACTCTTCCCTTCTGGCCTTCACTCCAATGCTGCAACACAATGTTCCTCTCTCCTTCCTCATTATATAGATAATCGAGTTCCATCTTCGTCTTCTGATCTCGTCGCTCGCTAGGTTCACGCCTGTGATCTCTTGGATTTGTTGGTGAGAGATGGTTTGGGACCATCTGGTTCTTAGTCTCCCGTAGTATGCGCTTCGTAGATTTGTATTGGAAAGTATCCAGCACTGATCAGTATCTTTGCTTCTGTTTTCGTATAGTTCTGTTTTCGTATAGTGTTAGGGCACCCAGGCCTTTTACAGACAACCCCGCGATAACAGCAGTTCTTAGATGCCAATAGGGAGCTTGAGCTACGACGACGGCAAAGCCAAGGAAAAACAGCTGGTCCAATTTGTTTAATTTGACTTATGTGACTGGATTGTCCAGGGGCTGAATTTGTAGGGATGGCTTTTAAGTTAAAATAGAAAAAGTAAAATTAACTGCCGTGCGGGGGTTCACGTTCTCCACAAAACCTATAATTTGATCATTTGACGTTGTTGTTTTGCAAGGAACGGCAAAGAAATGTACCAAAATGTAAAACGCACATGCAGAGGTATTGTTTGCGCTCATTTAACCTATAGAGTGTTTTCACATGACGTCATAAAAATTAAAAAATCTAAAGTATACATCCTATAAAGCTGTTTCTAACATGGTATGTGGATACCAGTGTTATAATCTTTCACAAAAAGTTTCAGGTTTTAACGATGTTTCGTTTTCGATTTATAAAGGTTGTAAATGTGTCACGCAATTCGGCACGCTTTTTTGAGCTATTTTGAAAAAAATAGCTCATTAGCAGGCGCAAAGGTTGGTTTGTGATGTTAGTATGTTTGTTAGTTTGTTTGTTTGTTTGTATGTATGTCTTGGGTTATGTCACACCAATCAGATTGCCTCTAGTATGTACACCGTGTACTATGTCAGCCAATCAAATTTTCGCTTCTAAAATGGTATTACTGAAGGTCAAAGAAGGGCACTTGACATGAATTGAAAATCAGCCATCTTGAATCTCCGCGATTGTTGCCGCAAACACTAAAAGTGTAAAGTTTTGAAAATTTGTTGCTTGGGAACTGTTCTCTAATCCCGACTGGCTTGCTAACCTGGCAGTATCAAGGACATTTATTCGGAAATACCGCCTATAATGTGCCCTATGCATGAATGGTAGAATGGTCTGCGGGGGATGAGACGTCCAAAAAATGTGGACTGCGGTTACGTTCATAGGTGAGCTTATACTGAAGTATGAGTATAGTTTTATTGCAAAAACGGCAAGCCGATTTCAAATAATATGATGCGGAACATGAATTGTATGTTTCAAGCCTGGGTTTCAAGAGATTACTATTTAAAATTGGATTTTTTTTTGTCAGACACGCTGTCTGCACGTGAAAATGTTGAACTTTGTCCTTATAGAAACTTGTCCGTGATGCATGGAGTTCAACAGAGAAAATGTAATGCAATTAATCTACAATTTACAGTATGTAAAACGTTTATCTTTCTTTGAATTAATATGAGCTGATGTGTAGGTTATTAATTGTATGCCTCAAGCGATTACTATAAGCGAGAAGCGACTGTATTTTGTATGAGCAGTCACGTTGTGTGCACGTGCAAATATTAAACTTTGTCCTTATACGTGACAATATTGTGCCCTGCCCTTGCCCTGGTACGTGATGAAATTCAACATGTTTTCGAGAAAACGTAATGTAATTAATTTATATGGTGCGTTAAAAAACGTCTGTTTAAAAAATATTAGTTGCAATTTACTAGGAAACAAGCAAAATTCATTTTGGATGCGCTAAGTTTCTGCTGGTCGACATTACAGGAAAAGGTGTTTGGTTCCAAATGTTAACCTCAACAATGTTCGTGTAAGTAATTCAATTAGCTTGTGGTTTTGAGTCGAAAACAATTTAATCTAATTAGTTCTGTTTCTATTTGCACGACTTTTTTGTGGAGAATAAAAACAGTTGTTTAAATAATATTAGTTCCAATTTACTAGGAGACTACTTATATTCATTTTTCATGCGTTTAGTTTCTGTGAAAGACTTTTCTGGTTGACATTACAGAAACAGGTGGTTCAAAGAATTTTCGTGTCACTAATTTAATTAGCTTGTGGTTTGGAGTTGAAAACAATTTAATTTAATTAGTTTGCGTCTTCCAGGCCAAAGGAACCTTTTCCACGTGTCTTTTGTGAATAATAAAAGAAACCTTTAAAAAGAGACTAGATACAAATTTCCAGTAAATAATAAGCCTTCAATTTGGATGCATCAAATTTATGTGCAGGACTTTTCTGGTTGACATTTAATTTAATACACTCATTACTGAAACAAGTTGCTCATTTCACTGGGACCGTAGTTTCGTCAAAAAATAACTCCGGAAATCCCGTGAAAAAAAGCTAGCCGAGAAACGAGAAACGGGACCCAGTTGGTTATCTCGGTATTTTTTTTGGTAGTGGGCGGGCCGGAGGATTTGAAAAACGTATATCTGCAAGCGGTTATTTGTGCGAGTTAACTTCCGCTGTTTTGTTACTTTCACCATTTCATATCATTAAGGTAATTTTCAAAATAGCTCATGCACGCAATGCGTGCCTATGTTTCAGATAAGCCGTGAAAATAAACAAAATTGAACTAGTTGAAAGTTATAAATTAATTATAGATGCTTATAAGCCGATTTCATGCCTCTTTAATATAGTAAATACAACATTTTGTGATGAGATTTTCGGTGTTATTAAGACTTTTTAAAAAGTCTAAATTTTTGGCCGCCATATTGGTGTCCCTAAGTGGGACACCAGATGGCCGCTCCATACATTTCTTACTAAAAATGTCTATACTCATTCGCCTATAACTCTTGAATGAAATGCTCTTGCAGTTCAAAATTTGGCCCACCTGTGTAGTTTTAAACTCTCTACAATTCCATAAACATTTTAGAATCGAAAACTGCTTCTGAATTTTGATATGACTTCAGTGAAAACACTCTATTGTTAAGTTTGTTATGATATCAAGTTAGTTATTAAAGTTTTGTGTGACTTCTGGTGTTAGTATTTCCGGTTATGTACTACCATGATGCATTGCGCGTTTTATACTGGGCCCGCCATATTGCTCGAAATAAAACGTGTTGGTTTATATCTTATCAGAAGCTTGTCCCTAACCCTTACTAACGGTTATTACAATTGGGCCTCTTTACACTGGGCACTTAAGTAAAACTTAAGAACGCCTAAGTCTTACTTAGCCAAAAAATTGTGTGCGATGGCCTAAGTAAAAACTGAACGCACTTGACTTAGCATCTCATTAAAGTCGGCAAACTGAAAGGATTCAAGTAAGACTTAAAGCCTGCCGCACACTTGAGGAAAGTGCTGAGCAAAATTCCTCGCGAGGCAGTTAGCTCAGCTGTTTCCGCAAGTGTGCGCTGGATTTTTGGTGAGTTTTTCGCCTCGCGAGGTCGTGAGGCAAATATCTGTCGTGTTTGATATTTTTTGCCTCACGAGACAAATTCCTCATCGTGTGCGGGCGCCGAGAGAATTTGGCTGAGCCAAATTAATCGATTAGCCAATAAAATTGCATGGCGAGCTCACGTGATTTCAAGCTCGACATTCAAGATGGCAGACAGGAGTGTGGTTAACGAAGTTATCCTAGAGGATAAACTTGTCGAGTTCTATGCAGCCTTGTATGTTGCATGTTTGCTGTTTTAAAATATAATAAAATGCTAAATTTAAATTATATCCTAAGAATATTCTAAAAAAGTGGATATTAAAATGAATGAATGAATCAATTACAGCAATTGCAGTTATACAAATGTAATATTGCATTTTGTATACTCTGAGTGGACCACAAACAAACGGATAAGAAGAGCTACGAGAAGTTTTAACATCTCGTCGTCCGCCATCTTGAATGTCGAGCTTGAAATCACGTGAGCTTGCCATGCAATTTTATTGGCTAATCGATTAATTTGGCTCAGCCAGATTCTCGCGGCGCCCGCACACGATGAGGAATTTGTCTCGTGAGGCAAAAAATATCAAACACGACAGATATTTGCCTCACGACCTCGCGAGGCGAAAAACTCACCAAAAATCCAGCGCACACTTGCGGAAACAGCTGAGCTAACTGCCTCGCGAGGAATTTTGCTCAGCACTTTCCTCAAGTGTGCGGCAGGCTTAAGGTTCTGCAAAACCATCCTTATCGAAACTCAAGTCGACTTATCGTGCCGTGGGGCGGATCACCGTGCCAATCAAGCCAATTAACTCCATGCCTTTCGCAAACATCGTGGCATCGCTGTTTTCGACTGTTTGGTGACCTTTGGTAATTGGTAGCAGCAAGTTGTTTTCGAAATTATCAAAATATCAAACGATGGTCACGAAGGACACGATTCACCAATTCCTTCGAATTTGATCCTTGTGCATACGACAACGGTGTCTTTATCGTCGAGTGTTTTCGCGCGAGACATCGTCATCAAAATTGAACATCTGAACAGCTAATTCTACAATTTTCAGCTTGTATTTCTTTTAACATGTTCTAAATCATTGGTTATCATGTTATTTATGTTATTCGTCCAAAAGTTTTACGTCAACGGAAGATACGGCGTTGTAAATTTGTTTACTTTTAAGCAGCGTCTTCGCTCGGCTAGCTCAAGTCAACTTAAGTTTTTGCATTTAACCGTGTATGAAGAGCTAAGTAAGAGCTAAGTAAGAAAATCGTACTTTACTTGAGCGTTCGTTAAGTTTACTTGAGATCTAGTGTAAAGACTACCATTGTTTTGCACCGTTGTCGCTGCCTTCGCCGTCGTGGTTGCTTAAATTAAAAGTTCCCTTACTCGCATGACATACATCGTGACATCGTGTGACGTTGTGTGACATGTGAGACTGGTTTGCTCATGCGTAGTCCATGGTTTCTTTGCATCGCGGAGTAGCTATGGCGGGTTTTGCTGTACCTCAAGTTATAGTAGGCGATTGGACATCTGTCAAAAGCATCGATATTTTGGGTGTACACATCCCGGCATGTTTCGCCACCGATCCTCAAGTGCTGTACGACTTTATTTCTACTTTTCAGACGAGATCGGATGACGTTTTCGTGGTCGGCTTCCCCAAATCAGGTACGTTTTCAGCACAGTCAGGGCCCTCGCACAAGTTTTCTCGCAACGCAGTCGCGCTAAAAAAACGGATCATGTCAACATGATTAGTCAAACCTCGCGCCTTTCGCACTCATATCTCCTAAAATTTTTAGTTTAAATCATGGAATGCAGTGAGAGCGTTGACCCGGTACTTTTACAATCACCATACAATCAAATTCAACCTAATCAAACGTTCGATAGATGTATTATTGTGAGTGTTCAGTAAGATATTTACGGTATTTACGATATTATAGTCGATATATTTGAAATATCGAGCTGACTCTCAAGGTTTGAATAAAGGAAGGCAGTTAGTGGAAAATTCGTCAAACTCGACATTTGCAGTTTCCTTAATTAATTTATAATGCTAAATTCATGCACTTTGAAGAGATGCATGTACTTGTAAATGTTCACTTGTTTAGTCAACGCATAACGGCGTAACGCGTAACGGCACAACGGCATGTCAAGTTAAATTTTTGTTATTTTTTTTTAATTCTTGGGTATTTATTTATTCTCAGTTCTTCGAGTATTTATAATAATGAATTATGCGTCACCGAACCCGACAGGTGTGAAAAATTGAAAACATGGCAAAATTCCCTACAAGCTTTGTTGATCGAAAGGGTAACTTTGCCAAGATGTAAGCTTACTGGACTATTCAGGACAATAAGCTGAATAAGCTCAGACAATTTCTATTTAAAGGAACAGTCCCGACTGATAAATCGTGTTTTCATGTGGCCAGGAGCTTGCTTTAAGCTCGTTTTATTCTCTTAAAATAGAAAGAAAAAATCGCCAAAAGTGAATGGCAATTTTGATTTCTTGACCGCCTGTCACGAAATTAAATCAAATGTGATGAGCTTTAATCCACTTCCATCCTTGCAATGCTGCTGTTTTGCTATCGCTAAACTACTTCTTCTGTTTTGCTTTACAGAATTTTTTTCTACTTTAGTTGTATATTTGGTGGCATTTGGCCATATAACATGGAAGTAAGCTAAGCGAAATTTTGTTATAATCTGACGTGTGATGATCTTTGATCGGTTATGCTCAAATCCAGACTACAAAGCCCACATCCGTATGGAATGTAACAAAATTACGTCTCTTTACTGTAGCGCTAGCTCCAGTTCATGGTTCAATGAAATACACAAAATAATCCGACTTAAAGGTACAATGTCCCGGCTGATATATCAGCGTGTTTTCATGATTATGGCCAGAAGCTTGTGATGAAAGCAAAAAAAATATTAACCAACCAGACAAAACAACGGTTCTGAAAAAAGTCAAAATTCCACAAGAATGGCAATTTTGATTTCTTAACCGCCTGTCATGAAATCAAATTTGACGAAATGTAAATCACTTCCATCCTTGCAATATTCTGCACTCTTTCTCCAAACTGCAGGCTGCTTTCGTTTTTGCCCTATAGAATCTTTTTATCGAATTATTAAAGTTGTATATTTAGTAACATTTGGCGACATAAGATTGTTGTTTCGGCGAGACAGTGTGCCTTTAATCCTTCTAGTAATACACCTGCCAAGTCTCACGCATTAGGCGTGAGTCTCATGCCTGCGAGTCCAAAACTCCGATCTCACGCCTGCTCACGCCTATGGAGCAATTTGTCATGCCTGACTTGCAGATTTGAGCTATCAGCCTTTAATAACTGATCGCATGATCCAATTAAAAATATAGCTACGTGCATGAAAATATGGCACTTTTTGTAGGTTTTCATCGTTCTGAGCATTACAATTACAGCTGGATGTTATTAAACGGAGGTCTGAGGTCCATGAAAACTTCCGAATTCTTCGGAACATCTTCGGACATCTTCGGCAGTAGATTGGGTTCTCTTTGGATTTGGTCGGGTCGCCTTCAGAAATCCTGGCACTCCCACGAAATAATTCTCACGCCCATCACTCGGAAAAAGTTGGTAGGTATCAATCACAGGCCAGAGACCCGATGATACGACCAAGACTTGGGCGTTGGCGACTTTGAAAGACGCGAGCTTTACATATTTGAGGTTGATTAAAATTCTTTAAGGCGCGAAGCCTTTGTTTAGAACTCCGAAGGATATCGTCCAAAATAGTTCGATACATGTGTTGCAGCTGTCAACATCAGTAGTTTTAATTAAATTCTGTCATAAAATTATTATGACAGAATTCGAGGCCTGCTTAATAAGAACTATTGTACAAAAATGTATTTCATCGGCCAAAATACTCTACAGAACGTAAATAAAGGCAACGCTGCTCCTACTCGAATAGCGGCTAAGTGCTCGCTTTCCTGCTGACCGTTTCAAATCGGAGGTATCTCTAGATGGAAGATGGAAAATCGCGTGAAATCCGGCGTTGTGAATTAGATCAACCACACACTTGAATAACGGCTATTAATTATAAAGTTCTCGCTAAAAGATTTTAGAAATCGACGAAACCGCCAACTTGAATGGCTCAGTTCCACACTAATCTCTTTTCACGCAGTGTAGTTTGGAAAACTTTCAACACGCTTTTTTATCAAGAAGGTATCTTTATGAACTAAAGCTTGCACCTAAATTTATTGTTAAGGACGTTTTTCTTTGGATAACTTTGCAGAAACGATCTATTGAAATGTTACGTTCCCATATTAGCATATTACCGTAATTCGTGAAACTCTACGATTTTTGGACGCTTTCGAAAAGAAAGACTAAGTGTAATTTTAGCAGAGCGAACTTAACAATAGAGAGAACCTTAATAATTCGTCTACAATCACATTATGAGAAAAAAAGGTCAAATTCAAAATAATTACTTAATATGATGGCTGATTTGTATTAAAAAATATATACATAATTTGCACATCGAAGTTGGATTTTATACATAGACTTCTCCGACTTTCATCACGTCTCCTTCACCAAGGGTTCAAGTCTACGCTCCTTCGTAAATCGTTTGCTAAATTCTTCAAACGCCATGGTGCTATCATTGAGAAGTATGGCACTACACTACGGGAGATGAGACTAGCAATCCAGAATTGAGAGATACCGCCGTATCCTTTATTATTTTAGATCCTTCATATCATCCTAGCGCCCCTATTTGTATATGTAATAGGACTACATGCTGTCCAATTTGGAAATAAAATTCCTCTGACAGCCAAATTGGACTCGGCCTACGGCCTCGTCCAATTTTGGCTGTCCTCGGAATTTTTTTCATCCAATTATTTCCAAATTGGACAGCATGTAGTCCTATTACATATACATATTGCTTCCATTCAGTTTGATGTAGGTGCGCGCGCGCGCAATTTTCCTTAAGTTGAGTGCGCGTGCTTGGCTTATTTAGTTGACGTGTGTGCTTAGTTCGTTATTAAACGTACTACATTTGTTTTGCATTGTTTTCCTTACTAATATGTCTTGTCAGTAACTGTGCTCACACTGTGGGTGGCTCCTCCTAAAATGTTCTACAATTGGTATAGGATTTAATGGCGCCGAAACCAATTGTGGAATTGCACACATTTTAGGCATCCTACTGATGAACAGTTACGAAATTCAGATAAGTTTAGTAGCCACATTTATTTGAAGTTTGTCCCCTTTGAATACATAAAAAAGCTCACTTCACCTCAGGAGCTCGGGCGCGCCGTCTGTAAGCCCTGAGAGAGAGGAGATCCTACAAATTGACTTAAATTACTTCACTCTGAGAATAAAAGGTTAAACTAATAACTGTCACTTAAACATTGGCCTGTTCATAAGAAACAATCAAAGGCTCTCTTCACCTCAGGAGCTCGGGCGCGCCACCTGTAAGCCCTGAGGGAGAGGAGAATCCTACAAATTGACTTAAACTACTTCACTCTGAGAATAAAAGGTTAAAGTGAAAACTATAATTTTAAGATTGGCCGGTTGATAAAAAAAATCAAAGGCTTTCTTCACCTCAGGAGCTCGGGTGCGTCACCTGTAAGCCCTGAGGGAGAGGAGATCCTACAGATTGACTTAAACTACTTCACTTTGAGAATTACAGGTTAAACTGAAAACTATAATTTACTGCTGTCTTAAATGGATCTTATCACCTCAGAAGCTTGGTCGTGCCGCCTGTAAGCTAACATAATGGAGTAGAGACCTTATAGACTTATTTTTTTTTAAAAAATTCCTAGTCTGCAAACTTATTTACAATTATATATAGTTAGTCTATTGCCACGAATGGGTTCTAATGTCCTGACCACGCCATAAGCTCAAGCACGCCGATTGAAAGCCAAATAAGCTAAATACATAAAGCTAACTGAAATATCCATATATGTTTTGCAAAGTCACAATGAATAATTTGATCAGATTTTTTCGAATAAAAAGCAACTGTGTAAAGCGCAAGTCTATCCAGGAATCTAAATAGAGCAGAATACTAATCTGCGTAATTAAATGGCGTCATGAACGTGAACATTTTGGCGGAAATTCTCTGATTTTTGGCGGGCTTTCATTTGACGCTAAGGATCTGTCGTGTTTTTCATAATTTGAAATGGTACTTTATATAAAATCGAATACTAAGAACTTACAGGATTTCGCTTCACTTATTCGCGGACTTGAAGCATCATTACAATGATGTTTGTGCGAATTTTTTTTAAAAAAGGTCATACGTATTCTGTCGTCCGTCCGCATGGCAGAATTAATGGTGCCTGATAGTAAATCTCCTGCGGCAGAGTTTTCGCCTCCAGTAAATCTGCTGAAGCTGCCGACCATCACAAAATAATAAAGCATCATCTACATACCTTCCCTTGAAGCCTCGGTTTTATTTCTGCTTTGTAAGCAGATTCTGTTCCACCTGACCGATGAGATCCATCAGGTGACCACAATCAAAAGCGCAGGCTAGGTTCTCCATTTGCGACCACCTCTCATAAGCGACCACCTCTTCTAAGTGACCACCTCGTAAGCGACCACCTCTCCTAAGCGACCACCTCTCCTAAGCGACCGCCTCTCCTAAGCGACCACCTCTCCTAAGCGACCACCTCTCCTAAGCGACCGCCTCTCCTAAGCGACCACCTCTCCTAAGCGACCACCTCTTATAAGCGACCACCTCGTAAGCGACCACCTCTCCTAAGCTACCACCTCCTTTAAGTGACCACCTCTTCTAAGGGATCAATTCTCCTAAGCGACCACCACTCTTAAGTGACCACCTCTGCTAAATGACCACCTCTAGCTCCTAAGTAACCACCCCTCCTAAGCGACCACCTCTCCTAAGCGACCACCTCTCATAAGCGACCACCTCTCATAAGCGACCACCTCTCATAAGCGACCACCCCTCCTAAGCGATCACGTCTCTTAAGCGACCACCTCTCCTAAGCTACCACCGCTCCTAAGCGACCACCGCTCCTAAGCGACCACCGCTCCTAAGCGACCACTTTTCCAAAATATCAACATTTTTCCAGTCAAGTAACTATAGTCGATACCTCTCGTAAGCGACCACGACCACTTTCAATGATGGATTATTGATTTTTATCTCTGGTAAGCGACCACTCGCCCATATGTCGACGTCACTGCAGGCGCAGCTTGAACAATGTGTTACAGTACAACTACAAAATAAAGAAAAAGTTGTCCCTTGCATCAAAACGTCTATATGACACATTCTTTTGGGCTGAAAGGTGCTTTGTATATTTAAATTACAAAAGGTTCATATGATTCAAAGTTTAGACCCCCTATGGTCTGATCTCTCGTAAGCGACCACCGCCAGTGAGTGACCACTGCCAGAGAGCGACCATCGCCAGTGAGCGACCACTGCCAGTGAGCGACCACCGCCAGTAAGCGACCATCGCCAGTGAGCGACCATCGCCAGCAAGCGACCATCGTCAGTGAGCGACCACCGCCAGTAAGCGACCATCGCCAGTGAGCGACCATCGCCAGTAAACGACCACCGCCAGTGAGCGACCACCGCCAGTAAGCGACCATCGCCAGTAAGCGACCACCGCCGGTGAGCGACCACCGCCAGTGAGCGACCACCGCCAGTGAGCGACCACCGCCAGTAAGCGACCACCGCCAGTGAGCGACCACCGCCAGTAAGCGACCATCGCCAGTGAGCGACCATCGCCAGTAAGCGACCACCGCCAGTGAGCGACCACCGCCAGTAAGCGACCACCGCCAGCAAGCGACATTTGAAACAACACGTTTGCCATCGGCCTCCCTGCTGCCAAAGCGATCGTGAAAATTCTGTTGAAGGAATTGATTCAAAAGCGCACAAATATGTAGAATGTAGACAAAAGAGAAAGTTCTGAAATAAACCAGCTGTCAGCAAATAACACGGCAATGAAACTTTGGAAGACTAATGAAAAAGACCCCTATACTTTTAATATTATTTCGCGTCCTTAAAATGATTCAATGCACTTGAAATTTACAGAGAAAGTGCACTACATGTTTAGATCAAAAGATTTTAAAAAAATTTCATCGACTAGTTTTTAAATAAACGCTTCCTTAACAAAAGTTCTATTTCTGTGAGTAGAATGTCTAGAATGAGCATATTTAGGACTTCGCTTCTGATCACTTTAACTGAAATCTAGTAAAGCAAACAGGATGAAACCTTCAAGGAATGTAGCTGTAAGACACATGAGTAATATATGGTGAAAATATTGTTTCAATTTGTCAGGAAAACGCTGGCATCGACGAATTAACAGAAAGTAATGCAAATCTTTAAATTTGTTATGGAAAATATTCAACCCAATTTTATTCGAAAACGCTCTCATAGAATTCTTTTAAACTTTGCAGTCTTGAAGACCTACATGTAGACTTTAAGCGGCATACAGTCGTTTTAAAAGTTTAGGTCTAGATGTTGAGAAAATTACTAATATGCAAAAACTATGACGTCATCAGATCGTTGTTATGGTAACACCGATGTCAATAGAATCTACTTTTTTGGAAAGTTCATTTCATCTCTAGTTTATGTGTGAAGCAGCTTGCCTGACCGAGCTCAGACAGTGGAGTATTAGCCGCTCAAAGTTGGGATGTTGTGAAGCCAAAAAACCCACTCGAGCCACCTTAAAGCGAATGATATTCCACACGGCTCAACATCGTTCAACATTTGTTAAGCAACAGCAACAAATTTTCAACGATGTTGCAACTTGCTGAATGAGTAGGAAACACAACGATTAACTGCATCTTGTTGAACAGAATAGAGCCTATCTCTATTTTCGTTCAACAACGTTCAACATATGTTGAATAGCCGATTTGAATGTTCAACAGCCATTGCAACATTATCCTCCTGCGCAGACGTCCTTAGGGCTCGTCACGCAATCTTTCCTCCCCCACGTTGGGGGGGGGGGGGGGGGGGGGGGCATTGGCTTTACACTTTCTAACCCTCCTTTTCTTCCAGGTTCTCCCTCCACTGGATCAGTGGAAGATTGATTAAACAAATTTTTTCATTGCGCATAATTAAATAACCACAGAAGCTTATCACGTAGATCTATGTTATGAGCTTCTGATGACCACTAATGACTTATTATGTATAAAAATGGCTTTTTGATCATCCCTTTATTCAGGAACCACTTGGACTGAAGAAATTGTCTGGCAGATCTATAATGAAGGCGTAGTTGACAGTACAAGAGTCGGTGATCGAGTTGTATTCATAGAATCGTCCACGAATCCCAAGTTTATGCATCCCGACATTAAAACACTGCCAAGCCCCCGCCTAATGAAGACCCACCTTCCTTACAGAACGATTCCTAAAAGTGAAAATGACCTCACACAGTGTAAATATATTTACATCGCTCGCAATCCAAAGGATGGAGCAGTATCATATTTTTTATACATGGCACGCATGAAAGACCTTCTGGGATACAATGGGCCGTGGGAATTTTATGCCAAGTTATTCATAGAGGGAAATGGTAAGTTTTATTTTTAATTTAAATTGTTGACTACAATCACAGTATACAAACACAAACAGAGTAGGGGCAAATGGCAGTAGTGGAAGCAGACTCCAAGGTGGGGGTTGGGTTTGGCCTTGCCCTTATTTTTTTTGCAAAATAACAGAACAGGAGGCCTTCCCCTAGATCCACCACTGAACGAGAAAGAAAAAGTGAATAAATAACCTTATACCCCCTCCGTGGTACAAGGGAGGGGGGGTGGGTTGTTAAAACCCCTCCCTTGGGTTTTTGTGGTGTTACAATTTTTCGGAAATATTTTACCTGTAACAGATAGCCTGTGATTTGCTCTACAAGTTAAGGTAATTGTTGTGGGGTGATAGCGCTGCTGGTGGTCCGTGACGTCATCCACAATGGCCGCCAAGATGGCCGCCATCTTGGATTTTACCGAAATTTATCTGAAAAATGCCAAAATTGCATTCTTGTAACCAATATAGAATTAAATCTATTTATAATTACAAATAATGTAAATTGTGTACTGTGTAATGAACCTGACTTTATCGAGCATGCTTTTTTAGGTTGTTTTGAATTTCTGAATCTACTTTACGCCTCTCTGCATTGGTTTGATCTGCATCATCGTACCAATGTAGAAGTATCCCCGCCAGAGGCACTGCTAAACCTTCCTTTCAAAGCTTTTTCTTTATCTGCTAGTGTAAATAAAAAATTAAGTCTACTTCTTTTGCAAGTCAAACAATATTTTGATTCTTGCAAATTTCTACAAAGACCAATTAGCTATAATGAATTCTTTGATAAACAAATGATTCAATGGAAAGTTGAAAAGCTCATCCATTCTTGACCCAATTATGGATCCTCTCAAATCCTCTGTGCGTGAGTGTTTGCGTGTGTTTGTGCGAGTGTGTGAAAATAACATCTGTCAATCAGTTTTGTTACAACGACTTGACACTTAATTTAAGTACATAATTGATGTCCGTTAATTAGTATTTGATTTACTGTTTTGTCTTAACTAAGAATGTAGTTAATTGAATATTGTAATTTTGTTGTTGTTAAAAAAAATAATAATCACAAGATCATGCACATCAATAATTGCCCAAACGGGAGTCCATGCGAAGCGCCTCCAGGACGAAAAAAGTGAAAGGGCACTAAAGGCTGGTTTTCACTAGCGCATAAGCATAAGCACAAGCCAACATACGCAGACTCAGTAACATGTTGATCATTAGTGCCTATTGTTCTGTTTTGTTCAAACAATTGGAACTAATGATCAACATGTTACTGAGTCTGCGTATGTTGGCTTGTGCTTATGCTTATGCGCTAGTGAAAACCAGCCTTAAGAGCCATCTCGTGAATACGAAACAACGTAAGGTTAAGTCTACGGATTGGTTTTTAATTTTCCATACTGAGTTGAAGTCGAAGAATGGAAGAGTAAAACAGATTTAAAATGACCAAAACATCTTAGCGTGACATATATGACAATATGATATTGCAATTGATAATGATTTGTAGTACTGTAAGAATTTCGTCGGATGACGATGAGTTTTGTTCCAAATAGTGTTTCCCAAAGTTTTTATTTTTTCTTCATGAAATGTACAGAAAATAAATAGTCATATCTGACCTTTGAAACTTAGCATTTTATGTTCGAAACAGTGCATGTGTTGGAACTTTTGGAATGACCATGTGCTTGATTGGTGGAAACACAAAGATGATCCCAATGTCTTGTTCCTTAAATACGAAGATATGCACAAGGTATGGAATCTCTGTCAGGTACATTTTGCAAACAGCCGGGCTTTAATCAGAAACAAATTACATGTTTAGACAGTTCTCCTGGCTTCACTAGTTAAAAAGTGATCAATTTGAACAGTTTCAATTTATAATACAAGCGTGGGAACAAAATTGTTACTAGTTACAATCAAATTCCAAAAATAATGAACTCAAAAGAGTCGATGTATATTAATTGGTAACCTGGTCTCTTTCCGTGTAATTACCATTATTATTTTGCTATTTTTATCAGTGTTATTTATTCTTAATTATTTATTGTAACTAAACACTTTTGTTCTCTTGAATTATAAATTCAAATTAACTAGTTTGTATAACTGATAAAATCAATTACAGTGTTCAATTCCATAGTATTCAGGTGAGTAAAAACTGTCAGTTTTCGAAGTGAAGAAAACTCTTTCTCGTTTCATCAGCAAGTCTTTGTTTTTTTTACTAAAGTTTTACAACAAAGATAGCTGCTAAGTAATAGTAAGACTGAGTGGAGTACAATTCTGGGAGTAATCGAGAAATTGCGAGCACATTAACCCCTTAATTGTACGACACGAAGTTCAATTACTAATTAATCGCATCGATAGCAAAATTCGAGATTGAAAAGTCTATTGGACATTTTGCATTGAAAACGTCTAAGATATTTTCTATCAGTTTGAAAGTAGAAGGAAAACAGCAAAAAAGAACCCATGTAAGTGCAACTGATTGACGCGCGCGCAACGTTGGTGTCCAATTACAGCTACCCAATTGCAAAAATTTGTAATTAGATAGCTGTAATTGGACTCCCACGTGACCGCGCGCTAATTACGTAAGAAATAGGCGCGTGGACGAACAATCACAATCGAGAATTTTGTTATTAATACGATTATAAGATGATTATAAGATACGATTATAATAATATTTGGTTCAAAATTGATAATAGTAATCTGGTTTTAGCATTGTTTAAACTGAAGAACTATATGTCGGAGTGTAATTATTAGTGAGTGTATTTTAATGTTCTTAAAAACCGTTCTTAAAAAGTCGTGCGCTCGGTCCGTACTACCATGAAGATGCCAATATTTTTAGCAGTTCCACAGTTTATAAGCACTTACATAATGATAAACCATTATTTAGAAGTAATTAAATAGGCGACTTAAAATTCCACAATGACGTACACTCACGTGTGACTCGAGCTTTCATTAAATTTTCCCCAAATGCACAAAGACATCTGAAAGGGTGAAAACTAACTACACCAATTTATTATTACTGCATGATTTTATATGTATAATTATACATCTGTCTGATTTTAAGAAAAGGCACCTCACAAAAAGTGAAAATTGAAGGTTTGATGTCACTTCAAATGTACAGGGGCACCCAACGAACAATCTTTGGCAAAATACATTACAGTATTCAAATAAATTAAAATAAATGATATAAAAGCATTTCCAGGTGTTCTTCTACATAGAAAACGTTTTCAATTTAGTAAAAAAAGGGAGTTAAAACAACAAGCGCGTAAAAAACAACATCACATACGAAAGCTTTGAACAGTTTACAGAAAGAATTAATGATAACAAACAGTTAAAATGCACCGTAAGTAGGCTTCGAGGTAATTCTAGGTTTTACCTTGAGGTAAATATAACGCCCTGAGTTGTAACTTGTTAACGTTAGCAGAAACCACTTTCGCGCTAACTACAGAAGAGATCTGGAAAAGAGTCTTTTTCATAGGAATTATCACGTGTCCATGACGTCGTAATATTCAAATCAAAGTGGGAAAGTAACGATGGTCGATCGATCTTGAAGCCACTCTCGAAACTTACATTTGGCTTTGAGCTCCTGTGGTCAATTTTATTTTCTTTGTTCGCCACATTTGTGCCCGTCTGGTGGTTGAAGGACATCATTAAGTCCGGAAACCCGTAAGTCACTAGCACCTTTCAAAGAAACGAGCGGTGTTTTGCTTTTCGACTGTCGAATAGTGCTGATGTTGGCACTCTTGCGGCCGTTCACAGTCGGTAGGCAAGCCGATCCAGACGGAGTCTAAAAGCACGTCTTGTCTAAAAACTGTATGATCGTGAGTTGCAGCCCATTTGTGACACCTTGCTGTGACCGAAGTTTGGAATTGAAGAGGTGCTTTTAGACTTATATATTTTTGTGAAAAATCAGTTGGATGGCATTCCCCGTTCGTTGAACTCAGGAGTTTCCCATAATTCATTGTGGTATCTGTTGCGTTCTTTTTGCTGTATGAGAAGCTTGCGATAAAAACGAAGAGGCAGGAAGGGCAATAATCTCAGCAATAAAGTAGATTGCTCGTCTCCAGCGAAAGAAGCGTCTTTTTATCCTTCTACCCGAGACGAAATGTAGAAGATCGTAGCTTTTAAAAGCGGCGTCACGTTACTTTGCGTGACTTTGAAAAGGGTCAGAAAACATATTATGGTTCCTTTGTCAGCAAGCGGAATGGAAGGTGGACCGAAGTGAACCCAAAAATTCCGTAAGTGTTTTAATGTTATGCAGTTAGACTCTGTACATGATTTTGTTATATCTCTATTAGTAAATAACTATGGTGTTTTGGTTTTACATCAAGTCGAACCGCTATGTTTCGTGTTAGTTTTGGCGCGTTGTTACACGATTTATGTAAATCTTAAACCGCTTCTCTCGCCTGAAGTATTTGTCAAATTTTAATTTCAGCCTACTAGCTTTGGCATAAAGACGCCGTCTTGGCTGAAGTTTCTGGTAAAAGAAACGCATTTTCACTGTGTGTTTTAATGTGTGTGTTTTAGCAAAAGAATGTGGTTTATCGGTACTCACACTTTTTGCTCGGCGATTTGGCTAATTAAATCTCAAACATCATACGTCCTGTTGACAGCGGATGTTTTTCACGCTTTGGAATTGTTAGCTGTTTAGCTGTTGAGCCGCTAGTTCAGCAAAACACTTTCTATAAGACTATAGCCCTTCCATCCGAATTTCGTGAATATAGCTTACGCTCCGCGAATGTTAAGAGCCAATGTCTGAAATTTTCGAAAATCGGGCGTCACTCACAAAATTTCGGATTTCTTCATATTTTGCCCAAATAATCCCTATAGTAAAGTATTTTCAAAAATAACTTTAAAAATTGTAACGGCGTTTTATTTTTTTCGAAAACGGGCAAAGTTTGAAAAACGGCAAATCGGCGGCCTTTCAGTTGTGAAACTGGCGAAAAATTACACATTTTCATCTCGCTCGTACAGAAAAACGCGATGTCATACATAAATAAAATGTTGCCACAACATAAACACGCTCTTGTTCTTCACACTACTGTTATTTACTTTGGATTAGCAGTTGAAATAAGAATATTTCGGCCGTTAGAAGAAACATGATTTCTTCCATTTTAAAAATTAGCAAATTTGAACCAATTTCAACGCCGTGGAAACCCAATTGGTACGTTGAGTTTGAAAACAAAATTAAGACGGTCTTGAAGCACAACTTCTGTTGTTTACTGTGGTGAAATATTTCTGGCGGCACTTTAAAAGTGCCCAGTCGAGAGACCAAAATGTGAAGGGTACTTTTGTACGGTGGCCCACAAGTGTCACGGCAGAACTAAAACTCACGGCAGAACAAACCAAACACACGGCAGAACAAACAAAACTCACGGCAGAACAAACCAAACTCACGGCAGAACAAACAAAACTCACGGCAGAACAAACCAAACTCACGGCAGAACAAACCAAACTCACGGCAGAACAAACAAAACTCACGGCAGAACAAAGAAAGTTTTTCCACGGCGGAAGTGAAAAACCACGGCGGAAGTAAAAAGCCACGGCGGAAGTAAAAAGCCACGGCGGAAGTGAAAAACCACCGCTGACCAAAGGGCTTGTGGACTCGGGATTGGCGCTTACTTCGTTTCCCGCTTGTTTTGTCGCTTTATGCATGGATATATACTATATATACTATATATACTATATATACTATATATACTATATACTATATACTATATATATATATATATATATATATATATATATATATATATATATACTATATATACTATATATATATATACTATCCATGCTTTATGTTATTGGCCAGGGCGTTTGGCCTCCCTGTCATGTTATAAAAGTCTTCAGGAAGGATCAACCCAATCAAATTCGTCAGGTCAGTGCTGGATACGCAGTGGATACGACAGTCGGTCATCGAACATTGCCCGAGCACCAAGTATAGGGGAAGCAGGGTGGGATTCGTGTGCATGTGGCATGTCCATAATTATCCGGGATTCACCGCCAGTTTTTCAGTCAATATGGCCTTTAATCTAAAGTTACGGCCTGAAATAGCAAAAAAGACTTACCTTCTCCACAACTGGGGCAAAAATGAACTATTACGGACAGCTCAGTCCCGCACTTGGAACAAAACATATTCACATAAAGCGACAAAACAAGCGGGAAACGAAGTAAGCGCCAATCCCGAGTCCACAAGCCCTTTGGTCTGCGGTGGTTTTTCACTTCCGCTGTGGCTTTTTACTTCCGCCGTAGCTTTTTACTTCCGCCGTGGCTTTTTACTTCCGCCGTGGTTTTTCACTTCCGCCGTGGAAAAACTTTCTTTGTTCTGCCGTGAGTTTTGTTTGTTCTGCCGTGAGTTTGGTTTGTTCTGCCGTGAGTTTGGTTTGTTCTGCCGTGAGTTTGGTTTGTTCTGCCGTGAGTTTGGTTTGTTCTGCCGTGAGTTTTAGTTTTGCCGTGACACTTGTGGGCCACCGTACCTTTTGACACCAGGAGAACTTGTGACACGAACCTGAGCGCCGCCACTACGCAACAAATGTTTATCGCTAAAAATAGTTCCTTTGAGATAGAGCCTTTTTCAGCATCGTAAAGACTTCAGAAGAACTTTATCTATCCTTTGCTAACTTAAAATGATATCTCTTAAGCAGTTTGTTGGGATACGGAGTAGAGACACGAACATCGATCATGTTGTGCGACCTTACAAATAGCAGCGATCAACACTTACCCGCTTTTTCACGAGAAAATTAAACTGACCCGAACCTTGAATTGCGTTTATAATAAAGACAATCCTGCACTCCGATCCATTATATTGCTGTGTTTGGAATATCTGAGCCTTGTAGATCATATCATAGCGTTATTTACTCCAAATTTGTTAAAACAACAGTCGCTAAATGACAGTTCGGAAGTTTCCCACAATGTGTTGCAAAGAGATTGCGTGACGCGTAGCACACTGGAATTTGCTGCGTGCTTATGGTATCGGTCAAGGAAAGAACATTAATTGCCGTGGAAAAGTCACAGGAGTAACGTCCGTTTTTGGAAATGTATAAATGTATAAAGTCTGTTTCCTTCCTTTTGGTACAATTTTAATTAATGTTCAAATCGTCTTTTAGGTATATTTGGTAGATAAATATACAAGTCATTTATGGGGGGGGGGGGGGGGGGGGGGTGTCACCCTTTCACTACGCCCCTTGCCGGCTCTTTTGCGATAACACACCGCCTTTATTCTGCTACGAAGTTATGTTTTCAATACTCTTATAAACTAATTTCGATTTTGAGGTGTCAATTGCAATACTGCATTATATTGACGGCTAGTTGGGGGAAAATATATTCCCCGGGGACGGAGCCCAGTACGGAATATATTTTCTTCCAACGCCGTCAATATAATGCAGTATTAACGCGCGCCTTAAAATCGAAATTAGTTTTGTTTAGATTTTTGAGACGTCAATACGACTTTATATTGACGTCTCAAAAACAAGCAAAAGTATCTGAGAATAGTGATACTATTACAGATGTGAGCTACAGCTGGCTGTCAGTTCTGTTTTCGGCTGGTGGGTTTAAAGCTGTTTCTGTGACATCTCCACCGCAAGTTACAGTCTCAACAGCCACTTCCGATGACAAGGAAAACAGTGCTGAACCACCAACATCCAATGTATTTTCGTACCCACAGGAAGGCTGCATCCCGGGGAGGGGGTACTTCCCAAAAATACCTATACGGGTATGTGCCGCCTAACGGGGTCGTAATTTTGGGACTCCTGGTCTAGAACGAACGGGTATCCATTTTAGAGACATTTCCCAGAACGAGGTATAATATTTCGAACGCACGAAAGCTTCATAAGATGGTGAATAAAGAAATTGTAGATCGTGACTTTATCTTTTGTTTGAAATCAAAGCAATTATGTTGCTGATTTGTGTGGAAGCAGAATTGTCGTATTTTGATGTATAAGTCGAACAAACAAAGAAATAACCTTTTTTAAAAAATGGGCTATTGAAAGTTACGCAATTTCTACGAAATCTAAATTAAATACTGCGCAGGATATTCCAGAAGTGGTGTTGACCTTGGGATCGTCTAGTTACATGCCCACTTGTACTCCTAACCAGAATCTGACTTTCAACGTCCACAAGGCCGTGGACAATCAGTGATAGGCGGCTGACAGCCCAGCGAGCTTCGAGGCTCTGCCATCCGAGATCGCATATCATTTTCCGTATCATTTTTCTAGAATCAGAGTGTTAAAAATTGACCTATTTTTTGAATGGGGTAACATTTTGAGTGCAAATTCTTTCTAAAACGGGGTCTAAATTTGGAGACCCGGGCGGCACATACCCAGCCAAGACATATCCGAGTACCCCCCTAGCCTGCGAGCAAGCTCTCGGGGTCGGGACCGGGTTCGCGGTTTGGGAGGGGAGGAGGCCCCCCGAACCCCTTCCTCCCAACCCCTAAGAACGAGAGCCTTGCTCGCAGACTAGTACCTCCCGGGGGCTGCATCAGAGTGTTTCAACGGCCGTCCGACCTGTAACGCCATCTGTCATTAGAAGCCTGCTCCAGGTCACCGGAGAGGCACACCCTAATTATAATGAACCTGGCCAAACAACAGTACGCCACCCTCCTCAGCGAAAGCGTTGCACTTCTTTCTTTCTTTCAAGCTCAGTTAGCAGCTCAAACAAAGGCCAAAGCCTCAAGGCGGGCTGGGCGCTAAAGGAAATGGAACAGCCCTTGCTACCAATTAAATGAAAAGCAGAAAGCCTACCTGGAGGCTAAATTCACTATTGGTCAATCCATAGACAGGAAGGTCGACCCGGATGTAGTTACAAAAGAAATGCGTCGTGCCCGTGCCCGGCAGTGATGAAAAAAGCGCCATCGATGGCCCTCCTTGAAGATTTTGAGGATAGTTGCCCTAGTAAAGCTAGAAAATGAAGGGCCAATGTAATGCAAGATTGCTAATATAACCACTTTTACAGTTTTATTTTCTCTTGTAAGAAGATTGAAGAAGCCTTGTGTGATGCATGAATTTTTTTCGAATTTTGAATTTTTTTCGAGATTATTCCATACTTTTCTTTCGCTCGCTGTGAACGATTTTTTTTCTCTACATTTGCTGTGCAGGAATTTATTTACAACAATGGAGTGCATGATTGGCTTTATCATAAACGCAATTCAAAGCTCGGGTTAGTTTAATTTTCTGATGAACTATTAACGGAAAGCGGGTGCAATAGTGGCTAAAAAGAAAAAAATATCTTTGAATTTCACTTTTGTTTTCGAAAATATCTTGTATTGAATGATGTAAAAAGCACTTTCGAGCCTCCCGATGTCAAAAATCAATATAGAAGGCATGCACTCGGACCCCACTAGAGCCTCAAGTTCTACAACTAAAGGACCCCCAGCCCACTTTATAAAGTCCCATTTACACGAGCAATTTTTCCTTGACAAGTTTTCCTTGACAAGGAAAAATTGCTCGTGTAGATGGAGAATAGTGGACAATTTTTCCTTGTCAAGGAAAAGCTGGCATGCTAGCTTTTCCTTGACAACGAAAAATTGTCAAGTCAGAAATTTGCTCGTGTAGACGGACAACAAGGAAAATGTGGCAAGGATATTATTGATTTAGGCATTGCAGGCACAACCGAAACTTATGAAGGAAAACTTGCTCGTCGTCTACACGAACAAGGAAACCTTGTCAATGGAAAATTGTAAAGGAAAACTTGTTAATCATCTACACGAGCAATAAAAATTGGCAAGTAAACTTGTCAAGGAAAAATTGCTCGTGTAAATGGGGCTTAAATGACACTGACCTGAAACCTTTTCCACGGCAATGTTCTTTCCGTGACCGATACCATAAGCACGCAACAAATTCCAGCGTGCTACGCGTCACGCAATCTCTTTGCAACACATTGTGGGAAACTTCCGAACTGTCATTTAGCGACTGTTGTTTTAACAAATTTGGAGTAAATAACGCTATGATATGATCTCAGCAATATAATGGATCGGAGTGCAGGATTGTCTTTATTATAAACGCAATTCAAGGTTCGGGTCAGTTTAATTTTCTGATGAAAAAGCGGGTAAGTGTTGATCGCTGTTATTTGTAAGGTCACACAACATGATGTTCGTGTCTCTACTCCGTATCCCAACAAACTGCTTAAAAGATATCATTTTAAGTTAGCAAAGGATAGATAAAGTTCTTCTGAAGTCTTTACGATTCTGAACAAGGCTCTATCTCAGGAACTATTTTTAGCGATAAACATTTTGTGCGTAGTGTCGGCGCTCAGGTTCGTGTCACAAGTTCTCCTGGTGTCAAACTACCCTTCACATTTTGGTCTCTCGACGGGGCACTTTTAAAGTGCCGCCAGAAATATTTCACCACAGTAAACAGCAGAAGTTGTGCTTCAAGACCGTCTTAATTTTGTTTTCAAACTCAACGTACCAATTGGGTTTCCACGGCGTTGAAATTGGTTCAAATTTGCTAATTTTTAAAATGGAAGAAATCATGTTTCTTCTAACGGCCGAAATATTCTTATTTCAACTGCTAATCCAAAGTAAATAACAGTAGTGTTAAGACCAAGAGCGTGTTTATGTTGTGGCCACATTTTATTTATGTATGGCATCGCGTTTTTCTGTACGAGCGAGATGAAAATGTGTAATTTTTCGCCAGTTTCACAACTGAAAGGCCGCCGATTTTCCGTTTTTCAAACTTTGCCCGTTTTCGAAAAAAATAAAACGCCGTTACAATTTTTAATGTTATTTTTGAAAATACTTCACTATAGAGATTATTTGGGCAAAATATGAAGAAATCCGAAATTTTGTGAGTGACGCCCGATTCTCGAAAATTTCAGACATTGGCTCTTAAACTTCCGACCGCCAAAGTGAATAGTTAGCGGCCGTGAGTCAGAATAGTGATCTTGTTCATTTCAACTTTCTTCTGAGAATAATATAAATTTAGAATAGGTTCTATGAGCTCTTTTTTCTTATGGCGAGATCAGATCAGTTGACTATTCTAGTGAGATCAGGTTCAAATTATTTATAGCGGAGCCTAGCCGGGCCGAAGGCCCGGCTGCGGAGCCCCATACTCATAGAACCTATGCCCTCATTTTTCATGGTCATGGCTAGCGGAATGTTTCGCGGGCGCTGTCTGCAACAAAAACATGTGTGTCGGAGATGTGTGTCGCGCAAGGCTAGCGTGCATGCGCGTATGACGCCACACAACATCCGGGATCTTAGCGGAGGACTAGCTCGCGGGCGCGTATGACGTCGCAAAATATGCGCGTACGACGTCATGTTGAAACCAAAGCGAGGCTTTTTTTTCGCGCGGTTACACGGCCGAATGTCACGTCAGCTGGGAAAACACTTTGATGTTTTGCTGTGTTTACTGAGCGGAGAAAACGGTTTAAATTAAAGTCGTTATTTTCCTGCATTTTTTCGTGGTTTGCTACTCAAGACAGGGATGCTAATTAAGGGATACTCAGGAGCCGCTTTAGTGGAAAAAGAAGAGCTTTCAGGGATAAAATCTTGCTTCGAGGAACTATATACGTTTTTAGCAATGCGAGACATGGGTTCGTTTTACGGATTTCAGCACCAAAGCGGAGATTTAAAGAATTTCCAAGCACAGTAGTCGCCGGAGGGACTTAAAGGTAAAACAAATTACATTTTTCGATGGAAATTTATCTAGATATCAATCTGTGATTGACTTTTTGTTAATGTGTTCTCGTTAGTTTTGGAGAATTGTTTTTAAACGTGTAGCTTAAATTCAGTTGTATTAATTTCTTGAATTTCATCGAAGACACGGCTCGGCCTCGATGCGCGTTTTCCGTTTTGCTTTTCAACATAAACTAGTGGAGATTTGAATAAAATTTATCGAAAGAAGATTGTGTTGTCCATTTTTATGTGTTTGTTCATTCATTACATAGGTTGAAAAGCGATTTTATGTAAACAAAACAAGACTTGAATTTTATTATAGTTCTAACTTCACTCGCGTGGCCGTATGCAAATATGTTTGTATTTTTGGCAATTTTGATTTCCAAATCAGTTTGACAAGCTACAACTGTATTTTTTAACAGTAGTCGTAATAGTTATTCTAGACGGAGAAAAAGTTGTTTTTGTGAACTTTTGTACGGTCTAAATGTACTGTGCAGACGGTCGGGTAATACTGTTTTTGAGAATTGCTAAAATTGAAAAATAGCCCGGTCGTCAATATTAATCTTAATTCTTGTGCTTCCGACCTTTCACCTATTAGTTAAGTTTCATCTTAGTTAAGCTTGTTCAGAGGGTCTTCAGAGGGCGCCGCTGTTAGGCTAAGCCTAACTATATATATTAGCATCGCATTATATGCGTGTGTGTTTCTGTTTTTATCTCGTTTGTTTGTTTCGAATGCTGTAAAACGACTGCTAGTAATTAGTGAACTTCACTGCTATTGCTTCTGTAGCGATACTGGGCAAACACTGCACTAATGCTGTATCACTAGAACAACTATTCTAATCCTGATCCTAACCCTAACCCTTTAAACTCAAAATGTATCCTTGAAATATGCACAACAGTACACAATGTCTCAACTCTTTTTGCAATTGCTTGTATCTTCAGTTTTTACTCAAAGTTTGCAACCCGAGTCCAATTTGAGAACAATTTGCCCTCCTAATACAGTATTTTAGTAAGTGACATAACAAAAATGGCAGGTACCTTTTCCAAAATTCAGACAGACATATTTTATATGTATAATTATACATATTTTATATTAGGTTTTTACCAACATTGGCCGTATTTATACTAGAAGACGGCTAAGTCGTCCAGACGACCTTAACACTTTTAGTTAAGGTCGTCTAGTGTAAATTCGGGACGACCTTACGACGTCCTTACGCGTTAAGGTCATGATCAGACGCCCTTAATTTCAGATGGCTAAGCCGTCTTCCCTTTTTCTCGAATTTATACTAGACGACCTTAGCCGCTTTGGTGCGCTAAGGTCGTCTACTCGCTAAGGTCGTCTCTAGTATAAATACGGCCATTGCAACACACGGACTTGTTTACTATAAAGAAAAACTGTAGTCTGCAAGGGCAGTGGGGCACCTAACACAATCTCCGCGGTATAGCCAGTAGGTTACGCATACGCGCGGCAATATTCCCCGAGTAGTGGCAGCCATGGGCAGATGTTTCGTCTTTTTTAGGATTCTTGATTATTACTCTTTTATTAATTACTAAAATACCGTAATTTTTAAATATATCAAATTAATAATCGTTCTTCTCTAGGATCTGCCTTCTCATGTTCGAATGATTGCCGAGTTCCTGAACAAGCCCCTGTCAGATGAACTCATCAATCGCAATGCAGAGCAGTGTACATTCAATGGAATGAACAAAAATGCAGATAGTTACAAGTTAGGAAGAGATCATTCACTCCTTCGAAAGGGCGTGGTTGGGGATTGGAAGAATTACTTCACTCCAGAGCTGAATGAGAGATTTGAAAAGGGAGTGTTGGCAAAATTAAAAGGAACTGGATTAGAATTTGATTTTGAATAGATCACACAGCGAATCTGATTCGCTCAAAACATCAGCTAGCTTTTGTATCCCTATTCCATGATCTACGATCTGCAGCGTCTTTAAATGATTTTAATTAACGTAAACTGTGTCACTACAGTTTTTGAATGAGTTCAATACGTTTTATACACGGCATCCTTGAAAAGCAGCTTTAGTATGTAATTAGTTGTAATTTTAGTTTAATGTTAGTTTAGTTAGGTCAGAAACCCATAAGTGGGTTGAAACGTGTAACGCATATTCGCAGCTTCCGAATATTCATTTTTTGCTTAGTACCATATTTGGAAACCTCTCGTTCCCTAGAGATTGGAAGCAAGTTGTTCTAGCGGATTGATTGGTTAATATTTTTATCTTGACTTTCCAAATATGGCTGTAACAACTTCTAAGCAGATTGAATAATCGGAAGCTTGTTTTGAAGCGTACAAGAGACAGTTGCACGTTTCAACCCACTTATGGGTTTCTGGTTAGGTATAATAGATCTTCATTCTATATTTTTAAATAACTGTATACTGAAGGAATTTTTACCGTGTGTAAAAATGGTATCATTTCATTTCATTTCTGTTATAGAAGGTATGTCTTTCTTCTAGGCGTTAAAACGTGTTATATTTGCAAGACAGCGCACTACACCTCACTACACCATCCCCTCGGTGTCGCCATTACCTTACCTTGCTTATATTTGACAAACTATTCTCTCTCTCTATCGGTAATATAATGTTTCATCACAGGCGAGTGTGGGACTGGGATCTTGCTTCAGGATTTTGACATGCATTTGTCCCCGACAGCGCTGAACAACGCTCTGCGCATGTTCGTTACGTCACTGCTTTCCTCTTGGTGGAAAATGTGTGAATAAGTCAGTTGGTAACATTTCGTTTAAGCCAAAATTTTACCGTTTTACCGATGGAAACAAAGTTTCTTCCAACTGAAATTTGATACAATATTGTAGTGGCGTTCCAAAAACACACAGACTTTCCTTAACCACGCAACACGGTGCTTAACCAACGGTTTTGTTTATGGTACGGGAAAACCTCATAAATGCCGGCCATTTTAAGTAACCCGCCACAGTCGGCGCCGGTTCCCGCGCGGTCACCCTCGTTTCGCACCGCTGACCATTCAGCGTTGTTCAGCGCTGTCGAGCGCTGTCCATGTCCCCTTACCCGAATTTTAAAATTAAAAATAGAAGCACTTGTAGACGGAACCATAACCCAATCTAGCTAATATTTTAACATTTTTTTGTCGAATAGGCGGTGCAAAATAAAGTCTCGTGAAAGGAGACTTCGAATCATGCCAACTTTCCTACTTTTCTTTAATGGTGAGTGATTTTTACAAGCTTGAAAAATTAAGTCTATGTCGTTATTCAAAGCAATAAAAAATGAAAATAGCGTTTATGCTGTGCCAGAGCATTTTAACTTTCCCAGTGTGTGATAGCCCAGCTCAACGCCGGCACTTGTATCACCAAACTTTAGCTTTGTAACTGGAAGCTGTGTCTTCTCAGTGAGGAGACCACTGTCTTCAAGCCATTCAGAGGCGTTATTCTTATCACAGTTACAACCATATCTGGAGTCTGCACATGAGTTGTTCATCCCGCATGCGCACTTACCACTGCCAGGTGACGCTCCGCCCCAGTATGTCATCTTAGTAGAATCACGTGACACCCACCAAGCTACTCCCCCGTTAAACAGGCGCGAGCCACGACACTCATACTTGATAAACTGTTCACAGTGTGAAGAGACGTTGGCGAGACTCGCCAGCTGAGACAGACTCACTCCCGTGTAATGAATGTCACGTAAGTAGCTACCTGAACCATCCACCAATGTTCTGTTTTCACTGTCGTGACTGATGAGTGTCACGCCAATTCCAGCCTTGTCAGTCATGTTGCAATAAATGGTAAATTGTGCCAGACCTCCTTCGCCATCAGGGTTGATATCATAACTTCCACTTCTTGCTGTAGAATCGAGTTTCTTCAAATCGCTGCAAGACTTGGCAAGCGCTATAAAGAAAGTTTGCAGTTAGACAGCTTTATTCGTAATACAGGCTCTTTATAACTAATAGTCTTAATAATAGTCTGTTTCAAAAGATAAAAAAACATATCTTATGTAACAAGGTGTTAAAATGGCGAGTTAAAGTTGCATGAAACTACATATACAACTTAGAAACTAAGAATTTAAAAGTGTTTTTAAAACGCATTGGTCAATAATTTTTGGCCTATAACTGGTCTTTTATATGAGATTGACAAGAGTGGATGGCTAACAAAATTCGATACGTTTTAAAAAATATTTCGATTTTGTGTTTCTAGAATACTTTATACACTGATAGACTTGGACGTAAATTTCCTTTTAAAGCAGAGGTCTAAACAACATTGTACAGGAGGAGTAAGGTCAGATTCGGAGGCAGCATATACCGATAAAGCATAAGTTATGTTAGGCAGAACTATAGTATTGAAGAGGTCTATTTAAGTCTTCTGTGCAAGTTATTGGCAGACATGTTGGTAGCGTTTGACAGGGTAACTTTGTGTAATTACTTTGCCTTTCCTTCCAAACATACAATTTTTTCTGGCGTCAGCTCGGAAAACGTGCGACCAAAATTGGGGTTGTAGTCTCCTAAAGTGAAACGCAAAAACATATTAAATGCACATTTTTGGACGACAATTGTTTGCTATTTTCGTTTTCGTTTGGAGCCCTGATTAAGAAATGAATTACAATCGATTGGATTGCATTGTTATGTTCAAGATGACTTTTACCTCTTTCGCAGTGTTCTCCTGTGTAGTATGCTGTGCACACACAAAGGTATTTTTTGTCAGTGTAGCCCATTAGACATTTTCCGTGGTTGTTATAGCAAGGGCTGGTGGCGCAAAGATTCTGACGAGAAGAAACACAACTTGTAAGATGACCTATAAATGAGAATAATGATTCCTTTTATGCTAACACTGGTACCTACATACGTCACTTCCTGTTACTCCTCGCCGCAACGGCAATCTCAATTTTTATATTATTCAAGCCTATGTTGTAATTCAACCTTATTAACGCGATGGTTTAGCTAGCTGAAATATCGACTAATACCAAATACACGTTTGTAATTATCATCATCATCGTCGTCGTCGTCAACTTCGTCGTCGTCATCGTCATCATCATCATCGTCGTCATCATCATCGTCATCATCATCGTCATCATCGTCATCATCATCGTCATCATCATCATCGTCGTCATCATCATCGTCATCATCATCATCATCAGTCATCATTATTATCGTCATCACCATCATATTGACATTACCTCAGAAACTATCATCATCACCAACATTAATTGTTTTGTATATAATTCGTACCACTGTGCCTCTATATGTCCAGCCGTATCTTGGTTTAAGATCGTTCGGATGCTGGAAGTGGTCCGAATCACTGAGCTCACAGGCCATTTTGTCGTTAATTGCGGGACCAATGTTGATTGAAACACATTCCTTCTCCAGTAGGCATCTTTCTTCACATTTTCTACGTATTGCAATGGTAAGATTTAAAATAACGTGCCCTTCAAGGTAATTACCATTGTTTGGAAGAAGAAATTGAATGTATCGAATGTGTCGACAGCCACCTACGGAAAAGTAATAATTTAATTGTTTAAATTATCTTTCATAGGTTGGATATGTTGTGCATTGAAATCGAGGTGCTTTATGGGAGTTTTTTAAACTCATCAATTATTCATCAAGTTTGAACAAGAAAATAAAAAAATTGACGGTGGTTTGGCTTTTAGAAAGTGAAGCAGCAAGTAACGCAATAAAAAAGAACCTCCACTGCAAATAAAAAGTTGACGTTAAATTGTTGGAAATAAAGTCTAAATTTCAATTCTTAATAATCGAAGTGGAAATATAATTTAAGTGTACAAATAATTTGGATATGAATATCGCCTATTTTCGATTTTAAGGTTTCCGCGCGTCGCCATATTAATATTTATGACGTATAGACCATATTAGTATTCTCGGTATTGCTTGCAGTCGAGGCTCATCCGGACAATCTTTTCACATGCAAATATTTTCATAAATGATACACCCCTACACGAGCCTCCATTGCAAGCTAGTTCCAGTTCAATACCGAGAATACGAATATGGTCTATTGTTGCATTTAAAAGAACAGCAACAACCAAATGACGTCATAAAAATTCAAAATGGCTGCGCGCGGAAATTTTAAAGGCGAAAATAGATAATATTCATATCCAATTTTTTTAACACTAAAATCGTCTTTCCAATCGTTATTAAAATAATTGAAATTTAGACTTTATTGCAACAATTTCACGTTAATTCGTTATAACAATGGAGGTTCCATTTATTTGTATCAATGTTTCCCCGGCCCCTAAAGGGAAAAAAAGGGTATTTGCCGGATTATAACGTTAACTTAGACGTTCTTATATACCTAATTCAATAAAGGTTGCTTTGACAATTGGTCATTGGTAATTGGGCATTGGCATTTGGGCATACGGAACACAATGCAATGCTTTGCTTGAGTGAACACCAAACAATAGCTTCCCAATGCCCAATTACCAAAGACCAAAGCAACCTTTTTTGAATTAGGTGTATTAAAAAGGGTGTACCGCGCTGTTGGCCTCCATACATGCCAATTAAAATTTGTCAAAGGATATAATGGCTGCGGCCGCACTTGGTGAGTTAACTGGGTTATTTTTTTAGTAACCCGGTTAAAATAACTCGGTTAAAATAACTCGGTGAAAAGTGAAATAACCGAGTTTATTTTTCTGAGCGGCCGCACTTCATTAGGTTGAACTTTGAACGTGAGAAATTATGGTATCATTTGCTAGCGAGAGCTGCACAAAACAATACGATTAAGGTGGCTGAACACAGTTTCACTGTACCTATGCGTCATTCATTGTCATTTTAAAACCACTAACGTCTGAGCGTCCAAAATTGGTGAGGCATACGATTAAGCAACAAGCTATATATTTTTATATTTTTGTTGAGTTTTTATGGTGTTGCCATGGCAACACGGTGGATTGTAAATGAGCCTACAATATTTGGTTTCGTTTATTTTCAGAAAATCTAGTCATTAGATTTTGTTTATCATTTCACTCCAGTAAACTCGTAAAAATATTTGCATGTTAACACTGGTCTCATGAAATTTTGACAGAGGGATCTTCCGTAATTTGTGGTTTAATATGTGTAGGTTTTGTAAAAATCTCCTCTGTTAGATTTCAAATTTTTGATGGCAGGTAAGTTCGGCATATTCGGAACTATTATTGTGCCAAATTTCGTGAAATTCTAATGAGTGGTTTCGTAGAAATCAGCACGTTTCCGAGGAAAATCGCTAAAACATCCAGTCACAATTTTTTGGCCAACTGCGCATGCGTTGCATTTGACTGGGTTCTCGATCCAAAGACAAAACGACTGAAAAGGCAGTGTATTTCTTCAATGGTTCGTTATATTATCTATTGATTCAACAAACATTTTTACGAACAACAAATTGTTTGATTTTTAGACGAAAAACAACACTTTCGCGATCCACGCTGGGCAAAATAAAATGATTGCTGAATTCGAATAGGCGCCACGTTTGTTTTTCTCAAAACTCTGCGCGCGCTAACTCGCGTAAGCAGCTGAAATTGAAGAGCGCGCGCAAACTGTATTCGGCCACCTTAATGAGCGAAAACAATGCCTCTGCACGTGCATTTTACATATTGTTATTCCCTGCAAAACAAAATCGTCAAATGATCAGATTATAGGTGTTGTGGAGAACATAAACACACGACGATTTTCCTTTCTCTATTTGAAATTGAAAGTCGTCCCTACGAAGGTCTACGAATTCAACAGGAAGCCAAAAATTACCGCGTAAGCGAAGATGATTGACAGATCGGGAAAGTTAACCTGCACTAAACTACCTAGCGAGGTGGATTAAATAAACCTAACCCGGTTAAAAAAATCTATTGTTCTTTAATTAATTTCCATGGGAACCGCTAACACGATTAAAATTCGGTGAACGCCAAAAATACGCGGCCGCATCAGGAATTTTGTTAAACCAGTTAATTTTAATTAGTTAATTGCAAATAACCGGGTTAACTACTCTAGTGCGGCCGCAGCCAATATAGCTTTGTGTGTCGTTAAGGGGGCAGTTTAAGAAATAAAAATCGGGAGGATATTGGGCGCCATTAGTCCTGTTTTTGCTTACATTCTTCTGCCTACAGTGATGACAGAGAAAATAAGTTGGCAAGTAATTCAAGGATCAAATTCAAATAATGCAGTGCTAAGTGTTATTTATACCATGTCGTCAGTCAAAAGCCTGAAAAAGCAATTAAAACCACAGGATCTCAAAATTTAAACCTTTGTTTATCTATCTTAAAGCTTGGCGTAATGTAATTAAGTTTTGGACTATCACCTGCCGCACCGCACTTCCTAAACTAATAATAAACGTAAAATTAAATTAATCAGCTGAATGCAATTGTAACATTTAGGATAACTGTGTTTCTCCTTTTCTTAAAAAAAATAATATATGTAGTTTATTTATTTGGAATAAAATCTCGAAATTTGCGATACACGCTAAAACCCTTGGCTCCAGTGTCCGATGAACGAGCTAAATTAAAAAAATAAAAGTAAACTCATCAAGAAAATTGGTTTTAAAAAAATGAAAATGGCGCTTCTCTTCGATAGATACTGTTGCTTCGTGAGATTCACAGTGTGTAGGATGGTTTATTCAGACATCTCCCCGCATCTTTCGCACATTTATCATCAACACGAAAACGGATCCAGTCCGAGTTTTCAATTGTGGCCTTCGTTTTTTTTTTCTTACCACTTTAAGTTTGCGTTCCTCAAAGAAGTACGCTCATACTCACGCTTTTATTACAGTCACTACCTTTTAAACTAGATGAAATTATAAGACGTTATATCGGTTAACGTTGCACAGTACTTCAGATTTAGAGAACTTCAGGAATTGTAAAGAAATCGGAATCGAAATCGGAATCCAATGGGTTTTTTTCAGACTTAATTATGTTACGAGATTTTAAAAAATTGGACGTTTTGCGTGTTGAGTATTACCTTGATCTGCTTTTGCAATGTAGTTCAGCCAAGTTCCCCAACTAACACACGCCAGCAATAGCACTAGTACGGAGAAACAGCAGCCTGCCATACTTGAAGCCGTGAAACCAGGATCGTTCCCGTTCGAGGCTTTGTCGGTCAAAGCGGGGACAAGGAAGATATTACCCGTTCATTACTTTGATAGCGTAATATCCTCTTTGTTTTTAAGATAGCAAGAGAAAATCACGTGATGCTGTTTTGTTAATAGTTATCAACCATTTATAGGGGCTCTTTTTTTTTAACTGGTTTGCGCTGGGGCGAGCCAGTTGGAATACGCCAACCTTGTTCCCAGGGCCCTCTCTCTCTCCAGATGACGTAGCTGTAGAGAGAGGACCCTGGGAACGAGGTTGGAAAGACGTATCCCGCAGAGGGGGCTCTGGGAACGAGAATGATCACTTACTCGAAAACCCAGTTCTCCGCGCGGCCAAAACAACTCTATCCCCACGTCTTCAAGACGTGTTAACAGACGAATCACCTGAAGACGAATTTTCACCGAATTTATATCAAGAAGAAGACTGACAGTTCGTTTCTGGTAAAAATTCGGCCAAAAATTGGAAACACTCTTGACGCTGGCATTCTAGTCACGTGAACCATCTTCGTTTCGTTTGAACAACGACTTCAGAAATATGGCTACAAATTGCCACGATTCACTCTTGGATTATTTCGAAAGCCTTGTACAAAACTTGTGACGCAAGATCGTACTCTGTGCAGCCCCTATACTGTAAAATACTCTCCCGTTAGGTAAAAGAAACAGCCCTTCAGTGTCCGTTTTTCAAAATAAACTAAAAAGAGCGTTTTATAACGTGTTATTATAATTTTCATATTTTTGTGATTAATTTATATTTGTTGCTAATATTTCAACTGTTTTTATCTTGTAAACGCCTTTGAACTTTATGAAACTGGCGATAGATAAATATATTAATATTAACTATGTTAATATTAATACTATTTTAAAAAAGGTACGATCATCACCACCGTCACTTTTCTACGGGACTTCCTCTCCCTCGGGAACGACTCACCTTGTGAATTAATAAAACAAGCTTCCAGTAACGTGGAAAAATCTTTTATTACTGATCAAACCTATTCCTTATTTACTAATCTTCATAAACTCCTACCAATCTCGTCCCCAGAGCCCGCCCGTTTCAGGTCAGCGGAGACCGAACGCTGACTGACCAAAAAGAACGCGGCCACTGGGGACGAGATTGAAACTCCCACACAATCAGCTGCACGATACATTCTGTATTTCACGCTTCTTTTCCCCTTAGAGATCCATAACAGCTGTAGTATACCAGCACACGGTCTAGAAGTGACGCTTAAAGGAAACTTAGGGCTGGTTCACAAGACGCAAACGCAAACCCAAGCACAGAAAGAAACGCATGCGCATTTGAGCATCCCAAAATGACGAACGAAGATGGTGAAGATCTCAAGATGGCGGACGATACCATCTTGGTTTCAAACTCAACCTTGTAGGCATGGGACGCGAATTTTTTCACCTTACGTTTGCGTTATGGTAGTTCACACGTGTGTTTGCTTTCGCTTGCGTTTGCCGAGTCTCCTTCTAAACTTCGAAATGCTAATAAGCATATTTGCCGGAAGACTAAAAAATGAAATATTTAACAACTTTAAAAATAATTTAATAAAGAATTTATTCAATGGTTAAATCGAGATTTAAAGAGTTTACTTAAGTATTTTGTTATTACTAGATTGTGAAGAAAAATAAATCAAAAAGAAAAAAATGATTGCTATAAACAAAAGGAGCTGATCGAATACATAAACCTTTCTTTTCAGCCTTGTTACAAGAGTAATACTCCGAGTAACAATATAAACCAAACAGTTGTCAAACACCATCTCTACTTAAAGGTACTCTGCTGTCCCTTCTGCGCATGCACTGGAATGGAATGTCAGTTTACCTTCTGCTGCAGAAAACATCCGTTATGTTTTCGTTAACTGCCCGATCTTTAATTGCTTCAGCGACGCTTCTTTTGAGCTTAAGACAGTAGAATAGAAGCTTACTTTTGCAATCTTTCCCATTCATATTGGCCGAAATTCTGCTTCTGATAAAACTTGAAATTTTACGTCATGTGAGTAGTCACAGAATGTAATGTGTCGGCAACATCAAAACAAAAAATGTAAACAAGTCCAAGTATGCGCACTAGGGACAGCTTCTCATAGGTTGCATAATCATTTTAGAAGCAGCTGTTGTAAACATGGTCATGACATCTCGTAACTTTCCTTTTTATTGAAATAACTTAAAGGAAAAAAAATCGAGGAAGTTGAAGAAAAAGTACTCATGTAAACCCTCGCCCGCAGCTCAGGTTCATATAAAACGTTCGCACTTCACAAACTTTTTCCCATATTTTAATCAAGTTATGTATTAAAGGGGTCATGTCGCTATCTTTACTGTTACTTTAAAAAGCCAAAAGACATATTCATATCACTGGAAAACCCAAAAATAATGGTCTAATTTTGTTTCAAATTATTCTACTTGTGCACTAAGAGTAAAAATATGTGTCTTGGGCTGCAGATGGCCAGGATGGAAATGGATTGCAACTTCCAGTTTATCGCCTTGTGTCTTTGAAAGCCTCCTAAAATTATGATTATGTTTTATTCTCTCTTCGGATTTTTTTTTCGTGTTTGACAAAGGTTTAGTTTTAATTTCAGATACCACGCAGCTGTTAACAACATCTAATTTCACTGGACCTGGGTATCGCGCAGCTCTATTGTTTTCAGAGCAAGGGTTCATTGTTGTGTTGTTTGTTCTATTGTTTTCTCAGCAAATCAGAGAAGACCTTGTAAGAGGTGCGTACTGCCCCTTTAATATGGGGCAGTGTGGACCCCACATTGTCAAAAATCCCCGTGACATAGCTTTAAGTAGGGCTGTCATTAAGGGCCATCACCGGTAGCATCTGTTACGAGTGAGTACACTTGATGGGACCTTGATGTTATGGGTGATCTTGCCTGTTATATGTTAAATTTACTGACAAAGCAACAAGCTTGTTACGGGTGTTAAGATCAGAGCAATGCCTGTGTCAAATCTTAGTAAGCAGGCACATTGACAATATTTCTATTTTCTTGAACAGGGTGTTGCGACGATTACTGTTGATAAGCCATTGTGTTGTTCTACAGTTATTCTGGTTTGTCTTTTAGAACATAGTTATGTTTAGATCATATGTTAAATGTCATTTAGAGATCACAACATCCATAGCACCAACAAATTGCCCTAAAATAATGATCCATACAGCTGTAGCTCTCTTTAGTTTTTTTTTTTTTGCAACCATCTTTTTGTTAGCACCTTCTCTTTAGATTAACATGGTCACTTTCTAAGGTCTGGAAAAGGGAAGGGAAAGGGGGGGGGGGGGGGGGGGGAGGGGGAGAGAAAGAGAAAGTGATTTATTTCGATACTTCATGCATCGCCTGTGCCAGGTAACCCACATTCCCCGACGTCACACCAGCGATGGAAATGCGTCCATCCTTAGTCAAGTAGATGGAGAACTCTTTTGTGAGTCGCTCAACCTGAAGAGCAAAAACAAATGCAATCCAATGTATTAGAGCAGTTTTCAATTGTGTCGAAAGTAGTTACACAATTGCTTTGGTTTTGCATTGCTACGCTTTGTGATTGGCTAAAAAATCTCGCGCCACTTTCTCGACCAATCAGAAGTAAAACCAAAACCAATCGTGACTTGCTCGCACGCGTTTTCCCGCGCTTGGTGCCGCCGACATGTAATTGCTTCGAGCTCTGATTGGTTCATTGGATTGTTTACTACTGCTGTGATTGGTCAGAGTAATTACTTTGGTTTTGGTTTTAAGACACTCACTTGAAAACTGCTCTATTGAACACAAATGCAACGTTTTCTTAGTCAACTTTGAACAAAGAAAGCATGATGGTGGTTTGAAAACCCGATCTTAATTAGCGCAGCTATTTTATTCCTTCGTTTTCTCCGCATTTATTGATCAGTTTGAGAAGATTTTTTAAACACTGAGTGTTTCATCAGGTATCCAAACACTTTGAACTCTGCTAAAAAAAACTCAGCTGCTCTTCGTTTTTCAACCCACTTCTCAGTGTTTGGATATCCTGATGAAACACTCTTCCTTGTTGAAGGTGTAATGTTCTTTGTTAATGTAGTCCTTTTAGACTGCCAGAAATTTCCAGAAATTTATAAAATTAAACATAAATCTTCTACATTTGTATAAACAAAACAAAGGGGTGCTAAAAATCATCTGGAGCACTCTCATTAGTAAACAAAGCCGCCACAAATGCACTGTGTTCACCAAAGTTGGACTTCCATTGGTGACTGACGTTTTTTTCTTTGAAGCCCCATGCTTGAGACAGAATGAATACAGTTTCATTATTACTAATATTATAATAATGTTTTTTATAAATAATATTATTAATATTATGGAGCAGTGTTCTTACCTGGTCTGGTTTAAGGCCGGTGAAACAAAACATTCCAATCTGCTCTGTAATGTGCGACCAGTTAAGAGAGGAACCTGGCAAATAAGATAGATATTAAAACAACTTCTACAAGCTACTGCCATGAGAAATAAATTATACACACACCAGTGAAGAGAACAATTTTCATATTATTGGGGATTGAAGGGTAAAATGGAAATTAAGAGGCTGTCTCTCTAAGAAATAATCAAATATGCTGTTATTTAAAAGCCTTTACCTTAGTAGTCATAAAAATGCAATTTGTTTGATCAAAAATAATAATATAATTTTTTTATGGTTTCTCAAACTTCGGTACTAGTTTTATACCATTGAGAACTGAATAACCTGGGTTAGATTTCCGGACTCCGCATCATATGTGGGTTGAGTTTGTTGTTGGATCTTGTCCTTCCCGCGGGTCCTCAAGTTTTTATTCCCTCCTCAAAAACCAACATTTCCGAATTCCATTCTAATTTGGAATTCAAGGGCTGCAGGTTTATCAGTTGCAAGACTGTTAAAGATACTCCGCTTTAAACCACTGTCAGTTCTTTGCACTCACTTATTGTGTACTATTTTTATTTATTCATTTTAACCTTTTTCATCTTTGTAAAGCGCATTTGATCATGTACATGAAATTTGCGCAATATAAATTTTAATTATGATTATTACATGTACTTTTTTTAAGTTGAAATTTCACAACCAAAACGGACGAAAATTACAAAATACTGGTAAACAACTTCAAGCGGGTAGCTACTACAGCCTGTCGTTAAAGATTGCAAAGATACAATTGGATGGACGAACATACATGTACTTGCGAGTTTAGCAATATCTGTTGCAAACTATAATGGCTGAAAGACACTCTTTTGGTGTCATCCTTGTTACCGTATTTATTTTTTATTAATTTTACAATGTTTTACATGTACCTTCTTTCTTTAAATTGTCCACAAGTTGTTGACGCATGGAGATAATTCTATCCGCCATTCCTTTCACCTCCTGTTCCCACTGTGGTCTGAGCTCAGGATCACTCAGGACCATCCCTGCTATACGGGCTCCATGGATTGGCGGGTTCGAGTACAGTGGGCGGATTAGAATCTTAATCTGAGAGAGGACACGCTCAGCTTCTTCCTTGGAATCACATGTGACTGATATCATTCCAGCTCTCTCCCCTGGAAAGAAAAAAAAGGAACATCCAAGTTAACACTTTGAATCCTGTAACTGCAAAAAATCAGGCCATGATCTCACGATATTTTGCACATAATAGCTGTATACAAATACACAAAGACGCCCCTGTCTCTCTTAGAAAGATTGATTTAACATTTTAATTGTTATAAAAGGCTTTGATAAGATAAACCAATCAAAAGGTATTAGAGGCTAGAAAAAAGGCAGTTTGTCACTTGGATAAAGGGAAGGGGTTTGTTTCTAACCTTTGATGCACTAGTTTCCAACAAGAGTGAATATTAACGCTGGTAGTGAGGTCAAGTTACAAAAACAGACCCTGAGCAGTTTGCTCGTTGCCTTTACTTATATTTTCTCTTAGATGACAACAAACAAAATGCTCACCATAGAGACCCATATTCTTGGCAAATGACTGCGCCACAAGCACTTTGTGACCATCCTGAATAAAGTGTCTCAAGGCCCATGCATCCCTGTCTGTATCTCCACTAGCAAAACCTTGGTACGCCATATCAAAATAGGGCAACAGCTTACGATCCTGAGAAATACGAAAATTTATTATACATTCATGTAACGTAAACCCCAGAGGGAGGAGACTCCTATATAAAAGTGATGGGGGATTGTTGTACCTTAAAGCGACACTGTCCTGCCGAAAAAGCAAAATTTCGCTAAGCTTATTTCCACGTTATATCGCCAAATGCCACCAAATATACAACCTAGTTAGATAAAAAGGTTTATAGAGCAAAACAAAAGCAGTAGTTTTGAGATAAAGAGCAGGATTGCAAGGATTGAAGTGGATTACGGTTCATGATATTTGATTGATGACCGCCTGTCAATAAATCAAACTTGCCATTGTTATGAAATTTTGAATTCTCTAGTCATTATGTTGTCTGTTTAGTTCATATTTCTTTGCTTCCTGATTCCTTTTAGCCATGGTTTCTTCTAATTTCAAGATAATAAAGTAAGCTTAAACCAAGCTCCTGGCCATAATCATGAAAACACGACATTTCAGGCGGGACAGTGTCCCTTTAAGCTGTTAAAATTAATGGTTTGATACCACTAAGAGTGTTTGAATTGAAAATGACCACAGTCAGAGTTATTCAGATACCTTTTAGGGTATAAGGCCAGAAAAAAAATTACACTGACAGGAGTGTCACAAAAGTATTGCTCATTGTAAGTGTACTGTGAGGATAACAAATAAACCAATCCCCAATATTAAAACAAAATTATCCTTCCTTGTCCCCTTAAATCTTTTATACATTTTACAGTAGAAGTGTAGTGGGGAGAAAACTACCCAGAGAGCACAGAGACTGTTATGTTGCAATATTGTAAAGAAGAAGGTCGTAAATATACATTATGAAGTAAATTTTCACTGATTTTTCCCCCAAGAGTTTGTTTTTATGTGATCTAATTTTTGTGGATCTTTGGAAAACCTGTGAAAGTCACGGAAATTAGATCTAAGGAAAAAAATATTTTCACGCCACACGGTAATGGAATTATTAATATGCCGGCTTGTGAAATTAAATTTTACTTGACATACTGTACCTTTATAAGTTGTGATAACTCTTTCCATTCTTCTTTCTAAAGGGGCAAAAAAAGTCACCATGTTGGTGATGGAAGTAATAATGTTATGTTGGTGTTAAACAAGATCGCTGCAAAAAGAATTCAGTTCTCAACCAATCAGTTTAAATTGTATGCATTTATGTGTCTGGAGGGAGGGGGGGGGGGCTGTATGTCCCACTGTCTGTATCATTAAAGGGCCCCTCTCAACCGGTGTGCTTTGCGCGCCGAGATACCTATTGGCGGCCATTTTCTGTGTCACAGAAATTCAAAAAAATTCACAGAAATTCTGTGCCTAGATGCCATGTTGACGTCCAGGCAGTTTTCTTTTGTCAGTGACCAAAAGCGCACACGTGTCGAATGCTCGACCGAAGATCCGCGCGAATCGTGTCACTTTTACTGTGAAAGATATCATGTTTCCCGGATGAAAACAATAACAGACGGCCGCAAAGCACACTGGTTGAGAGGGGCCCTTTAACTTACAGTCCTCATGCCTCTTCCACTGTACAATAAAATGAATGTTTCATACCTTTGGGTCTACTCCTGTTGGGTTGTGAGCACAGGCATGTAAAAGGATTGTTGAATTCTCTGGAATTTTCTGTAAAAAAAAAAAAATTAGAGTTAACAAAGAGCGCTAGACCCCTGTGGCCAGTAGTATCCATATGAGCACATGTGCCAGGATTCCATTTGCTCTTGGAATCAAATGAATTTATTAACACCTTGTACATAATATTTTTCTGTTTCCCCCTTCCTTCTACCTCCCCATTTTCCATGTCTTTAATATTAGTGTGATGGGCGCCTGTGAAATGCAAATACATGTAATAAAGAATATAGTTTTATTATAATTATAAACTTCAGTGAAATACAAGGATTTCTCCAACTGGGGAAAAAATCATATTTCGATTCATGTGAATACATGTATATCAATTTTATCTTCACAGTGGAGAGTGATGATATCAATACTGAATTTTACCACAATTGTGGCTAAACTTGCAATCTGATTGGTCGACGTGAGTGGTAAATGAGAGTCCAGACAACGGTGCTGACGCTAACATCACGCGCGCTTGAAAAAAAACAATCAGATTGCGAGAAAATTGTAGACAACGCTTGCTCTTTCTTTGCTGTCACGTTTTGTAACAAGACTTCGATTTTTCCTTGTATTTTTTTCTAAATATTGTTGTAAAAAAACAAATTTACACCGGTTTTCCGTGGTGTGGACTCTTATTTACCACGATTTACGTCATCACATGGTCAAAATTTGTTGCTGACTCACTCGGCTGCGCCTCGTGAGTTCACAACATTTTGACCATGTGATGACGTAAATCGTGGTAAATAAGAGTCCACACCACGGAAAACCGGTGTAAATTTGTTAACTTCATGTTAGCTAACATGTTTGCCTTTATTGAATGTCAAATGAGCAAACAGGTGTTGGTCTACAATCTGAACATTTTTGGATCTTTAGCAATCTTCAGAAAATGATTGGAAACGTTCATACAAAAGCTTTGGGCAGTATTCAGAGAATTTTCCAATAATTTTATGTTTGGAAATCTTCAGAAAATTGCTTAAACCTTAAAGTGGCGTGTATACAAATTCGCACTCAGGGACCCTCTCGTGGTAACTGCGAATTAATGCCCCTGGATTCTTTCAATGAGTTTTACATGAGGTGTAAGGTGTGTTCTGGTTTTCAAGTGGATTTCATGCAATTGTTTACATCATTTTGTCACAATTTCGCCATAGAAATTACCTTGTTTTTCATCTCTGAAGATGATGATGTTTTGTGGATTTATTCTCTTCAATGTATGTTTACAAGGAATCACAGCTTGTGGTGTTGAAGGAGAATGTTCAAAGGAAAGAAATCAAGCTGTAATGGTGATTTTGGAAGGATAAAGCAACAAGTTTGGCAGCAAATTCAAAACAATTCGGTAAAATATTGACATTACTGTACCACTTGCTTCAAACATTAGTGCTCCATTTGAAAGATTATTTTGTCTGAACATTTTGATTTACATGTACATGTATGGTTTGTGGGTGTTAGGAGGTAATGAAAAAGAGCTATTACCATATTTGTAACACATGCTCCCAGCAGTAAAATTTCCCCAAGGAATTTGCCAATTAAACCAGATACCATGCACCTCTTCAGAACCTCTAATTTCACTGGACCTAGTTATCATGCACATGTATTGTTTTCAGGGCTAGATTCCATTGTTCTGTTGTTTGTTCTATTGTTTTCTCAGCCAATCCTGTGAGGCGTTCCGAGACGTGCATACCGCCTGAATTAAACGGTCAAATCTTCGTAATTAGTGTGGTTTATATATAACAAATAAAATACAGTCATGTACATGGCTGCTTGGAAATAAGAAATTTATCTTCTTGGGTTCAACTCAATATCTGACTCATTCTCTGCTCTCACTCATGAGATAGTAGAGTTTAACACTGGAAGATAAATTTCATATCTCCATGCACCTATGTAATATCTTCTATAACTTACTGAAATATCCTCCAGACAGCCTTTAAAATCAAAGCCACATGTCTGTGGGTCATAGTATCGGTATTGTTTTGCTTCAAGCCCCGAGTGTCTATAGACAGGAAATATAAAAACAGGACTTAGGGCTTAACCCTTTCACTCCCAGAGTCACTTATCAAGACATGTAATGATGTGTAGTTCTAACTGTTGAGTCTGTTGACAAAATCCTATGATGTGACCATTCAAATGAAACCTCTTTGGCAGTACACACACTTTTGCATGATACCATGAATTTGAGACTTTTTCTTGAATTTGGATATTTGGCACTCTTGGGAGTTAAAGGGTCAAATTATTCGGAAATCACACGACTTTTTTGTGTGTGTTATGGTGTAAATTTGCACAATATATTGGCTTCACATCACATCAGAAACTTCTGATCACAACCGATTGTATAATTAACTCATCACAAATACAGTTTATTTGTCCAAAAACTGCACAATACAGCTGTAATTTGTTAACTTGTTAAACATCACGGTTGAAGTCCCACTAACATCTAATGACCTGACATCTATCTCATTCATCAACATAAAATTAATGTAACACAAATTAAAACAAAAACCAAACTGGCTTGAAAATTTTCAAACCAAAGAAAAAGTTGAAACACAACATATACATGTAAAATTACGAGGAAATGATGAATCACTCAACTTACTTGAGAATGGGAGTGTGATTTCCCCAGGAAGGTGATGGTAGCCAAACATCCTTGCTGCCAGGAAAGAAGCTTTTCTGTAACAGAAAAAAGGATGTTGTTGTCATTAACCTGGATGTATGTGTTGGAACTAAAGGACTGACAGTTGTATGCGAAGGCATGGTGAGTAGCTGGTCAGTGCATTGGAGTAGTTTCAGTTGCGGTCTTTGTCCTCGTGTTGTTTCCTTAGACAAGAAACTTTGCTTCACATTGGGATGTCCTTAAAGTGCAATTTTGAAGTAATTTTTTATTTTGTCTTTTTTTGGAAGCTATTATGTCTTTATTTCGAAATGATAAAAGAAATTTGTCAGAAAAAAAATTAAGGCCTCTTTTTTGCCGTCCAAAGTAGCACAATTTGCAGAAATCAGTGTCCTCAAGACTAGGAATGAGTTGTGGATATCCATTGTGTTGATGACGTAGAAAATACTTGAGATTCGTTCTTTTGTATGATCACAGTGTGTTTCATTCCATTTCTTCAAAAGAATGTCAGACTGTGATGAAGTTATGTCTTCTACGGAGTCTCTGTCAGACAGACAGAAAGTCGCCGAGGTCGAAGACTTCTCCTTAAGCCGCCATGATACTCGTGAGTTCAAGTATTTTCTACGTCACAGCCTTGTAATACAATAGCTTTGGCCGCGCGCTCGATAGAGACACTTTCTGGCGGAAAATTCAAAACTTTCAAGCCGAATAATTTCACAATGGGAAGGATCTTTATTTTTCGATGAAACCCACAAATTTAGATAAAGAAAGTCAAGCACTATCAAACCATGGAAATTCTTTTTTCCTTCACATGCACTTTAAGATGGACTACCAATTCTACCATCCCATCCAAGGGAGAGTACATGAGTACTTCCAGTTGCTTCAGGCTAAAGATACCAGATTTAATAGCTCTTATGCATGTTTACATCAGACTAGGTAATTTCACCCCAAGCCTCACTTTCAAAGTGTAAACCTGTTACAATCTCATCAATGTATTCTCAAAGGAGCAAAGTTGAACATAATACACACTCAAAAACAACATGAACTTGTCAAAGGTTTACAAGGAATTTCGTACAAACAAGGCTTGGTTGTGAATTTTGAGCTGGTGAGGTCGTCATGCATAAGGCCTTTTGCCATTACAATGGGCTACTTTGCTTGTTAAAGGACTTGTAAGCAATGTACATGTAGTGTAGTAAGCAAGGGTCCAAATGTTCTTTACACTTTGGAAGTGAACATCAGGGTTTTGAAATAGTACATCAAACACGAGGAATGGTGTTTCATCAAGATAGTTTTTCAAACACTGAGAAGGATGTTGAAAAATGAGATGCAGCCAAGTTCTTTTAAACAACTTCAAGGCATTTGGATACCTAGCAAGACACTCTTTGGAGTGTTTGACATCCACTATTCTTTCTTGGAGATGTTCAAAGCAAAGGTTTGCCAAATTTTATGGTAATTATTATCACACAGCCTTCAAGCCTCATTCGTGGTAGTGATTTTCTTTGTTTTTTACTTCATTAATTATTAATAGGTTTCAGATATAGAAATATAAGTTATGTCGAATAAAATTTGAAACAAACCAGGAATGCTGTTCCAATCCTCAGAGCTCCAGTGCCTGAGATAGCTTGTGCTGATGCATTCTGTTATAAAAAATAAAATAAAAACAAGTCAATGTCAGGGCTCGAGACTAACGGTAGCCAACTAGCCAAAGTCTAGTAAAAATTCAGTTTTGGCTAGTGGATTTTTGCTTTCACTAGCCATTTGGGCTAGTGAAAATCGTAAAACACCTGACGGAACCAAACTAAAAATTATTTACACACTGTATGATGAATCGCAAAAGCCAATTGACAGACCAAAAACCGTGAAACATAGCTGTATAAACTGTAGACAGTCACAGATATCATATTTTTAATGCCTTCAACCAATAATTTGAAATAGCGATAAAGTTTATTTTGGAAACCGATTTTCTTTTTCTGGGTGACCAAGTTTTTGTTAGAGCCAGAACACCGGGATCTCTACTTGGCTATTTCAATTCTCGTTCCGGCTATTTCTTACGAAAAATGTGCTAATGTAGTGAAGTTCAGAACATTTAGTACAGTAACAGTCTTGTTCGTTCTACGTTTCTCCATGTTTCGTTACATACATGTACGACGTAACTCTTGTCTTCAGAACAATTTTCGGTACGATATTAGTTATATCTTATTGAAGCTTCCCCATACATTACATTTACAGTACGTTCGTAATAAGGTCTTATCTTACGTTACACTCGTAAGATGTTAGTTTTATCTTCTTGATGTTTTTCCGTACATTTATTCGTTCGTAAGATGTCAGTTTTATCTTCTCAACGTTTTTCCATACGTTAGAACATCCGTAAGGTGTAGTCTTATTTTTTCTACGTTTGTCCGCAGGTAAGTACGTTCGTAAGGAGTTAGACGTCTTATCTTCTCAACGTTTCTTCGTACGTTAGTACGTTGTAAAGTGTTTAGTATGAGATTAAAGAAGAAAACTAAAAGATCAATGTGTTTCCAAGTCTCGTAGATTTTTGTTGTTAACCAGTATGACACGATCATGTTATTGCCCCCCCCCCCCCCCCCCCCCCCCCCCCCCCAAAAAAAAAAAAAAAAAAAATCCCCACCCTACTAAGGCTGGCTAGTGAAAATATATTTTGGCTAGTGCATTCAAACCTGTCACTAGCCACTAGGCTAGTAAGCTAAAAAGTTAGTCTCAAGCCCTGAATGTTCTGCCATAATTTTGGCTAAAACTACTAATAACTTAGAAAGATACATGTACATGTAAATTCAAAATTATTGTTGAAAAACAAAAGATATAGAAGGACATCATTTTAAGCAATAGTAAATGGCTAAGTATATGCATATATAATACCTACCAGGCCATTTTTAATGACTTCACTGTCTTCTCCAAAAGCCAGTTTTGCAGCAGGCCCTGTGAATTCTGGCAAGCCATGAATTGGAGCATACTCTTTGTCTAGATTCTTGGCCAGCAACTTTTCTTCGGCCTGTTTTTAACACACAAGAAAAAAATTAAATAGATAACAATGCAAATTAAACAATATTTGATTTGAGGATGAATGATTTTAATAAAGATGAACAATAAAAATGTAAAATTATATTGAAGGATCAGTCACGTATAGTAAGAGCCCCCTATGGGGTTCCTTTTGTTTCAGGATCCTCAACCCTGGGAGATTGGGGGAGGAGTCCTGAGGAGGTATTTTCATTTATAATGAATGGGGTTAGTTTCTAGATAAACTGTGGTGCTGCGTCAGTGGGGGTGAAGCACAAGAATTTGGTTTTATCGACTGAGTCGATCAGGTAAATTATCCACTGTAAAAAGATTTGAGAAAGCTGACGCTTCGAGCGCTAGCCCTTTGTCGGAGCCAATCAAGAGATTGTGGGTAGTGTGTGGTTTAATATAGTAGGTGAAGCTACGCTATTGGTGGAAATTTAGTGACGTGAAAAACAAATGTAAATTAGTTGAATGAAAAACGTTCGTTGATTCCGTGGGGTTTGAGAGTGCCGATTTGAAAGATGATTTTTTGTTCTAAGTTTTTACGACTTTCTGTGTTACCCTGGTGTAGGGAAAGGCCGCAGAAAATCTTACTACTACTCAGTCGATAAAACCAAATTCTTATTTTCATTTATTATTAAGCTATATGCCTTGGGGTATGTGCCACAGGATATAAACAATATGGGTTTATAAACAGTTTATTCTGAGATGGGGTATAGAAATCAGAGAGTTTTGGTCTACAACAGGGAATTATTTACCGGGAAACTGATCAGTGGTATGAAAGCTTTCCATTGAAAACACTATCATAATGGTCGTAGATGATGCAGACTCAGATATACAAAACTTGTTCACTGTCAGCCTTGCAGCCAGAAATTGTCTTGTCTCGAATACAGCTGCAAAATGCAGAAGAAAATGGTCTGGTATATAGGGTAAGGGATTCAGAGTCCCAGTGACACACCACCAGTCCAGGGTTAGAAACTTGATTTTGACGGCACTCGACATTTGGGTGAATGACTTTCAAAACTGCACCAAAAAATGTACAATTTGTACTCGCCCAGAAAGATGTGACACTCACCTGCATGAGTGGGTGAGCACTAATTTCCATCCCTGCCAGTTAAACCAAATAAAAGGTGTAAATGTGACTGCCCCCCCCCCCCTTAACCCCCCCGCTCCCCGCCCCCCCATGGCAGGCTAGCATCTACATCTACATTGTACACAATACACATACCTTTTTCACTGTTGGCAGTACATAAGGCTTGCCGTTATCATCTCTGTAGGCTCCAACACCGAGGTTGATCTTCTTGGGGTTTGTGTCTTTTTTGAAAGCTTCTGTTATTCCAAGAATGGCATCTGGGGGACCAAGCTCCACATGGGACCATGTGCAATCCATGCGTCTGTCAAAAGAGATCATGTTACACCATTAGTTTCCTTAACAAGACAGTATGGGGCCATTCACACTTTCCTGTTAGATCAATTTCGGTTTGATCCGAGTTTTTTATGACCCGAGTACGAACTCTTCGAACAGGGCTGAGATCGATCTAAATTAGACCGTCTCGGGAGGTGGTCTCGGATCGATCTGAGATGGATCTCATTTAGATAGATCTAAATGGCCAAGTGTGAATGGCCCCTATATCATCTTATCACATGAAGCAAATCAATTTGTTTTTAGTATGAAAATAAGTTTCAAACCAGTTTGATTTTTTTGTCTTATGGTTACCATATCATAGTACTCTGATACAAAACAAAACAAAATTAAAATTAAGCTGGCAAGAACATTTTTAGCCAAAATCAAAATTAAATCAGAACATAAATCCTCATTATTTTTATTATTTATTTCATGATTATACACATTAAAATACAATGGTCATACTAAAATGAAGGTCTTTCTTTAGCTCTCAATTTTTAATTTTTTTATATAAAGATTTAAGCTTATTTATTAAAAGTTTTATGTTTTATGAGGTTTTCAATCACAATGTTTGAATTTCATTGTAGAGTTGTCTGGGGATGATGACCATCCAGAATAAGGAAGGGAGGGGAGGATCAGAGGGGGCATTTCACATATACATGTAGTTAATATTTTTTGTGTAAAGAGAAATCTTATTTTGGGGTGGGCTTGCTTTTAATTTGCATATCATTTGGAATGCCATTCTAATCTTGTGCAGGTATCCCTATGTCTCGTGTTAGTGTTCCCGTGTTCTTCCACGCAGGAAAAAACTAAGCTTACATTTTTCCATTCATCTGTTGACATCATCATGAAAATTTAGAAGATTAAATTAGATACTAGTAGTAATCATAGATTATAGTGCATCTCCTTATACCGTAGCACCTCGTCTTGACCTACGTAGTACTGTACCTCAGTTTCAGCCACTGTTAAAAGGGGCTATGTTATGAAATATGTCACTCAGGCAAAAACGTCGGACCGACGTCAAACAAATTCACGCTATCGCCGTGGAAAATCCTTCAATTCTGCCATGCTGTGTACTCCGAAAGGTCTCAGATTTTTCCGACATAAATAGTATTTTTGTCTTGATTTCATTTCGGTTTATATTTCTCCGATTCTGAAATGATGCGCCTCAGTACTTGGTGTGATATCCGCAAGGATTTTACAGACTAAATAAATGTAGATATCTCAATGTCTGGAAGTTGCATTCGGCATATGTTTAATCAGTTGAGCATGGACAAAGGTTCTTCTCCGGGGCTGATTGCTGTGAAATCAACCCAAAAGTTGTCATAGTTTTCTCTCTTCTACGAAAGTAGTGTGCTTTCAATGCTGTCATGTAATTTATAATAACACGCGCAAGCGATCTCAAGGTCAAGTTACATGTAGGTCACGTACGCAAACAGTATTAGCTGCAGTAGTTATTTTGATCTGTTTTGAATGAAGTCCAGAAATTTTCATTGCTCTCTCTCAAGCGAATATTAATCTTTGCAATGAGACAAAGGACGATTCAGTTGAATTCTTAGATGGGCAGGCGTTCGCCTGGCACGGCTGGCAAGACATACAGCGACTCGCTCCATAGAACATCGCGAAGAAGCGACGTCGGTATTTAGGTGAAAGCTTTCCAAATCAGGCAAAGAACCACAGAAAAATAAAGTTAGAGCATTCAAAACATACAACACACTGTACCCGAACGGTGGTGGAAGCGAGTAAAATCCAATAACGTCTTGTTTGATTCCAAAGAGACCCAACAACTAACTTGGTCCGAGAACCTTCGTCCATTTCCACTGTGTACTTTTAGACATTGAAATATTGAGCCGTACCGTACGATTTCAAAATCGGGAAAATATCCAAAACTAAATCAAGACAAATAGGTTATTTACATTAATTGACATTTCACAGCACTCAGCTCCCCAGGATTGAATGGATTGTGCCTGATTTCCACGTGCTGTAAATGCTGGATACTATTGTGATGTTTCAAGATGGCGCAGATTTGGTACCGACACTTTTCTCGATTCGTTCCGCCTAGACGACGCGCTAAGCATGCTGGATACTATTGTGACGTTTCAAGATGGCGCAGATTTGGTACCGACACTTTTCTCGATTCATTCCGCCTAGCCGACAAGATTAGGAAGCGTCTCCTTCGTCGACGCAAATATTATTATAAGCTATTCAAGTGTCTTGTTCACTGTTGATTGGCAAATGAGAAATAAGCCCTTCTTTTTCCTGGGAGGTCCCCTTGTCTCGGGGGGGGGGGGGGGAACTCCCATATAAAAATGATGGGGGTGGGGGGGGGGGACTCCCATATAAAAATCATGGGGGTGCTCGTCGGAAATTTTCGAAAAACACCCTAAAAGGTACCAATTCAAAACAACACATTTCATATTTCTGTCATATTTTCTTGGCTCAATACCCTAAAAGGCATCGCGATAATTTTAATGGTCATTTTAGATTTTCATTCCCTAAGCGGTGCCAATCTACAATCTAAAATGTACGACGAGCACCCCGAGTCATTTTTATTTTCTTTGTTTTCTACCTTTGTTGTCTTGCACTCTATTGTTTCAGTACATTTTGTTTTCGTTGTTTTACGTCACTCGTGAGTTTGGCAGGTTCTTACACCGAGGATGAGCCATCAGCCTTAAATATTAAATGTTTGCTAACATGTAAGCCTACAGGTATAAAGGTCACTTGAGCAACAATTACTTTAGTTATATGCTACCTCAAAGTCTTTTAAAAACATTTTAGTTTATATCCAGCAAACGTTTTAACAAGGACAAGAGACAAACCTTGATGTTGATGATGCAATAAGGCAGACCTTGGCAGGATTGGATTTTAACCAAAACTGACCGACAGCACGGTGTAAAGCCATGACTAAGAACAGATGCGAAGGGAAAGCGAAGGTACAAAAAGTCGACCGAACACCTGCGCAGAAGGAGTTGCGCGCTGCTCGTGTCAACCTCGTCTCCAGGGCCTTCTCCGCTTTCATAAATATCCCGGAAGATTTTGTGAAATGTCTTCGTTCCGTTTGAAAACGGTTTTTCCACGAGATTGTATGTTTACAGTTTCTGAACTGCCAATCGCTGAAAAGAAACTTCGAAAACACCATTTTATGGTGTGTCGCTTGACAACTACTCCTCGATTCTTGGAGTATTTTGGCCCGGGGGAAAGGGGACCCCCATATGAAGGTACGGGGATACGGAGACCAATCTGAGCGTGGCTCATCTCTATTTGACCCCTAAAAGATACCATAGACAGACAAACACGAGTTACAGTGACTTTAATGACGATAAAGACTTCGTCATTAAATGCTTTCATCTATGTATAGATTTTAAAAGCATTGTCATACATGTTCGCGCGCCACTCTAAACGATACATGCATTTTAATTCGCATGTGGTATTACTGTTGAACCTCTTCTAACGGCCACGACACTTCTTTACAAGGGCCTCATGTCTGAGAAACTACGGACTTTAGTAACAAAATTACAAAAATGTGTCAATTGGGCCTGTTTAGTTAGAGAAAAACGAAAAACAACCCCTTAGAATTAGTTACTATTCCATTATCACCATTAAAGTCACCACTATCACGCTCTTGTTACATGTCTGATTATCCCCTTTTGAGCTAGCACGTGCTCAAAGGGATTAATTACGCAACTTACATCCTCAAGCATCGCCGGGTTATCCAAGTTTCGTGTTTCATTTCGCTTTTTACTTTGCGTGTACGCAGAGCGTGTACGTGTTACTCTAGTCTTGCATTAGAGTCGTTTCGAACACGGTTTTTCCATGCAAGTAAGTGCCCTGGTTGCCGGAGTTTAAAGTCTACTCATGCATGTCTTCGGTCGTCCATGTTAATTAAAGTTGTGTATTTGTCAGCCATAGTAAAATGCCACAACAGAGACTGCATGTATTATAGTCAGTGGATCGTTTCCTAGCTAAAATGTTTTTGTTTTGTTTTGCAACAAGGAAAAGTCATCCTCTATATATGTGCAACACATTAGATGTTTATTACTCCTCAAGCCTTGAAAAGAAGCAAAGAAACTCTTCACCACAAACTGGATTCAGTTCAACTTCGATTGAACTGTTTTAGCAATTCTCTAATTATATCTCTAATCAGCTTAATGGCCCACTCAGCTCCACCTGCATGCGATTAGACAGTATATATACTAAATAATAGGAAGACATAAACGGGGGAGATACTCAGGCTTCGCGATTCTCCTCCCAACACAAGCTCTCCTGTAGTGTCGAAAAGGTCGCCAACTTTATACTTTATATACTTTATAAATTTAAGTTGACATTGACTAGAATTGAAGTCCTATGACTATAAATTAATCATATGTGTAAAAAATGCGTGGTTACCGAAGTGTTACCCAAATAGTAGTGCAACGCAAAGTTACCTTTACGTTTTTTCATTCACATTCATTTATGTTTCTATTTTACTTTGTGGACACCTATTTTGAAAATATTGACTGATTGCCATTTTTGTCTTTTCAACCTTCGAATCAATTTTCTATTCTTTTTGTTTTTCAGGAATGAGGCGTCTAAACAATCCACGCACTCAGGACATGTGCTGAATTCAGTGCATTGGAAGGAATCGTTTTCCATGTCTTTCAGTTCAGTTATATATTGACTGCTTCTTAATTTGTTTAGTTCCTTTCGGCCTGTCATGCCTTCGTCTGAGTAGTTAGAAACGTAACAGTATCTCCCCCTTTGTTTTCAATAATTACTACAAAACTACTGCTAAACCTATCAAAAACAAAACAGCAACAAACTAGGCTTGCAATTACGCACTGTTATTGCAAATGTTACTTCAAAGAACGCACTTTATAACGTAAATAATAATATACACAGGCGCGTAGCCAGCCTTTAAGCCATTAAGCACGGGCTTAACAGGAATTTCCGTGATTTTTTTTTGTTCAGTAGCAAAGGATTAGGTTTTTGACTGTCAGCGGTAAAACTAGTATGACCACCTGTAGTTCAAAAGTTGATATACTCAATTTTCACTGTACATCATAGTAAAAAAAAAAATAAAACGTAAAACATCAGAACATTGCGCGCGAACGATTTCTGCGCTATTACAAGATGGCGCTCCGCCGGAGGAATTCTTCACATATTGCAATCGATGATCAATTCCTTACTAGATTTCGTCCTTGCGCCGATATTCCTCTCTGCATACGCCGAGCTTTTGTAAAACGTTGTTTAGTGTACTAAGGCCAGGATATATATCAAGTTAACAAAACCTCGGACATATTGCATAAGCACTAAAATACCTGTCATTTTTCACTGAATCAAGATCGATTTTTGGATGAAATATATCGTGAAAAATGCTGAAAATAGCATTCCCACGCCTCTAAATTTCAAAATTTCCAGGGGGGGCGGCATGCTGCCAGACCCCCCCCCCCCCCCCCCCCCCCCCCCCCCCCCCCCCCCCCCCCCAGAGGCTTCTATTTTATACCCCAAATATAATATCTCGGGCTTAAACGGAAAAAAGGTCTGGCTACGCCCCTGATACATGAAAAAATTACTCGATTCTGATTGGCTAAGAACAGTGCAGTTCAAGTGTAACACCAGTGCAAAACGTGTAACACCGGTGCAAAAAGTGTAACACCAGTGCAAATTACAAATCGAAAAAAAAAATTCCAAAAAAAAAATTTTTGCAAAAAAAAAAAAATTTCCAAACAAAAATGGATGCAAATTTTTTCTTGTATAATTATTAAGCGGCTCGTGCAATTTTGAGCTTTTTGAAAAACTCACTCGTGCAAATTAATCCCAAATTAAACTCGAAACCGTATGATTACCTATACAAACTGGGCATTCTTATAGTAAAGGGGGAATTGGCAGGAGGATTTTGCTCTCGGCGTTCTGGTCAAAGCTGTACATTTGACTAATACCCCATTCACACCCACGATTAAACATGTTTAAATGTTGTTTAGTTTAACTACATTTTTAGCTTCTATCTTTAAAGTTTTTAAATGTATATGACTCATACTAGCTCATACTACCTGGAATGTTAATAAAAGTCAATAAAGTTTCTTTTAGTAAAGATTTCACTCCAAATATTACGGCACGTTTGGGGATATTTTTCTAAACCTGTTTTAAACTAAAAAACATTTAAACATGTTTAAGCGTTGGTGTGAACGGGGTATATAGGTTTTGCACGGCAGCCATGTTGCATGGCAGGAACAATGAAAATGTTTTACATTAGAACGAACATTCTTTCCCATGGGAAAAATAATTTATTGTTCCTGCCATGCAACATGGCTGCCGTGCAAAACCTCTGTTAGTAAGTTTGCTTATACAATATACGCTCTTGCAGCACACAGAGAAAAATAGAAAATGATTTCCTCTAAGGCAGATCAGATCAGATAAGGTTTTTAGCATTAGTTTCCCATAACATAAGGAAAGAACTTGAAAAAATTGGCCCATTTTTTTCAGGTTGCAATCCATTTCCACCCTGGCCATCCGCAACCAATAACAATTAATTATGTTTTCAGTGCACTTGTTTATAGAGCAGTTTTCAATTGAATGTCGAAAGTAATTATACAATTGCTTTGGTTTTGCATTGCTACGCTTTGTGATTGGCTAAAAAATCTCGCGCCACTTTCTCGACCAATCAGAAGTAAAACCAAAACCAATCGTGACTTGCTCGCACGCGTTTTCCTGGCGCTTGGCGCCGCCGATATGTAATTGAATCGAGCTCTGATTGGTTCATTGGATTGTTTGCGACTGCTGTGATTGGTCAGAGTAATTACTTTGATTTTGGTTTTACGACACTCAATTGAAAACTGCTCTAAGTGTTTGTTAACAAAATTGGCCCAATATTTTTAGGTTTCCATTGACACAAATATGTTTTTTGGCTTTTCGAAGAGACACTAAAAAAAGGGACGTTGCCCTTTTAATGTCGCGTTTACACTACACTTGAATATCCTGTTTTTTTTAATAATCCAATAGGCCATTTCCGAGTTACGTTATGCCTCGTTGTCAAAGCGAGGCTAGGTGCACAACCTTTCATATGAAATTTTTTTTTTATTCAAATACAAATAAAACTCATCTTCATATGAAAGGTTGTGCACCTGGCCTCGCTTTGACAACGAGGCATAACGTAACTCGGAAATGGCCTATTAAATAGTTTCTGCATAGCCTCGATCGGTATAATAGCATTATTTCGAGTTGACGTCATGGTTGCAGCGCGCAGGACATCATGGGATTGAAATGCGGACAAACAAGAAAGCACTTTCATGTGTTTTGTCTTGTTTTCCTGTGCAATAGTGTTTTGTTGCATTCCTTTTTGCTATTCTTTAAAAATAACTAACATCGAGAAGCAAGTGAAGCGAAGCGGAGCAGTCGAATCGCAATGTTTGTCCGCATTTTTATCCCATGATGCTTTGTGATAGTCTATTTTTATCATTCGGGAAAAATGCTATTACCGTATTTACTCGAATAAACTCCCCCTTTAGTTTTATAGTCTTATTGAGGTCTTTCTTGATGTTGTGGAATCTATATTTATTTATTTTTGGGTGGTCAAAATAGAAATTGTGACTTGTGGAGGGGAACTTTGTACTGTTTTTTTACTGTGTGCCTGACATGCATTTTGGTTATGGATTTTATTTTATTTACGCCTCTAATCCAAGCAGGGGCGTCGTTTATTCGAGTAAATACAGCGCCTCCAGTTTTATTTATCCTTTCACCTTTGTCAGCTAGTGACAGTCGGTATCAGCGCATAGACAGTAAAGCATGTGTCCGCTATCTTTGTTAATGTTTATCTTACGATAATAAAGGGACTGAACAAAGCTGGAAAATGATTGCCCGTACAGGTGTCTCATGTTTTCATTGAATGATAATTCGCTATTACACGACTAAGACAGTCAGGGGACCAATAACTAAAACCAGCCAATCAGAATGCTCTATTGCCGGTCCAATATTCTTCAAGTATTGGACCGGGCATTGTCCCGAATGAACCTGCGCGATCCTCCCGCCGGCAGGAGTCGTGCAATAAATCTCTTATTAACCAAGCTTGCTCGGGACCGTACTGGGAGAATATCGGCCCTCGGTCTTTTCTGTGCGGACCTCGCTGCGCTCGGTCCGTACTGTCAAGACCTCGGGCCGATATTCTCCCAGTACGGTCCTCGCGCTTGGTCAATAAGATATATTTGTATCGCAATGTCCTCAATGTCACTTTCAGAAAATGTACAATTCGATCGCATAATTATTTGGTTGATCTAGTGATGTCCTGCTGAATGGAGCACTCGTTATCGGAATAAGGGGTGCTAAAAACAACTAACACTGAGGGGTCGCTTATTAGAAAAGGGGGCGCTTACGACACTTAAAACGACACTTGAGGGGAGGCGCTTATTAACAAAACGACACTCAAGGGGTTGGCGCTTATTAGAAAGGGTGCGCTTATTAACAAAACGACATTTAGTGCGAGAGGGGGGGGGGGGGGGGGGGGGGGGGCGCAAATTAGAAGGGGGGCGCTAAATTGTAATATACCAGTTCATTTGCAAAGTGCCTACGCCATACAACGGTGGTCTCTTGAAAATTGGAGATAAACGGAAACACACGATAATTTACCGAGGTCAGATTACGGCGCGAATCGTTAAAAATGAAGCACGCTTCTCGCTGATCTCGGTTTCCCAAACCATAATTTCCCCATACCATTTTTTTTGTGTGTTCTTATCCCAGACCCCTTTGCATGCGAAGGATAATGCCTAGCTTCCTAGAAAAAGTAGGAGGCCCGCGAGACTGTTCTTTTCCTCACTGGGGTCATACACCGGGGAAGAATCTCGTATAAAATTGATAGGAGTGCTTGGCGTTCCTTTTTGGGGTTGTTTGATACCTCTAGGGAAGTCTGAAGTTTCAGCCGTCTCCTCACCCTAACCCTTAAGTTAGAAGAAGGCAGACACTTCAGTTTACTGGTGTGTTTAGTACAGTGTACCAAAGTATCCTCAATGATTGTTGTGCCGTTGCATGGGACCCTTAAATGGACACTGTCCTGCCGAAATCAGAACAGAATTTCGCTTAGCTTATTTCCATGTTATATCGCCAAATGCCACCAAATATACAACTAAACTGGATAAAAAGATTCTATAGAGCAAAACAAAAGCAGTAGTTTGGAGATAAAGTGCAGGATTGCAAGAATGGAAGTGGATTACAGTTCAAATTTAATTTCGTGACAGGCGGTCAAGAAATTCAAACTGCCCTCCTTCACTCTTTCAGCCGTTATTTTATCTCTAGTTATTTTTTAATTCTTTGCTGTCATCACTTGTGGCGATTTGTTCTTCCCATTTCAAGAAAATAAAACAAGCTTAAAGCAAGCACCTGGCCTACTAAATCATGAAAACACGATAGAGCAGTTTTCAATTGAGTGTCGAAAGTAATTACACAATTGCGTTGGTTTTGCATTGCTACGCTTTGTGATTGGCTAAAAAATCTCGCGCCACTTTCTCGACCAATCAGAAGTAAAACCAAAACCAATCGTGACTTGCTCGCACGCGTTTTCCCGCGCTTGGCGCCGGCGACATGTAATTGCTTCGAGCTCTGATTGGTTCATTGGATTGTTTACGACTGCTGTGATTGGTCAGAGTAATTACTTTGGTTTTGGTTTTACGACACTCAATTGAAAACTGCTCTATATTAGCCGGGACATTGAGATGTTTCATACAATCAAGTCAATTGAATAAGAATAAAGAATTGCGAATGCTTGTTAATTAATGCTTTCTTTTGTTAACTCGCTAAAATGATTTGAAACTGCGTCCACGATATAACGTTTTTGGCAACTTTTAGTTGTTCCTAGAAAATTTCAACAAGCACCGGCCCCCATCACTTTTATATGGGAGATCTGTGGTGTTTGGAGTAGTTCTACCTATAAAAATTCCACTAAAGGGATTCTGCCCCCTCGCGGGAGGAAGTTCTGGTGCGTCCACAGGGGGTACTGACGTTTTACCAATTCGGAGCCGTTTTGGTCTGAAAACGGGTATAGAATCTGACAATCAAGTATCGTTTGAAAGTGGGCAATCCATTCCTTGTCAAACTTCGAGCGACGATTCCTTTGTAGTTTTTCGAGAAAACTGTTTAAAGGCGGAAAAATTTCATAAACAATTATTTCTCGTCTTTATTGCAGAACTATATATAACACATGTACAAAAACTTGCGTTCATACAAGACGTACAGAAGCATATTCATAGTTATCGGACGTACCGCGAAAGCGTAACAGAACTATTAAATTTTTCCGGGCACCATCTCTACTCCTATTTCCCAAGAACGATCAGAGATTGGGTGGGGACTCCCATATAAAAATGACGGGGGTGCTCGTCGTACTTTTTAGGGATCAAAATTTGTAGATTGGTACCGCTTAGGGTACCAAAATCTAAAATGACCACCGTTAGAATTATCGCGGTACGTTTTAGGGTATTGAGCCGAAAAAATATGACAGAATATGACATGTGTTGTTTTAGAATTGGTAACTCTTAGGGGTAAAAATTATTTTGAGCCACGCCCATCAAACGAGATTCTGGTACCTTTTAGGGTGTTTTTCGAACATTTCCGACGAGCATCCCCGTCATTTCTGGAGAAGATCTAGTCAGCCAAAAATAGAGATAAAATCAAAATAAAGCAAGGCTGATACTACGTAGAACATTTAACGCGACAACGACATGATAGAGCCCAAACTGAAAGCTAATATGCAACCGTGAACAGCTGGTTCGACCTGGTTGGGTCTCGTCAGCACGGTGTAGCAGTAAAAAGATAAAAAAAAACTAGCGCGGACGCCAATTCTCCAATTCTCGCCATTTCTACAGAACATGATGAAAGTCAGGAGAAGTGTCAATATCTATGTTTTTTAAAAAAAGAAACGTGGAGCTCTGGGGACGAGAATGCAAAAAAGTGGCACAGAATGTCATGCGCGTTACCCGAATCCCTGGTGCGGCAAGGTCCTCTGGGATATCATCCTTCGCTGCGGAGAAGACGCCTTGTTTTTTTCGTACTTTGGATCGTCGTAAGACGAAATAATAAGTTAGCGACCATATCTTGAGCTATATCTGACGTTTCTGCGCCTTATAATGACGGAAGAACTGGAAAGGTACGAACATATAGTCTTGCTTTAGCTGCAGAATTAAAAAAAAGGAAAATTTCTTTGGCTTATTCCTCGCGTGAGCGCTGTTCCTTGACAGTGCATGGCGCGAGTTTAGATAAAGCTTAGTGAACTTGCTAAGGACCTGATCTTGTGGTGTAATTTTGTCTACATAAGTAAATATGTTGTTATTTCTTAGAACATCCGTAAATCAGTCGGAGGAGCAACAGAGTTTTTTCGCGAAGTCGTCGACAGCAACATGTAACACGACGAAACAGCGTTCTCGAGACCGTCTTCATCGTGTCGTGTCTTCTTTAAAACATGACGGTCGATCTGCAACGGACAAGGTGATTGTTGTGTAATAATCTTCCAGTTGATGTGCCATTTTTGCAGGGTTCAGCTGTGAAGAACGTACATGTATCCCTAAACGAAGTATTGCATAATTTATACTTCAGCTTATTGTATTACATGTGTACAGTCATGTGCATTTACATTCTACGTTTCTACCAATCAATATCCATCTGATTGTGAAATGCTTTGTTACTGGGTTTCTTTACCTATAGGCCCTTTAAATGTCCAAAACATGCATCCTGGTTATGGCATAAAATTTGTATGACATTCAGCAATATGTGTTTAAACAAGGAAATTGTTCTACCTACATTGTATTTAATATTTCTTTGTTCCCAAAGCAAACATGGTCAAACATCTTGTTAGTTGCAGTAAGTTTACAGCGGTTACCAATGACACGCGACCCACCGCTTTCAAAACAGGCAGATAAAGTTGTGTTTTAGTTGACATCAGTCAAAGAAAAGCCGTTAAAATTATTTTGGATTTTGACAGGATGTCAAGCAAACAGAGCTAAAAGATCAACAATTTGACCCGCTAAGAGAAGGTCAAACTTAATCAAACTTAAATAATATAGCGCCTGTTTTTTTATCATGTTGAATGAAATCCTCCCTTTAAAACTGTAACTGACTTTGAATTTGGTTGTTTTAAAATGTTTACTATTTCTTTTTAAAAAATTGTTCGAAATCCAGTCAGAATTTAAAAAAAACAATGTTAACGTCTTTCCTTTGATTGACGCCCACCAAACTCAAGTTTGACCTTCTGGGATGAAGAGCAGTGGGTCACTTGTTTATGGTAACCACTGTAATGTTACAACCTCGTTCCCAGGGTCTCTCTTCTTCCCTCCCCTGGAGCGAGAGAGAGAGAGACCCTGGCTCAGGCTGGTCACGTGTCTCGTGGACAATTATAATCCTAAGGAGGGGTAGACAGTATTTGTAACGTTGCCTTGTTTTCTGTACAGTGGCAAGGCTCGTGCTGTGCGTGACGGTTGTTGTTTCAGCTGTGGCTGTGAAATAAATTATGTTCCATGTTCCATAACCTCTTGTTGAAAATAGGAATCTGTATTGCAAGATATATATAAAAGACGTAAAAAATTCTCTGTGATAGCAAGACCCGGAATAAAACAGATAAAACATCCCAGGCTTTTATATCGTCAACCGAATAGGGATGTTAGAAATCTCTTTGGCCATGAAAAGTGCTTCAATTTTGCTGTTTATGTTATGCCTGCCGTTTATAACTCAATAAATAGAAGGACAAAAGATCCTGACAACTTATAATTTTCGAACTGAACATAATATGAACAAAATCCTAAAATTGAAATAACGAAGGTTCAGTCAAACGATTCAAACGAAAGCGAATAAACAATACGCAAGGATAAAATTGTTGCTCAAAAATTCACAAGTATATAAATGAACAATGTATAGACATCCAAACGACTGGAACTGGTGAACATAGTAACTAAACAACATGCCTCACACACGAAGAATAAAAGCTTTCATTGTCTTCTCTCGATCGTTTCCTGTTATAAAAGTGTACTGTTGATCAGCGTGCAAACATTTGGTCGGTGGCGGCTGCTTCTTTCTTGCTTTGCCATCACCAGAGAACAGACGGCAGCACTTTAATGTGCCTTTCGAATGAAGCTTAAAGATCGCCTGTTAAGCAGTATGTAGCGATAATTCATCCCAGTCCGGAACAATGCCATAAATCAAGAGCGCGAGCTTTGCGGCGTCAAGTAATAAAATTGGATTGCATTCTGCAGCAAGTTCATAATTAGCTTTACTGCGGTAAATCTTCAAGCGCCGTGACAATTCCTCTGATCCTAAAGCAACTTACACTTTCAGAACCAGACCATGTGGATATGTTTTCGAAGTCTGAGGATGACCGCCGCTTCACATTTTTCGCGAGCCGCCGAATGCTTTTGCATTTGCCGGTTTCGCAATGCCCAACTAGAGCAGACAAATTTCACACTTTGCCGCCCCTCCCCCGTGTCCTTTAATTGGAATCTCCCAGATTCTGGGAGACACGTGACCAGCCTGAGCCAGGGTCTCTCTCTCTCTCGCTCCAGGGGGCGGGAAGAAGAGAGACCCTGGGAACGAGGTTGTGTAATGTTATTGAAGCAAACAAGGTAACAGAGACAAAAAAACTTGAAAATTAACCAGAGGATCTTGTCTTTCTGTCAATAATTGCCGGCGTACAGGGATTTTCCCGGCTGTTATGTGTTTGAGCTCCACCTACATTGAAACCAATTTTCTCCTGCTACAATGTATCTTTATTCAATTCCCGTGTTGATTTACTTGATACTGTGTATGATATGATCTCAGTTGAAGGGGAATTTGTACATGTGCATCCAGGGTTTTTGTTAAGGTTTGCAAAAACAGGGACCAAATTATGACTAACGGACCATTTATTGGCACAGTACAGTCCTAATTCGGGGTAGGTATGGGAGGGGGATGCCCCCTCCCACTGGGTCTTTTGGTCATTTCTGACCAATTTGAATCTTTGTTTTAACTGCTATGAAAGACACATTAGTAATGAAGCACAGTTTTATTTCACTCGTAAAAAAGATTAAATAGCCCATCAACTTTAGCAGTTCTTATTCAAATATCTTTAGTTAGCACATCTTCCTGAGAAACAGCCAGGACAAGAATTGAAATAGCCGAGTAAAAGGTTCTGGTGTCCCTGCTCTGACAAAAACTCTGGTACACTGTACATCTTGAACTTGGAGCTTACAGGATAACAATTAAGGTTTTAATAATAACAGCTTATTCTATAATTCTTTGAAACAGGATGAATTTAAAGGATCAGGAATGTTTAAATCCCCTCAGAGTCCTAAAAGGTAAGTTCAAGAATTTACATGAATGTTATTGTATAAGAATAATGTAATGATTTGGCCTGTGAATCAAAGATGAAAGCATTTATGAAAAGAATTACATGTACTTGTTCAAGAGGACTAATGTGATGTTACACATATTAATATAAGTAATGTGATTTTTTTTATATTTTTTTTTTCACTCTGATGCAACTGTGTTTTGAAATACGACAGAATGTCTGGAAAACGACAACTAAAAAGCTATGCGAAAAATTCGGTAGGAAGTCAGATAGAACTAAAACTGAGACAAGTTCCCAGGACGGTGAAGAGAACGCCTTATTGTTTTTATATTGATCCGCTCGAGCCGTTCAAGGAAAGCGAGGGATATCTCGATTGTTTGGAAGGAAAATGGGCTGAAAATAGCCTAAAACGGTTCTCAAAATCTTGGTAATCAATAGAAATACCTGATTTAACTAAAATTTTAAGCAAATGTTTCAGTATTGTGCAGGATTGTGCGGATTTTTAAGAATTGTGCGGGTTTGACCGAATTGTGCGGTCCCGCACCCGCGCACCCTGTCAGAATGCTGAATAATGTGGTGGATAAATTAACTGCCTATAAGACATTGAGTGATGATTTTCAAATTTGCTTATAGCTTTGGCTAAATTAAAACTTCAGGTAGTTTGCAACGTGACGATATGGTTTCTTATAATTTGACTTGTTCTTCTTCTCTCACAGCAAGACAGTTCGCAAGGGAGCTCCAACTAAAATGACCTCTGATGCCATTAAAGAATTATACAGCTTTGTCTTGAGAAAAAGAAAACGCAAAGAGAGACAACAACAACAAATGGATATTGTGGGTGGAGATGTTGAAGTCATCACTGTAATGGATCATTCATCAGAAGTGAGAGATGCACATGAAAAAAGCGAAGATGAGAGTTCTATGAGAAACAATCTTCCAATCGCTGAACCTGTACCAGGCTCTCAAATGCAAGGGCCGATACTTCTGAACATTGATTCCAATCCAAACTCAGCGCAGATGCCATTCATTCCTCCACATGTCATGTCTGGTGGAGCGCAACCTGCACTTGTGTTTTTTGTAGGGTCGCCTGGTATGTCTGCTACAGGCGAGTTACCAGCTGTTACCAATGCAGGTTCTTCTGCTGCACCCTTTGCAAATGCGCTGTTCTTTGCGCAGCCTGTTACCCTGAATGTTGTTCCCCAAGATACAGCTTCTTCCAGTGGTGGTGTGATTGAAAAAGCCATGGAACTTGCAAACTTTCAAACAAGTCATGTGCAAAGCGACAATCGACAGCCTCCACAGAGTTCAACAGAAATGATTGTGTCTGGGAGCAGTTTCATCCCTACCAATGCCAATTGTGGTTTGCAGCCAGATGCATCTCAGGGTGCACTGTCAACAGATCAGTCTCTGAGTGCATTATCTCATGTTTCTCAAAACATTGTCATAGCACATTCTGTAGCGGCCGGAGAGAATGTGCCCATCGACAATGTATCTCAGTCTGTCACAGTACAGACCTCACAGGTTATACAGAATCAAGGATTTGCTGAGTTACGGTCCTTTATAGAAGAACCGCGTGCAGAGATTGC
>JAJLRJ010000002.1:54214701-54277201 GCA_024195265.1 Dendrophyllia cribrosa
GAGTCCTAACTGTTTATGTGGCCATTTTGCATGTTAACATTACAACAGTACTTCTCATCCAGACAAGAGTAACCTGCCATTTAAAGCAAAAAACTAATTATTTTGATAATTTTTTTTAGCTATCTGCCTCCTGTAGCAGATTTAACTGAAGTGCAGCAGAAACTAATTTTTTTCCTAAATTAAAGCAAAAAACTAATTATTTTGATAATTTTTTTTAGCTATCTGCCTCCTGTAGCAGATTTAACTGAAGTGCAGCAGAAACTAATTTTTTTTCCTAAATTACATGTATAGAAATTAAAGCAATTTTATAGCGGAGCTCTAATGGGCCAAAGGTCCGCTCGCGGAGCTCCATACTCATAGAACCATGCCCGTCATTTTTAATTCGTGGTCATGGCTAGCGGAATGTTTTGCGGGTGCGACGTTGTGCAGGGTTAGATTGGGGGCGCGACATCATGCAGGGCTAGCTTGTGGGTGTATACGACGTCACCCAACATGCGCATACGACGTCACACAAGTGCTTGGTTCGTCAAAAACTGTAGATTCATCTTATCAGAGTAATAAAATGTTACACATTTAAAATATACAAAATGGAAAGAGAAAGCTTTAAAGAACACTCAGAAGCCTGACTATTAGGGTGGAAAAAGAAGAGCTTTAAGGGATAAAATCTTGCTTCAAGGAACTTTAACATTGTACCCTTTTATCAATTTGGAGGATACACTGTACTTCTTCTTTGGAAGTCTGAACTGAAGAGAATTTCCATGCAGCCGAGGGACGGTAAAAGATAAAAGAAATAACATTTTTCGATGGGAATTTATGTTGATATCAATTTGTGATTGACTTTTTCTTTGTGTTCTTGTTAGCTCAAATTGAGTCATTTTGATTTCTTGAATCTCATTGAGGACAGCTCCTCAATGTGCTAATGGTTACCCCTTTTACTTTTAAACATAAACTAATAGATAAATGAAAAAAAAATTTAAAGAAGATTTTTATGTGTTTGTTCATTTTCGTTACATATAGGTTGAAAAGGGATTTTATGTAAATAAAACAAGACTTGAATTTTATAGTTCTAACTTCACTTGCTTTGCCTTATGCAAAGATGTCTGTGTATTTTTTGCAATTTTGATTTCCAAATCAGTTTCTAAGGCAATTTCCAATTTGCAACAGGTGTTTTTTTTATATTCAGAAATTAGTCATACCGAGAAAAAGTTGTTTTTGTGAGCTTTTGTACAGTACTCACAGTGCAGATGGTCGCATTACTGTTTTTGAGAATTGCTAAAAGTGAAAAATAGCTCGGTCGTCAATCATAATCCTTGTGGTTCCGACCTTTCACCTTATTTAGTTAACCTAATCATCAGCTTTCTGTTTAGAGAGCTCTGCTGTTATAGGCTCAGCCTATCTATATATTTATATGTATAATATACATATAAAGTCTGTGAAAATACATGTACATACATGTATATATATATATGTTGTAGTTCAATTTTATCCTTGGTTCAATTTTGATTTTCCATTGCCCTTTCCTATGATAATATATGATGAATATTAAACAAAGGAAAATCAAAATTGAACCAAGGATAAAATTGTCGAACTGCAACATATATAAATGAATGGGGGTAGTTTCTAGAGAAACTGTGGTGCTGCGTCGGTAGGGGGATGAAACACGAGAATTTAGTTTTATCGACTGAGTCGATAAGGTAAATTGACCACCGTAAAAAGATTCAAATAGCTGACGTTTCGAGCGCTAGCCGTTCGTAGATTCACTCCGACGAAGGGCTAGCGCTCGAAACATCAGCTATTTGAATCTTTTTACGGTGGTCAATTTACCTTATCGACTCAGTCGATAAAACTAAATTCTCGTGCAACATATATACATGCTTGGATTGATATTTTTCAGTGATGCCACAGTTTATGTCAACTTTGTCATAAAAATGTGTAAAAAATAAATTATGTGCATTTTGGCACCATTGACGAGTTTATAGTCTTATTAACCCTGTTTACAAGCTGGAGGTAGGGTTACCCTAGTGCTAGGTTTATCCCTAGCAGACGTGACAAATTTTTTAGCTTGTAAATGCTTTGGGCGTGGGTAACGACAACTTTTTCTGGTTCCCAGACCTCTGCATCTCTTAACAACAAATGTCCATGGAACAATATTGGCCGGTTGAACACAACAAGGTAAAGATTTTCAAAATGAATCTGTAAGCCTTAGCAGAAAGCGATGAATCTCATTATCACTGGCCCCCATCAAAATATGGTTCTTGAATACTTCAATTAAAAAACCCAGGGGGGGCTATACAGGAATGCTCCACCCGAAAGGGGTACCTGTTGGAGGCTGGAGGTATATGAAAGGGTTGGGACTTTACGAGTTGAAGTATATGAAAGGGTAGCGAAAAACACGTCGTTGAAGCATAAAAAAGGTAGGGAAAACTGCCATTTAAGTGTTATAAAAAGGGTCTTTCAAAATATATCAAACAGATGCACGTAAAGGCTACATGAAAGGGGTACCATTTTTATTGAAAGGTATGTGAAAGGGGTACCATTTTCAATGAAAGGTATATGAAAAGGGTACCTTTATTGTCAAAAACAGTATATGAAAGGGTAAAGGTTTGGACCTCGGGGGGGGGGGGGGGGGGGTGCATCCCCGTACAAAACTTTGTTGAGTACCCCCCCCCCCCCCCCCCCCCCCCCGGGTTAACATTTCTTTTTTTTCAATTTTAAGGTATGTTGGCAAGATTTTTGTTTTTATTATGTTTGCGCCAGAGACGGTGCATATACCGATGTTTTCAATTTTGGCCACCAAAATCCTCTAAATAATACTTAAAAAGGTCTGACTTTCGATTTATGATCGATCTCTAATTTTCATTAATTTTGTTTAGGCTTGAGTTCAATGAGTTGTCTCGGGTAGGCAAGTTGTGTGCTTTACCTGAAAAATTTCCTTGTATACTCAGGCCAACTTTGTCTCAGCTGCTAGGGCGCTCGGGTTACCCTACCTCCTTGTAAAAACGAACTGATTCCTGACTGAACCCAAAATGCTGGCATCAACACTCCCGGTATTCACTTTAAAGTATGAGACTATATGTATGGGTTTATCCGACGAATTATCAATGACAATCGTCGCGACTTCGATTATCGAAGTCGCAACGATTAATTGTCATTGATAATTGACGATCAAATACGTACTGTTGCGATGATTTTCTAATAATATCATCAGTTATGGAACGTAACGACGATTTGGTTTAAAAAAAAGGGACGAATCAGTGCCGAGCATTTGTACAAAACAAGGGACGAAAATTTCGACCCTGCATTGTTCACTGAGAGGCTCAAGTAATACATAAATACGTACCTTTATTTGTAACAACGACTCCGATAGCTGATCTCTGGTTAAAACTGCAGGTTTGGAAAATAACTCCAAAGCAACAAATTAATACCGAATCAAAAGAACTTCAAAATGATCAAATACTGGTTATACTGCAACTGAGCAACTGAAAGTGCAACTATCTGAAGGGAGCTTTCCCTCTTCCGGGATTGTTCACAGCTTCCAGATTCTTTTCCCAGTTTTTTTTTCGAGGAAACCCTGGGGACGAAGGAAGAAAGACATCACGTGCCCATCACGTGCAGTTGCTGTAAGCCCGACTTGAAAAAATTTCTTGAAAAGAGCACCCTCCTCCCACCCCTTCTCAGAAATCAAATGGTTCACCCCTTGGCCGGTTTAGCTCTAACGAGTTTGCCTTTGGGTCATTATGCACAGGTAAAAATAAAGAAGGACGGTACATTTTGAGATTGGTAACGAAATGAGAACGATGTATTAAATGTCAACATGTCACGAGGCATAAGCACGAGCGTGGGACAAGATAGTTTTCTGCTCTCCCGCTCGACTGTCAGAGAGGGACTGCTAGAAGTCTAACGACAAGAAAAAAGAACCGCTAAGTACCTGAATGAACCCATTTTCACTCGCCCCACTTACATGACTCGTGACTTGTTTGTATCATAACTATTCTACTAACCTAATTGTTAACCTCGTTACCAACGTCGTCTTCTAAAAAATATTTCTTTTTTATATCACCTTCACCCCTCAAACCGCCCGCCCCTCACCACCACCCCTAGCCCTCAGATACCACGCAGCTCTTAACAACCTTTAATTTCATTGGACCTGGGTATCAGGATCCATTGTTGTGTTGAGTTTCGGTTCTATTGTTTTCTCAGCAAATCAGAGAAGACCTATTGTAAGAGCTGCCCACCCCGCATCGGCCCCCCTTATCACACCTCACCTCCCCAAGCCCCCTCATTAGAGCTGCCGTGTCGTTGGCAAAATCATGGCGAGTTTTCCAGTCTTGCAGGAAATCGAAGGCGAATGGAGATCCACTAAAACGGTTGAAATGATGGGCTTAAGAATTCCAGCGTATTTTACCAAAGATCCCCAATCGCTGTTTGACTACATTACCACTTTCCAGACGAAATCGGACGATGTGTTTGTAGTCAGCTATCCCAAAGCAGGTAAAAATGATACTGTTATTGTTGATCTGGAGACTCCAGATCAAACCGATGCATGGCCAAGGGTTGTTTCTTTTTATCAAGTGGAACTAGTAGTAATCAAAGATTATAGGAGTGTGTTCCAAACCTAGCTAAACTTTAAATTCCATCGGGGCAGATTTGGGATCCTGCTGGCGATGAACGTGTTTTCAATTTTACAGTTTTTTTTTATTATTATTATTTATTAAGCTTATTATTTCAGCTGTTTGACTTAATTATTTTATTGCTAAAATAAGTTGTTCCCTTTCTAAATAACCGCGGTTTTTCTTTATAAATAATCGCAGTTTTTCAGATAAATGTATTAAACCGAGCCCATCATGATGCAATTCCTGTACATGTGGATTTTTAAGAGAGCATAATTATTATGAATTTAAAGTATACATCTTCATTTTGAATATATTATACACGGCAGGGTTGTACAAAATTTGCAATAGAAGGGATTACCTTAAATTTAGAAAAGCTTTCTTTTTCACCCTGAATCTTCTAATCTATCAGATTGGTTGCGGCCAAGTACGTAAATACGAGGCTGGTTAAATTCTGGTAGATCACCTTGCTTGTTGCGTGACACCGCTTTACTACTTTAATAATTTTTGTTAAAAGTCCGAAGACTCCAGATCAAAGCGGTAAAAGTAATACTGAAACTGCGACATATTGTGTCTCTTTATCAAATGTTCTTTATGTGAGATTGTGAAATTGTGGCTATAAGATATTTAATTTAAGTTTATCTTGTACTGAACCCCTCCCCCCCCCCCCCCACCACCCCTACCCCCACAAGGAGCTTCTTTTTATTTTATAACTTCATCAGTCTGAAATTTGATTTCGTTTTAAAACGTAATTGAATCTAGAATAACACCTTTTGGAGACCTTCTTTGCTCTGCATAATTGTTGTGTTGTTCATAACTCCCCCCCCCCCCCCCCCCCCCCCCCCACAAAGGTTTTTTTTATCATTTGAACCCAAACAAACATAAGATGTGATTTCATCTCTTTAAGGTACAACTTGGGTTCAAGAAATTGTCTGGCAGATTTACCACAATGGAGCAATCCACAGCAAGCGAATTGAAGACCGTGTCCCATTCTTAGAAGAGGCAACTAGTTCAAAAGCTACACAGCCGGATATTAACACTCTGCCAAGCCCTCGCCTTATAAAAACTCACCTTACTTATGAGGCTATACCTAAAGGTGTAAATGAGCAAACGGCATGTAAATACATTTACATTGCTCGAAATGCAAAAGATAATGCGGTGTCAAATTATACATTCCTGGCAAGCTTGGGTAAAGATACAGGACTGAATGGACCATGGGAATTTTATGCGAATCTATTTATTCAAGGAAAATGTAAGTACATGCAATATTAAATAATGTTGTTATCTTTATACTAACAATAAGAAGTAACACATGGAGTGGCAAGTGTCAGCATTTTGCCAATGACTTGCATAATAAATACTTAAATATCACTTTTTCCAAACTGCCAGTTTTGCCGCTCAATTGTTTTATCTATTATTTCTTTTCTCAACATTAATGGCGCCAAATAACATTATGGTGACACATAATACTAGAAACCAACTGAAACTTCTACTAGTGACTCCCTTCACAGGTGTTTGTCAATGCCAGTTACAGGTTCAAATGAGAACACAAAGGAATTAGTAAACAATATAGCCTGCGTGGTAGGCATAAACAGGGAGGGGGAGGAGGCGCGAAAAAGGAGAAGGGGAGAAGGAAAGGCCGCCTGCTATAAGAACCAGGCTATTCGCATTATGCTCAACGCTTTCCTGGTAATTGAATTATGTCAACTGTCAATACGTTTACCAATCAAAAACTGGCATGTGCTTTTACGTATGGCTGCATGACTTCACGCGGGATTTTACTATGTTTTACCTCCCAGCAAAAATTAGCCAATTGGAATTTTGCGGCCGTGACTCTGGGAGTGAAAGGTTGAATCGTTTCAATAAAGAAATATTCTTGATTGTGATAGGTCATTCATGTGCCTTTTTTATGTAATTGATGCGTGGTCAGTGTCGTTACAGCTATCTTAAATTAAATCTCTTTGTAACTGCATGGATATGTTGTGGTTTAAATTTTTCTTTGGTTTAAAAATTTTCAAACCAGTTTGATTTTGATTTTCCTTTGTCTCAGATTCATTATCATAATGTGACACAAAAGAAAACAAAAATTGAACTGGTTTAAAAAATTTTAAACCAAAGAAAAATTTGAACCACAACATATACACTGTACATGTAGCTGTGATAATTGGACACATACATTGCACACGCTTCAAAATTAATATTATTTTTCTTGAATCGGATGCAGTTTATTGGTAATTGGACTTTGTATGCGTTGTACAATTCAGGGGATATCTTGCTCATAATTTCAAATTGTCCTTGCAGTATGCACTCGGCCAATTTGAATTAGTCGCTCAATTGCTCAGGGCTTGAAACAAAAACTGAATTCCAGCTTTTCCTTTGGAAGAGCAACTCTGAAATTTTGCTTACCCCAGTGAGGCATGAGTTAAGTGCTTGCCAAAGTTTCCTTTTTTTGTTTTAAAATCATTATTTAGTCAGTGAACAGCTTGCAAGTTACTTGCCCAACAGGAAAATCTACTTGTCCCAGACGACTGTAGGGAGATTTTTTCGAGCCCTGAATATGCTCCCTGAATTGCACTCCACTTATGCTGCAGTCCAATTGCTACTAATAACCCCCTCGATAAATAAAGTTATATTATTATTATTAACCCCAACTATTTTCAAATCAATTTACCCAGGCTTCTTTCTACACATTCACGCTCATTTAAAAATTAGTGACAACTGCCTTAATCTCTTATCTTAGGAATATTAATGGGAATTACTTGCAGCCTTTATTGAACTCTCTGGATAAAAAAAATTATAGACATGAATAAAAGATACATGATGATTTTACTACCTGAAAGGCTTGCTAATTCTTGTTTTTTTTTTACACATCTGCAGCCACTTGGAGTCACTGGAATGACCATGTACTTGGTTGGTGGAAACACAAAGATGAACCCAATGTTTTGTTCCTTAAATATGAAGATTTGCAAAAGGTTTGTCATGCAATTTTCAATTGAGTGTTGAAAGTAATTCCTGTTTTTGTTGGTTTTGCATACCTTCTTCTACTACGGTTCCCGCCCCCTTAAGCTCCTCTCCCGGTTCCCACCCCCTTCCCACCCCCTTCTCTTCCTGGTTCCCACCCCCTTCTGTCCCGGTTCCCACCCTCTTTCGTCCCGGTTCCCACCCTCTTCTCTCCTGGTTCCCATCCCCTTCTCTCCCGGTTCCCACCCTCTTCTCTCCTGGTTTCCACCCTCGTCTCTCCTGGTTCCCATCCCCTTCTCTCCCGGTTCCCACCCCCTTCTCTTCCTGGTTCCCACTCTCTTCTCTTCCTGGTTCCCACCCCCTCCCTCCTGGTTGCCACCCTCTTTTCTCCTAGTTCCCACCCCCTTCTCTTCTGGTTCCCATCCCCTTCTCTCCTGGTTTCCACCCCCTTCTCTTCTGGTTCCCATCCCTTTCTCTCCTGGTTCCCACTCCCTTCTCTCCTGGTTCCCATCCCCTTCTCTCCTGGTTCCCACCCCCTTCTCTTCTGGTTCCCACCCCCTTCTCTTCTGGTTCCCACCCCCTTCACTCCTGGTTCCCATCCCCTTCTCTCCTGGTTCCCACCCCCTTCTCTCCTGGTTCCCACCCCCTTCTCTTCTGGTTCCCATCCCCTTCTCTCCTGGTTTTCACCCCCTTCTCTTCTGGTTCCCATCCCTTTCCCTCCTGGTTCCCACCCCCCTTCCCTCCCGGTTCCCATCCATTTCTCTCCTGGTTCCCACCCCCTTCTCTTCTGGTTCCCATCCCTTTCCCTTCTGGTTCCCACTCCCTTCTCTTCTGGTTCCCATCCCCTTCTCTCCTGGTTCCCACCCCCTTCCCTTCTGGTTCCCACCCCCTTCTCTTCTGGTTCCCACCCCCTTCTCTCCTGGTTTCCACCCCCTTCTCTTCTGGTTCCCATCCCTTTCCCTCCTGGTTTTCTGGTTCCCATCCCCTTCTCTCCTGGTTCCCACCCCCTTCCCTTCTGGTTCCCATCCCCTTCTCTCCTGGTTTCCACCCCCTTCTCTTCTGGTTCTCATCCCTTTCCCTCCTGGTTCCCACCCCCTTCTCTTCTGGTTCCCACCCCCTTCTCTCCTGGTTCCCACCCCCTTCCCTTCTGGTTCCCACCCCCTTCTCTTCTGGTTCCCACCCCCTTCTCTCCTGGTTTCCACCCCCTTCTCTTCTGGTTCCCATCCCTTTCCCTCCTGGTTTTCTGGTTCCCATCCCCTTCTCTCCTGGTTCCCACCCCCTTCCCTTCTGGTTCCCATCCCCTTCTCTCCTGGTTTCCACCCCCTTCTCTTCTGGTTCTCATCCCTTTCCCTCCTGGTTCCCACCCCCTTCTCTTCTGGTTCCCACCCCCTTCTCTTCTGGTTCCCACCCCCTTCTCTCCTGGTTCCCACCCCCTTCTCTTCTGGTTCCCATCCCCTTCTCTCCTGGTTTCCACCCCCTTCTCTTCTGGTTCCCATCCCTTTCCCTCCTGGTTTTCTTGTTCCCATCCCCTTCTCTCCTGGTTCCCACCCCCTTCCCTTCTGGTTCCCATCCCCTTCTCTCCTGGTTTCCACCCCCTTCTCTTCTGGTTCCCATCCCTTTCCCTCCCTTTTTTGGCACTCTATAATTGAATCAAAAAGCGAAATGCCTCATGAATTTCCATCTTCACCTCTCATAGGATTTGCCAACCCATGTGCGAATGATATCCGAGTTCCTAAACAAGCCCCTGTCAGATGAACTCTTCAATCGCATATGTGAGCAGTGTACATTCAATGGAATGAAGAAAAATATCAAAAGTTACCTGCTGCGAGGAAAAGAAGATGGTCCAAAACTGCTGCGGAAGGGTGTCGTGGGAGACTGGAAGAATTACTTTACTCCAGAGCAGAATGAGAGATTCGAGAAGGAAGTGTTGGCAAAATTAGAGGGAACGGGATTAGAATTTGATTTTGAGATATAGCGAACATATCTTTTTTTTGTCACCTCAATATATAGGTGACTTTAACAAAATAAAGAAGAAGTCAGCAACTACAATATTGAACTGAGGTAATTTTCAGAATGATTTCAACTTCCCTTCCTGTTTAATTATTTCAAACCTGTTCCCACCCCACCCCACCCCAACCCCCACTCCTACTGGTCCCACCTCTTTCCTTCTGTTATGAGTGAGTTGGACCCACTCCAATTGCCACCCCAAGCTCCCCTTTCTGTTACTCAGATTCCTCCTCTTTTTCACTCCAGGCATCCCTCTTTTAACTTGTGTAAATGTGAAGCACTGAACAAGTTATAGCAGACAGGGACAAATAATTATGCAAACTTTCACTCCTGTCTTCCTTGATTGGTCCCCAGTTTTCCCAGAGTACTGTTGCGCATGGTTAGAAAAAAGATACTGCTGCCCCTTTGAGCACAGGCTCAAAGTTCAGGCATGGCGATTAAGTGATTTAATTAGCGATTTCCGCAGAGCAGATAAGTAGTTTCAATGCCAAAAGACTATGTTTGTTGTTTTATGAAAAACCCTTCAAACACTTAACAGTATTTTCTCCAGAAACAGTAAACATTAAAATATTGGCCAATATAACAGCAAACACTAAAAATTATGGGTAAATAACGCTTAACACTAAACCCCATTCAGACCCTCTTCCTTGCTTCTATCCATCGGCTGTAAACTTTTTTTGGGTAATTCCACTGACTAGTCCATTAAAAGCCTTGTGCATAATTATTTTGCCTGTTCCAAATTCAAAAGGTAATCAGGTCACCTGAGTTTCCATGGCGACAGCGCTAGAGGGAGGGTGGAGAGTTGGACGCAGAGGGTGGGGATCGGTGGAGCAAAACGCATCGGAGAGGGGAGGGGAGGGTCCGACGGTTGCTTTGTATTCACGAGTTGGCTCGTAGCAGCCTTTGATTTACTCGTGCCCCCTCCGCCACTGTTTTACATGAAATGCATGGAAGCCGAGATAAGTCATGATCGTGGGATGACCTTTCATACTGGGGATTTTGTTTGCATTTTATGTAGTTTTACCTCAGATCAGGAACACTAAAAACGTTTAATCCATCAGAACCGTTTTTTCCCTTCTAAACTGTAGGGAAGTTAAATGATAAATCGCCAGTAGTTGAATTTGTAAACTGGTATACACGCGATTGTTGTTGAAATCAATTGAAAACTCATAGGTACGTACTGCCCGTGAAGTCACTGGTGAATAGTTTGTTCAAAAAAATTAAATAGAAGACTGTTATATATGAAGTATAGAAACCTTTTTGCAGGATGTCTAAGTTCTTCTAAAATTGGCTACGTTTGCGAAAATGGCATTGAATAATGTTGCTACTCAACTTTCAATCTCGTCCCCAGTACACTGGTACAGAGGCCGCTTTTGTAAGGAATCTGGTCTTGACATACATAAAACGCGCTTTGTAGCGCTTTGCATTGCTGTCGGCAAATTTGTAAAAGAGTCATGGAGCTATGTGAGCCAGGACGCACTCGTCTGGAAAAGCCAACTGTGCGCGGAAATAGTAATGGTGGGTCGTCACGGAACACTTGACGCGTACCCCCACGGGGGTTGGGGGGGGGGGGGGTACTCCGCGGGTTAGGGTAGGATAGGATAGGATAACTTTATTTAGACACGGTAAACTCATCAGTACAACTATAAAAACCTAATTAATACAAAATTATTATAGAATATGTAATAGCTACAACTACATTACTAAAATTACCCTAAATAATCAATAACTATACAACAATAATATTAAATGCGAAATTTAAAAACCTGCTTTACGTGAGTGCCGTGTGTAAAAATTCTAAATTTTCATGACGAGAAGAAACGCTCGCAGCCAACCCGGAATGCTCTAAGGGAGTCAGCCTGCCGCAACTCGATTGGTAAGTTATTCCAAAGAACTGCTCCAGAGTAACTGAAGCTATTTTTCACATAATTTGTGCGTGGCTGTGGGATAGCTAGCTTGCCCTCTGTGTCTCTTAAGGAGTAATTGGAGACGCTACTACGGTCAACAAATTTTGAACTAAGATATTCGGGAGTAAGACCATTAAGCGACTTATAAACCATCACAGCCCTATGGATTTTTCGTTGAGAATCTAGTTTTATCCATCCAAGTTTTTCGATAAGGTTATCAGCGTTTGCATCAAAGTTCGAGTAAGTGAGTATACGCGCAGCGCGATTTTGAAGTTTTTGAAGTTTACTGGCTAGGGTTTTGCTACAACATCCCCAGACAGAATTACAATAATCGAAGTGAGGCTGCACTAAAGACATAAAGGGTATGGCTCTTAGGGTTCTCGGTCCTTAAGTAATGATCCGGCGCATAAGAAGGAAAGTGCTAACGGCAATGCACGATGGAATGTCAACTTTTTTCATTGTTACAACTAGTGACTCATTGGCCTAGACTCAAAAACTGCTAAAAAGTTAGGTTTCATGGTGCATTTTGTTTGATTTTTTAATTTAAGATCCAATCGCAAAACATGCAAATTTTTAAAGAAATTGTATTTGAGGAACTTCATCAAAGAAGCAAAATTATTAGCTATTGTCTTCTGCTATTTTGATTGGTTAAGCACGAACATTTCCTTAAATTTATCTGAGGCAAATGGATATTCTTTATTTTCATACTGAAATATAATTATAAACCATTAGCTCCTCCCCTATTCTTGAAATCAAAGACATTCTACGTGAGAAAGAGCCAATGCCGCAGAACAATGAAGTTTACTGTAGTTCTTATGTGGAGCGTTACTTAAACACGGTATCCTTTTTGGTACTGTGATCCTTGATTAGGGTTCCTTTAAATTGTATTAACTAAACTACAGTACCTAAAAACCCAGGTAAACGAAAAAGATATGGTTATGATGGCGTATGAATGACACTAGGCTCAGTCTAGTCAGTGTCTGGTATTCTATGTACTCGATCTGCTGCTAGACCCCCGGGGGGGTACTCCCTATAATGGGCTATACGGGGATGCTCCGCCCGAAAGGGGTACCTTTTTTAGGCTGAAGGTATATGAAAGGGTCGGGATTTCACGAGTTGAAGTATGTGAAAGGGTAGAGATTTCACGAAGAATAGGAAATGGTAGCGAAAACACGAGTTGAAGCATAAAAAAGGTAGGGAAAACTGCAATTTAAGTATTATAAAAAGGGGCTTTCAAAATATATCGAACAGACGCACGCAAAGGCTATATGAAAGAGGTACCATTTTCAACGAAAGGTATATAAAAAGGGTACCATTTTCAATGAAAGGTATATGAAAGGGGTACCTTTTCTGTCAAAACCGGTATATAAAAGGGTAAGGGTTTGGACCTCGGGGCGGAGCATCCCCGTACAAAACTTTGTTGAGTACCCCCCCCCCCACCCCCCACCCCCGAGGCAGACCTCTCCAGTCGCCATGACTAGTTGCCACCCCGCTGCTCGTCTTTTATTCTCAACCATTCTCCTTCATGTTGTTTTTGGTCGTCCTATTTTACTCTTCTCTTCTGGCCTTCACTGCAATGCTGTAACACAATGTTCCTCTCTCCTTCCTCGTTATATAGATAATCGAGTTCCATCTTCGTCTTCTGATCTCGTCGCTCGCTAGGTTCACGCCTGTGATCTCTTGAATTTGTTGGTGAGAGAGATGGTTTGGGGCCATCTGGTTCTTAGTCTCCCGTAGTATGCGCTTCAAAGATTTGTATTGGAAAGCATCCAGCACTGATCAGTATCTTTGCTTCTGTTTTCGTATAGTGTTAGGGCACCCAGGCCTTTTACAGACAACCCCGCGATAACAGCAGTTCTTAGGTGCCAATAGGGAACTTGAGCTCGACGACGGCAAAGCCAAGGAAAACGCAGCTGGTCCAATTTGTTTAGTTTGACTAATGTGACTAGATTGTCCAGGGGCTGAATTTGTATGGATGGCTTTTAATTAGTTAAAATAGAAAAAGTAAAATTAACTGCCGTACGCGGGTTCACGTTCTCCACAAAACCTATAATTTGATCATTTGACGTTGTTGTTTTGCAAGGAACGGCAAAGAAATGTACCAAAATGTAAAACGCACATGCAGAGGTATTGTTTGCGCTCATTTAACCTATAGAGTGTTTTCACATGACGTCATAAAAATTAAAAAATCTAAAGTATACATCCTACAAAGCTGTTTCTAACATGGTATGTGGATACCAGTGTTATAATCTTTCACAAAAAGTTTCAGGTTTTAACGATGTTTCGTTTTCGATTTATAAAGGTTGTAAATGTGTCACGCAATTCGTCACGCTTTTTCAGATAAGCCGTGAAAATAAACAAAATTGAACTAGTTGAACGTTATAAATTAATTATAGATGCTTACAAGCCGATTTCATTTCTTTAATATAGAAAATACAATATTTTGTGATGAGATTTTCGGTGTTATTAAGACTTTAAAGTCTAAATTTTTGGCCATGTTGGTGTCCCTAAATGGGACACCATGAAGATGGCCGCTCCATACATTTCTTACTAAAAATGTCTATACTCATTCGCCTATAACTCTTGAATGAAATGCTCTTGCAGTTCAAAATTTGGCCCAGATGTGTAGTTTTAAACTCTCTACAATTCCATAAACATTTTAGAATCGAAAACTGCTTCTGAATTTTGATATGACGTCAGTGAAAACACTCTATTGTTAAGTTTGTTACGATATCAAGTTAGTAATTAAAGTTTTGTGTGACTTCTGGTGTTAGTATTTCCGGTTATGTACTACCATGATGCATTGCGCGTTTTATACTGGGCCCGCCATATTGCTCGAAATAAAACGTGTTGGTTTATATCCTTATCAGAAGCTTGTCCCTAACCCTTAATTAACGGTTATTACATTGTTTTGCACCGTTGTCGCTGCCTTCGCCGTCGTGGTTGCTTAAATTAAAAGTTCCCTTATTCGCATGACATACATCGTGACATCGTGTGACGTTGTGTGACATGTGAGGCTGGTTTGCTCATGCGTAGTCCATGGTTTCTTTGCATCGCGGAGTATCGCGTGCTCTTTAGGTTTAGCTATGGCGGGTTTTGCTGTACCTCAAGTTATAGTACGCGATTGGACATCTGTCAAAAGCATCGCTATTTTGGGTGTACACATCCCGGCATGTTTCGCCACCGATCCTCAAGTGCTGTACGACTTTATTTCTACTTTTCAGACGAGATCGGATGACGTTTTCGTGGTCGGTTTCCCCAAATCGGGTACGTTTTCAGCACAGTCAGGGCCCTCGCGCAAGTTTTCTCGCAACGCAGTCGCGCTAAAAAACGGATCATGTCAACATGATTAGTCAAACCTCGCGCCTTTCGCACTCATATCTCCTAAAATTTTTAGTTAAAGTCATGGAATGCAGTGAGAGCGTTAGCCTGAGAAAACAGACGTCATTTCGCGGCGCCACCACTGGGGCCTCCGCGAAACTGACGTTTCGCAGGGGCCCCAGTGGTGGCGCCGCGAAACGACGTCTGTTTTCTCAGGCTATGAGAGCGTTGACCCGGTACCTTTACAATCACCATACAATCAAATTCAACCTAATCAAACGTTCGATAGATGTATTATTGTGAGTGTTCAGTAAGATATGTTCGTATTTACGGTATTATAGTCGATATATTTGAAATATCGAGCTGACCCTCAAGGTTTGAATAAAGGAAGGCAGTTGGTGGAAAATTCGTCAAACTCGACATTTGCAGTTTCCTTAATTAATTTATAATGCTAAATTCATGCACTTTGAAGAGATGCATGTACTTGTAAATGTTCACTTGTTTAGTCAACGCATAACGGCGTAACGGTGTAACGCGTAACGGCACAACGGCATGTCAAGTTAAATTTTTGTTATTTTTTTCTAATTCTTGGGTATTTATTTATTCTCAGTTCTTCGAGTTTTTATAATAATGAATTATGCGTCACCGAACCCGACAGGTGTGAAAAATTGAAAACATGGCAAAATTCCCTACAAACTTTGTTGATCGAAAGGGTAACTTTGCCAAGATATAAGCTTACTGGACTATTCAGGACAATAAGCTGAATAAGCTCAGACAATTTCTATTTAAAGGAACAGTCCCGACTGATAAATCGTGTTTTCATGTGGCCAGGAGCTTGCTTTAAGCTCGTTTTATTCTCTTAAAATAGAAAGAAAAAATCGCCAAAAGTGAATGGCAATTTTGATTTCTTGACCGCCTGTCACGAAATTAAATCAAATGTGATGAGCTTTAATCCACTTCCATCCTTGCAATGCTGCTGTTTTGCTATCGCTAAACTACTTCTTCTGTTTTGCTTTACAGAATTTTTTTCTACTTTAGTTGTATATTTGGTGGCATTTGGCCATATAACATGGAAGTAAGCTAAGCGAAATTTTGTTATAATCTGACGTGTGATGATCTTTGATCGGTTATGCTCAAATCCAGACTACAAAGCCCACATCCGTATGGAATGTAACAAAATTACGTCTCTTTACTGTAGCGCTAGCTCCAGTTCATGGTTCAATGAAATACACAAAATAATCCGACTTAAAGGTACAATGTCCCGGCTGATATATCAGCGTGTTTTCATGATTATGGCCAGAAGCTTGTGATGAAAGCAAAAAAAAATATTAACCAACCAGACAAAACAACGGTTCTGAAAAAAGTCAAAATTCCACAAGAATGGCAATTTTGATTTCTTAACCGCCTGTCATGAAATCAAATTTGACGAAATGTAAATCACTTCCATCCTTGCAATATTCTGCACTCTTTCTCCAAACTGCAGGCTGCTTTCGTTTTTGCTCTATAGAATCTTTTTATCGAATTATTAAAGTTGTACATTTAGTAACATTTGGCGACATAAGATTGTTGTTTCGGCGGGACAGTGTGCCTTTAATCCTTCTAGTAATACACCTGCCAAGTCTCACGCATTAGGCGTGAGTCTCATGCCTGCGAGTCCAAAACTCCGATCTCACGCCTACTCACGCCTATGGAGCAATTTGTCATGCCTGACTTGCAGATTTGAGCTATCAGCCTTTAATAACTGATCGCATGATCCAATTAAAAATATAGCTACGTGCATGAAAATATGGCACTTTTTGTAGGTTTTCATCGTTCTGAGCATTACAATTACAGCTGGATGTTATTAAACGGAGGTCTGAGGTCCATGAAAACTTCCGAATTCTTCGGAACATCTTCGGACATCTTCGGCAGTAGATTGGGTTCTCTTTGGATTTGGTCGGGTCGCCTTCAGAAATCCTGGCACTCCCACGAAATAATTCTCACGCCCATCACTCGGAAAAAGTTGGTAGGTATCAATCACAGGCCAGAGACCCGATGATACGACCAAGACTTGGGCGTTGGCGACTTTGAAAGACGCGAGCTTTACATATTTGAGGTTGATTAAAATTCTTTAAGGCGCGAAGCCTTTGTTTAGAACTCCGAAGGATATCGTCCAAAATAGTTCGATACATGTGTTGCAGCTGTCAACATCAGTAGTTTTAATTAAATTCTGTCATAAAATTATTATGACAGAATTCGAGGCCTGCTTAATAAGAACTATTGTACAAAAATGTATTTCATCGGCCAAAATACTCTACAGAACGTAAATAAAGGCAACGCTGCTCCTACTCGAATAGCGGCTAAGTGCTCGCTTTCCTGCTGACCGTTTCAAATCGGAGGTATCTCTAGATGGAAGATGGAAAATCGCGTGAAATCCGGCGTTGTGAATTAGATCAACCACACACTTGAATAACGGCTATTAATTATAAAGTTCTCGCTAAAAGATTTTAGAAATCGACGAAACCGCCAACTTGAATGGCTCAGTTCCATGTCCACACTAATCTCTTTTCACGCAGTGTAGTTTGGAAAACTTTCAACACGCTTTTTTATCAAGAAGGTATCTTTATGAACTAAAGCTTGCACCTAAATTTATTGTTAAGGACGTTTTTCTTTGGATAACTTTGCAGAAACGATCTATTGAAATGTTACGTTCCCATATTAGCATATTACCGTAATTCGTGAAACTCTACGATTTTTGGACGCTTTCGAAAAGAAAGACTAAGTGTAATTTTAGCAGAGCGAACTTAACAATAGAGAGAACCTTAATAATTCGTCTACAATCACATTATGAGAAAAAAAGGTCAAATTCAAAATAATTACTTAATATGATGGCTGATTTGTATTAAAAAATATATACATAATTTGCACATCGAAGTTGGATTTTATACATAGACTTCTCCGACTTTCATCACGTCTCCTTCACCAAGGGTTCAAGTCTACGCTCCTTCGCAAATCGTTTGCTAAATTCTTCAAACGCCATGGTGCTATCATTGAGAAGTATGGCACTACACTACGGGAGATGAGACTAGCAATCCAGAATTGAGAGATACCGCCGTATCCTTTATTATTTTAGATCCTTCATATCATCCTAGCGCCCCTATTTAATTTCTATATTGCTTCCATTCAGTTTGATGTAGGTGCGCGCGCGCGCAATTTTCCTTAAGTTGAGTGCGCGTGCTTGGCTTATTTAGTTGACGTGTGTGCTTAGTTCGTTATTAAACGTACTACATTTGTTTTGCATTGTTTTCCTTACTAATATGTCTTGTCAGTAACTGTGCTCACACTGTGGGTGGCTCCTCCTAAAATGTTCTACAATTGGTATAGGATTTAATGGAGCCGAAACCAATTGTGGAATTGCACACATTTTAGGCATCCTACTGATGAACAGTTACGAAATTCAGATAAGTTTAGTAGCCACATTTATTTGAAGTTTGTCCCCTTTGAATACATAAAAAAGCTCACTTCACCTCAGGAGCTCGGGCGCGCCGTCTGTAAGCCCTGAGAGAGAGGAGATCCTACAAATTGACTTAAATTACTTCACTCTGAGAATAAAAGGTTAAACTAATAACTGTCACTTAAACATTGGCCTGTTCATAAGAAACAATCAAAGGCTCTCTTCACCTCAGGAGCTCGGGCGCGCCACCTGTAAGCCCTGAGGGAGAGGAGAATCCTACAAATTGACTTAAACTACTTCACTCTGAGAATAAAAGGTTAAAGTGAAAACTATAATTTTAAGATTGGCCGGTTGATAAAAAAAATCAAAGGCTTTCTTCACCTCAGGAGCTCGGGTGCGTCACCTGTAAGCCCTGAGAGAGAGGAGATCCTACAGATTGACTTAAACTACTTCACTTTGAGAATTACAGGTTAAACTGAAAACTATAATTTACTGCTGTCTTAAATGGATCTTATCACCTCAGAAGCTTGGTCGTGCCGCCTGTAAGCTAACATAATGGAGTAGAGACCTTAAAGACTTATTTTTTTAAAAAAAATTCCTAGTCTGCAAACTTATTTACAATTATATATAGTTAGTCTACTGCCACGAATGGGTTCTAATGTCCTGACCACGCCATAAGCTCAAGCACGCCGATTGAAAGCCAAATAAGCTAAATACATAAAGCTAACTGAAATATCCATATATGTTTTGCAAAGCCACAGTGAATAATTTGATCAGATTTTTTCGAATAAAAAGCAACTGTGTAAAGCGCAAGTCTATCCAGGAATCTAAATACAGCAGAATACTAATCTGCGTAATTAAATGGCGTCATGAACGTGAACATTTTGGCGGAAATTCTCGGATTTTTGGCGGGCTTTCATTTGACGCTAAGGATCTGTCGTGTTTTTCATAATTTGAAATGGTACTTTATATAAAATCGAATACTAAGAACTTACAGGATTTCGCTTCACTTATTCGCGGACTTGAAGCATCATTACAATGATGTTTGTGCGAATTTTTTTAAAAAAAGGTCACACGTATTCTGTCGTCCGTCCGCATGGCAGAATTAATGGTGCCTGATAGTAAATCTCCTGCGGCAGAGTTTTCGCCTCCAGTAAATCTGCTGAAGCTGCCGACCATCACAAAATAATAAAGCATCATCTACATACCTTCCCTTGAAGCCTCGGTTTTATTTCTGCTTTGTAAGCAGATTCTGTTCCACCTGACCGATGAGATCCATCAGGTGACCACAATCAAAAGCGCAGGCTAGGTTCTCCATTTGCGACCACCTCTCATAAGCGACCACCTCTTCTAAGTGACCACCTCTTCTAAGTGACCACCTCGTAAGCGACCACCTCTCCTAAGCGACCACCTCTTATAAGCGACCACCTCGTAAGCGACCACCTCTCCTAAGCTACCACCTCCTTTAAGTGACCACCTCTTCTAAGGGATCAATTCTCCTAAGCGACCACCACTCTTAAGTGACCACCTCTGCTAAATGACCACCTCTAGCTCCTAAGTGACCACCCCTCCTAAGCGACCACCTCCCCTAAGCGACCACCTCTCATAAGCGACCACCTCTCATAAGCGACCACCCCTCCTAAGCGACCACGTCTCTTAAGCGACCACCTCTCCTAAGCTACCACCGCTCCTAAGTGACCACCGCAACTAAGCGACCACCGCTCCTAAGCGACCACTTTTCCAAAGTACCAACATTTTTCCAGTCAAATAACTATAGTCGATACCTCTCGTAAGCGACCACGACCACTTTCAACGCTGGATTATTGATTTTTATCTCTGGTAAGCGACCACTGGCCCATATGTCGATGTCACTGCAGGCGCAGCTTGAACAATGTGTTACAGTACAAGTACAAATAAAGAAAATGTTGTCGCTTGCATCAAAACGTCTCTATGACACATTCTTTTGGCGGCTGAAAGGTGCTTTGTATATTTAAATTACAAAAGGTTCATATGATTCAAAGTTTAGGCCCCCTATGGTCTGATCTCTCGTAAGCGACCACCGCCAGTGAGTGACCACCGCCAGTGAGTGACCACCGCCAGAGAGCGACCATCGCCAGTGAGCGACCACTGCCAGTGAGCGACCACCGCCAGTAAGCGACCATCGCCAGTGAGCGACCATCGCCAGCAAGCGACCATCGTCAGTGAGCGACCACCGCCAGTAAGCGACCATCGCCAGAGAGCGACCATCGCCAGTAAGCAAACACCGCCAGTGAGCGACCACCGCCAGTAAGCGACCACCGCCAGAGAGCGACCATCGCCAGTGAGCGACCACTGCCAGTGAGCGACCACCGCCAGTAAGCGACCATCGCCAGTGAGCGACCACCGCCAGTAAGCGACCATCGCCAGTGAGCGACCATCGCCAGTAAGCGACCACCGCCAGTGAGCGACCACCGCCAGCGAGCGACTTTTGAAACAACACGTTTGCCATGCCTCCCTGCTGCCAAAGCGATCGTGAAAATTCTGTTGAAGGAATTGATTCAAAAGCGCACAAATATGTAGAATGTAGAGAAAAGAAAAAGTTCTGAAATAAACCAGCTGTCAGCAAATAACACGGCAATGAAACTTTGGAAGACTAATGAAAAAGACCCGTATACTTTTAATATTATTTCGCGTCCTTAAAATGATTCAATGCACTTGAAATTTACAGAGAAAGTGCACTACATGTTAAACTTTAGATCAAAAGATTTTAAAAAAATTTCATCGACTAGTTTTTAAATAAACGCTTCCCTAACAAAAGTTCTATTTCTGTGAGTAGAATGAGCATATTTAAGACTTTGCTTTTTATCACTTTAACTGAAATCTAGTAAAGCAAACAGGATGAAACCTTCAAGGAACGTAGCTGTAAGACACATGAGTAATATATGGTGAAAATATTGTTTCAATTTGTCAGGAAAACGCTGGCATCGACGAATTAACAGAAAGTAATGCAAATCTTTAAATTTGTTATGGAAAATATTCAACCCAATTTTATTCGAAAACGCTCTCATAGAATTCTTTTAAACTTTGCAGTCTTGAAGACCTACATGTAGACTTTAAGCGGCATACAGTCGTTTTAAAAGTTTAGGTCTGGATGTTGAGAAAATTACTAATATGCAAAAACTATGACGTCATCAGATCGTTGTTATGGTAACACCGATGTCAATAGAATCTACTTTTTTGGAAAGTTCATTTCATCTCTAGTTTATGTGTGAAGCAGCTTGCCTGACCGAGCTCAGACAGTGGAGTATTAGCCGCTCAAAGTTGGGATGTTGTGAAGCCAAAAAACCCACTCGAGCCACCTTAAAGCGAATGATATTCCACACGGCTCAACATCGTTCAACATTTGTTAAGCAACAGCAACAAATTTTCAACGATGTTGCAACTTGCTGAATGAGTAGGAAACACAACGATTAACTGCATCTTGTTGAACAGAATAGAGCCTATCTCTATTTTCGTTCAACAACGTTCAACATATGTTGAATAGCCGATTTGAATGTTCAACAGCCATTGCAACATTAGCCTCCTGCGCAGACGTCCTTAGGGCTCGTCACGCAATCGGCTTTACACTTTCTAACCGTCCTTTTCCTCCAGGTTCTCCCTCCCCTGCGGTCCCTCCACTGGATCAGTGGAAGATTGATTAAACAAATTTTTTCATTCGGCATAATTAAATGACCACAGAAGCTTATCACGTAGATCTCTGTTATGAGCTTCTGATGACCACTAATGACTTATTATGTATAAAAATGGCTTTTTGACCATCCCTTTATTCAGGAACCACTTGGACTGAAGAAATTGTCTGGCAGATCTATAATGAAGGCGTAGTTGACAGTACAAGAGTCGGTGATCGAGTTGTATTCATAGAATCGTCCACGAATCCCAAGTTTATGCATCCCGACATTAAAACACTGCCAAGCCCCCGCCTAATGAAGACCCACCTTCCTTACAGAACGATTCCTAAAAGTGAAAATGACCTCACACAGTGTAAATATATTTACATCGCTCGCAATCCAAAGGATGGAGCAGTATCATATTTTTTACACATGGCACGCAGGAAAGACCTTCTGGGATACAATGGGCCGTGGGAATTTTATGCCAAGTTATTCATAGAGGGAAATGGTAAGTTTAATTTTTAATTGAAATTATTGACTACAATCACAGTATACAAACACAAACACAGTAGGTTCAAATGGCAGTGGTGGAAGCAACCTCCAAGGGTGGGGGTTGGGTTTGGCCTTGCCCTTATTTTTTTGCAAAATAACAGAACAGGGGGGCCTTCCCCTAGATCCACCACTGAACGAGAAAAAAAAAGTGAATAAATAACCTGGGATAATAAACTTCGAAATAAACTTATACCCCTCCGTGGTACAAGGGGGGGGGGGGGGGGGGGGGTAGGTTGTTGCAACCCCTCCCTTGGGTTTTTGTGGTGTTACAATTTTTCGGAAATATTTTACCTGTAACAGATAGCCTGTGATTTGCTCAAAAGTTAAGGTAATTGTTGTGGGGTGATAGCGCTGCTGGTGGTCCGTGACGTCATCCACAATGGCCGCCAAGATGGCCGCCATCTTGGATTTTACCGAAATTTATCTGAAAAATGCCAAAATTGCATTCTTGTAACCAATATAGATTAAATCTATTTATAATTACAAATAATGTAAATTGTGTACTGTGTAATGAACCTGACTTTATCGAGCATGCTTTTTTAGGTTGTTTTGAATTTCTGAATCTACTTTACGCCTCTCTGCATTGGTTTGATCTGCATCATCGTACCAATGTAGAAGTATCCCCGCCAGAGGCACTGCTAAACCTTCCTTTCAAAGCTTTTTCTTTATCTGCTAGTGTAAATAAAAAATTAAGTCTACTTCTTTTGCAAGTCAAACAATATTTTGATTCTTGCAAATTTCTACAAAGACCAATTAGCTATAATGAATTCTTTGATAAACAAATGATTCAATGGAAAGTTGAAAAGCTCATCCATTCTTGACCCAATTATGGATCCTCTCAAATCCTCTGTGCGTGAGTGTTTGCGTGTGTTTGTGCGAGTGTGTGAAAATAACATCTGTCAATCAGTTTTGTTACAACGACTTGTCACTTAATTTAAGTACATAATTGATGTCCGTTATTTAGTATTTGATTTACTGTTTTGTCTTAACTAAGAATGTAGTTAATTGAATATTGTAATTTTGTTGTTGTTAAAAAAATAATCACAAGATCATGCACATCAATAATTGCCCAAACGGGAGTCCATGCGAAGCGCCTCCAGGACGAAAAAAGTGAAAGGGCACTAAGAGCCATCTCGTGAATACGAAACAACGTAAGGTTAAGTCTACAGATTGGTTTTTAATTTTCCATACTGAGTTGAAGTCGAAGAATGGAAGAGTAAAACAGATTTAAAATGACCAAAACATCTTAGCGTGACATAAATATGCATTGTGTGAAACCAGGCTGTTTAAACAACTGGATGACGTAATCACACTAGGGAATTAAAAATAGTTTACTACAGCAATCATCTTTTAACACGTAATACACGAAAGTGTTAAAAATATGTATCTATGTTTATCCTCACCCAACTATTTTCTATATTGCTATATTGCTTTTAAGTTAATCTGTTGTAATTGTTCATTATTGCAGATGAAAATCGAATCTTGCAAATATTAATTTACAAATTGTGTATTTCAAACAGGGAAACAGAGAGGTTTCAACGAAAAGCCCTCAATGGTTTCAGAAAATCCCCGTCCGTAAATTCTCAAAACGACCTACCTCGGCTCATATTATGACAATATGATATTGCAATTGATAATGATTTGTAGTACTGTAAGAATTTCGTCGGATGACGATGAGTTTTGTTCCAAATAGTGTTTCCCAAAGTTTTTATTTTTTCTTCATGAAATGTACAGAAAATAAATAGTCATATCTGACCTTTGAAACTTAGCATTTTATGTTCGAAACAGTGTGTTGGAACTTTTGGAATGACCATGTGCTTGATTGGTGGAAACACAAAGATGATCCCAATGTCTTGTTCCTTAAATACGAAGATATGCACAAGGTATGGAATCTCTGTCAGGTACATTTTGCAAACAGCCGGGCTTTAATCAGAAACAAATTACATGTTTAGACAGTTCTCCTGGCTTCACTAGTTAAAAAGTGATCAATTTGAACAGTTTCAATTTATAATACAAGCGTGAGAACAAAATTGTTACTAGTTACAATCAAATTCCAAAAATAATGAACTCAAAAGAGTCGATGTATATTAATTGGTAACCTGGTCTCTTTCCGTGTAATTACCATTATTATTTTGCTATTTTTATCAGTGTTATTTATTCTTAATTATTTATTGTAACTAAACACTTTTGTTCTCTTGAATTATAAATTCAAATTAACCAGTTTGTATAACTGATTAAATCAATTACAGTGTTCAGTTCCATAGTATTCAGGTGAGTAAAAACTGTCAGTTTTCGAAGTGAAGAAAACTCTTTCTCGTTTCATCAGCAAGTCTTTGTTTTTTTTACTAAAGTTTTACAACAAAGATAGCTGATAAGTAATAGTAAGACTGAGTGGAGTACAATTCTGGGAGTAATCGGGAAATTGCGAGCACAATAACCCCTTAATTGTACGACACGAAGTTCAATTACTAATTAATCGCATCGACAGCAAAATTCGAGATTGAAAAGTATATTGGACTTTTTGCATTGAAAACGTCTAAGATATTTTCTATCAGTTTGAAAGTAGAAGGAAAACAGCAAAAAAGAACCCATGTAAGTGCAACTGATTGACGCGCGCGCAACGTTGGTGTCCAATTACAGCTACCCAATTACAAAAATTTGTAATTGGATAGCTGTAATTGGACTCCCACGTGACCGCGCGCCAATTACGTAAGAAATAGGCGCGTGGACGAACAATCACAATCGAGAATTTTGTTATTACTACGATTATCATAATATTATATTGGGATAAGATGAAAATAATATTTGGTTCAAAATTGATAATAGTAGTCTGGTTTTAGCGTTGTTTAAACTGAAGAACTATATGTCGGAGTGTAATTATTAGTGAATGTATTTTAATGTTCTTAAAAACCGTTCTTAAAAAGTCGTGCTCTTGGTCCGTACTACCATAAAGATGCCAATATTTTTAGCAGTTCCACAGTTTATAAGCACTTACATAATGATAAACCATTAGTAAGAGTGGTTTTACTTAACCCGTGAAACACTATCTAACAATTAGTGTGTGATAGTCTAAATTAAACGAAAGGAAACAATGGAATTATAGTCTAATAGTGCGTACTATTCTACTAACTATTTCACGGGTTAAGTAAAATCGCTCTATTTAGAAGTAATTAAATAGGCGACTTAAAATTCCACAATGACGTACACTCACGTGTGACTCGAGCTTTCATTGAATTTTCCCCAAAAGCACAAACACATCTGAAAGGGTGAAAACTAACTACACTAATTTATTATTACTGCATGATTTTATTGTATTATTATACATATTTTATATTAGGTTTTTACCAACATTGCAACACACGGACTTGTTTACTATAAAGAAAAACTGTAGACTGCAAGGGCAGTGGGGCACCTAACACAATCTCCGCGGTATAGCCAGTAGGTTACGCATACGCGCGGCAATATTCCCCGAGTAGTGGCAGCCATGGGCAGCTGTTTCGTCTTTTTTTAGGATTCTTGAGTATTACTCTTTTATTAATTACTAAAATATCGTAATTTTAAAATATATCAAATTAATAATCATTCTTCTCTAGGATCTGCCTTCTCATGTTCGAAGGATTGCCGAGTTCCTGAACAAGCCCCTGTCAGATGAACTCATCAATCGCATTGCAGAGCAGTGTACATTCAAGGGAATGAACAAAAATGCAGATAGTTACAAGTTAGGAAGAGATCATTCACTCCTTCGAAAGGGCGTGGTGGGGGATTGGAAGAATTACTTCACTCCAGAGCTGAATGAGAGATTTGAAAAGGAAGTGTTGGCAAAATTAAAAGGAACTGGATTAGAATTTGATTTTGAATAGATCACAGAGCGAATCTGATTCGCTTAAAACATCAGCTAGCTTTTGTATCCCTATCCCATGATCTACGATCTGTAGCGTCTTTAAATGATTTTAATTAACGTAAACTGTGTCACTACAGTTTTTGAATGAGTTCAATACGTTTTATACACGGCATCCTTGAAAAGCAGCTTTAGTATGTAATCAGTTATAATTTTAGTTTAATGTTAGTTTAGTTAGGTCAGAAACCCATAAGTGGGTTGGAACGTGTAACGCATATTCACAGCTTCCAAATATTCATTTTTTGCTTAGTACCATATTTGGAAACCTCCCGTTCCCTAGAGATTGGAAGCAAGTTGTTCTAGCGAATTGATTGGTTAATATTTTTATCTTGATTTTCCAAATATGGCTGTAACAACTTCTTAGCAAATTGAATAATCGGAAGCTTGTTTTGAAGCGTACAAGAGACAGTTGCACGTTTCAACCCACTTATGGGTTTCTGGTTAGGTATAATAGGTCTTCATTCTATATTTTTAAATAACTGTATACTGGAGGAATTTTTACCGTGTGTAAAAAAGGTATCATTTCATTTCATTTCTCTTATAGAAGGTATGTCTTTCTTCTAGGCGTTAAAACGTGTTATATTTGCAAGACAGCGCACTACACCTCACTACACCATCCCCTCGGTGTCGCCATTACCTTACCTTGTTTATATTTGACAAACTATTCTCTCTCTCTCTCTATCGGTAATATAATGTTTCATCACAGGCGAGTGTGGGACTGGGATCTTGCTTCAGGATTTTGACATGCATTTGTCCCCGACAGCGCTGAACAACGCTCTGCGCATGTTCGTTACGTCACTGCTTTCCTCTTGGTGGAAAATGTGTGAATAAGTCAGTTGGTAACATTTCGTTTAAGCCAAAATTTCACCCTTTAACCGACGGAAACAAAGTTTCTTCTAACTGAAATTTGATACAATATTGTAGTGGCTTTCCAAAAACACACAGACTTTCCTTAACCACGTAACACGGTACTTAGCCAACGGGTTTGTTTATGGTACGGGGAAACCCCATAAATGCCGGCCATTTTAAGTAACCGGCCACAGTCGGCGCCGGTTCCCGCGCGGTCGCCCTCGTTTCGCACCGCTGACCATTCAGCGTTGTTCAGCGCTGTCGATGTCCCCTTACCCGAATTAAAAATTAAAAATAGGAGCACTTGTAGACGAAACCATAACCCAACCTAGCTAATATTTTAACATTTTTTGTCGATTCGGCGGTGCAAAATAAAGTCTCGTGAAAGGAGACTTCGAATCATGCCAACTTTCCTACTTTTCTTTAAAGCTGAATTACAGTCCGTACTGCGCAATCTCGGGGTTTGTTTTCATTTTTTGTTTTGAATTTGTTGATATGTTACACTTCGGTAATAGCATACATTTACACAGCCGTTGTGTTTACGAATGCTCGATGAGCTGAAACATCGGTTTGGGAAAACTTTGGGGTTCCTTTATTTATTATTATTTTTTGGCAAGGATACCTGACGTTTATAATGAAGGAAAAGGTAAATTTGTCCCGTAATTTTCATTTTCGCTAGTAAACGTTTCTTGTTTGTGAGTCTCACAAACATTGCCGAGCTGGGATTGCGCAGTACGGACTGTAATTCATCTTTAATGGTGAGTGATTTTTACAAGCTTGAAAAATTAAGTCTATGCCGTTATTCAAAGCAATGAAAAATGAAAATAGCGTTTAGCTGAAACTGCCGTGAGCAAATTGAAATTGCCGTGACACTTTTGGGCCACCGTATCAAGGTGCATTTTGTTTGTTTTTTTAATTTAAGATCCAATCGCAAAACATGCAAATTTTTAAAGAAATTGTATTTGAGGAACTTCATCAAAGAAGCAAAATTATTAGCTATTGTCTTCTGCTATTTTGATTGGTTAAGCACGAACATTCCTAAAATTTATCTGACGCAAATGAATATTCTTTATTTTCATACTGAAATATAATTATAAACCATTAGCTCCTCCCCTATTCTTGAAATCAAAGACATTCTACGTGAGAAAGAGCCAATGCCGCAGAACAATGAAGTTTACTGTAGTTCTTATGTGGAGCGTTACTTAAACACGGTATCCTTTTTGGTACTGTGATCCTTGATTAGGGTTCCTTTAAATTGCATTAACTAAAATACAGTACCTAAAAACCCAGGTAAACGAAAAATATATCGTTATATGATGGCGTATTAATAAAACTAGTCTCAGTCAAGTCAGTGTCTAATATTCTATGTATTCGATGTGCTGCTAGACCTCTCCAGTCGCCATGACTAGTTGCCACCCCGCTGCTCGTCTTTTATTTTCAACCATTCTCCTTCATGTTGTTTTTGGTCGTCCTATTTTACTCTTCCCTTCTGGCCTTCACTTCAATGCTGTAACACAATGTTCCTCTCTCCTTCCTCGTTATATAGATAATCGAGTTCCATCTTAATTCGTCTTCTGATCTTGTCGCTCCCCCGGGGAGGGGGACTCCCATATAAAAATGACGGGGGTGCTCGTCGGAAATTTTCGAAAAACACCCTAAAAGGTACCAGAATCTCGTTTGATGGGCGTGGCTCAAAATAATTTTTACCCCTAAGAGGTACCAATTCTAAAACAACACATGTCATATTTTGTCATATTTTTTCGGTTCATACCCTAAAAGGTACCGCGATAATTCTAATGGTGGTCATTTTAGATTTTAGTACCCTAAGCGGTACCAATCTCCAAATTTTGACCCCTAAAAGGTACGACGAGCACCCTCGTCGTTTCATTATTACTTGGGCGGAGCGACCAGGTATTAAAATGCAGTTTGGTCGTCGACAAATGTGCAGTATTGCGCAACTCTGGGGATGGCGGGATTGTTCAAACCTTCACCGCGGTCACACGTCCGAGGCGTTTTTCGTTTTATTTGGTGGGATTCATTTAGTATTAAGTGGAAACGTGGGCAAGGATGTATAAAATAATTAGTTTATGTAACTATCTTTTCATCTTTCCGGCTCAAAATAACGAGCTTCTTTTCCATCGTTGAAAACTGATCAAAACGCTTCGTGCCTGAGCACAATTGTGTTGGCAAATGGCGCCAACAGTTCTGCGGCTCATAGTTTTCAAACGCTTAGAACTTTTTTTAGTAAACTTTCAAAACGTTTCGTGAGTTGAAAGTGTATTGTCAATATATGAAACTTTTAATAAACAGTGAAAATGACAACCTTAACTTTGAAGTACTTTGGTTAACTTTTGCAAATTTCTCTCGTTTAACCGCGGTGGAGTTCACCTGTTGTTTGTTGATGCGAGGCGAACGTCACAAAGTGCGAGTCGTGTTTTCTCTGTTGCATCTAACAGTTTCATATTCAATATGCGTAAAGAAATTACTCAAGAAGACACTGCGAAAGTATTTGACACTCGCTATTAATTCTACGATACCTTCATGACGGAAACCCGCTAAAACATGTTCAAACGAACATGAAGAAGATAATTTAGACGAATACATACCTAGCGCTTATTTAATAAGAAGTGAACAGGGGACAGCGAAGGAAGAAATATAAGCGTGGTAGGAATCCCAATTAATTTCACTTCTTTCGGTTGTTTGCCTTTCATTAATTTTTATTTCGTGAAGTTGAAGGAACAGAACAGCCAACTGAAACTTTGGGTGCAAAAATTCACCGCCGAGAGAAGATGTAAACAATGCACGCGTTGTCTTGCGAGACGTTACTTGCGAGTTTTGCTTCCGCTAGTGAATGTTTCTCGGGTGAAAATAACCTTAAAGCGATCACTTTTTCATTTAATATTCTTTTCTGTGTTTCGGATACAGAGGAATAAAAACTGGATATATTTTCGTGTGACTGATTGCGAGATGTTTTATGAAACAGCTGCGTTATGCGTTACTGGAAAGGTTTCAAATTACTTTCACATTATGCAAATTGCAACATTTTTACCTCAACTGCAAAAATATGTTTCAAAGGGCTAAATTTGTTTCTCTCCTCCTAAATTATCACTTCTGTCGTTAACTTTGATTAAAGTTATAAGTTTCATTCAAACTTTATTATAATAACGGCGGGAATACTTCCAGCAAAACTTTCAATTGGAAAAGTTGTTTTGATCTCGGGTCCGCACCAGGCAATTACATGCCACTTTGCGGCTACATTTGCATTCACTTCGAAAGTGTCAGAAACACAGACCAGCTAGTTACAAGATTTAGCTAAAACCAATAACAACCATCGGGAAACTCTGACATACGGCCTTTTTTTCAACGGTAAGTACAAAGTAGGCATCGATTTGTATTTTTCAGCATGTACTCGTCTTTTGACACAGTTGACACGCTACTTTAATAATTTACGTGCGATCTCGCACGCTATTAAAGTGTACTGTGTCTTCTTGTTTTGACGGTTAACGCGCTTCTTTGTTAGACTGCTCACACTATCCGAATACTCCCTATCATCAAACCGTGAAATAACGTGCATGCAGATTCCCAAGACAATTATTCTCCAATATGCCTAATACAACGACGCCCAAGTATACGCTTCCACAGCGTCTTGTTTATAATAGGGAGCTTAAGCAACCACGACGGCGACGGCAGCGAGAACGGCACAAAACAATGGGTTTAATGAGCGAAAACAATGCCTCTGCACGTGCGTTTTACATTTTGGTACATTTCTTTGCCGTTCCCTGCAAAACAACAACGTCAAATGATCAAATTGTAGGTTTTTTGGAGAACGTGAACACACGACGGTTAATTTTTCTTTCTCCATTTGAACCGGAAAGCCATCCCTTCAAATTCAGCTCCTGGACAATCCAGTCACATTAGACAAACTAAACAGATTGGAACAACTGCAAGGTAGTTTGGAATTCTTGGTTTGCAACCACGTGACAAGGCGGCCATGTTGGTGGTCAATACAATACAATTTTTGTCGCAGAATTTGCATGAAAATAGAGTTTAGTTCCCAGCGGAGAGAAACGCTTTTGTTCTTGACCACCAACATGGCCGCCGTGACGTCACGTGCAAACCATCAATAGCGCGAATCCTTTTTTCAACTGACGTTTTCCTTGGCGTTGCCGTCGTCGTTGCTTAAGGTGGCTCGATGGTGTTTTTTTCTGTGCCGACCACTCTTTTTCAATCACGTATTTGGATATCTTATTCAGTATTTACCTAAATACTCATGGCACACACTTACTAGGGAAAAATTGAAGTTTCCATTTCAGTTGTATTTTTTGCGATCGAAGCGTCCTTGGCAACGATACGTTGCTAGGCGTAGTTTTACTTGTGAGGCCGCCGTCGGCCTGTATGAGAAATTTTGGTAACTCGCTCTTGGGGACTGAAAGAGTACCACAATGCACACATTTTAGCCAAGTTTGGTTAACTTCTGTGAGAGGATTTTTGAATGGCGCGAGTTTACTTATTTTAGGGTTAAATTTGGTAAAATATCAAAGTTTGTTGTATTTCACCCCAAACTGAGAGATCGAGGACCTAATGCCGATTTCAACTTTACTCATTCATAAGAACAACTATTGTACCTTATTTGTTTGGCTCTTTTGGCGGATTGACGGTTTTGGATTTTTCCCTGTGCCGAGTTATAATAATCGAAATTTACGATGTTTTTGCAACAAACGAGCAGAGAATCTTATGACCTCGCTTATTTTAAAAATCTGAGATAGAATTTCCCAAGAATAAGCGAACTATAAATTTGGACCTTCTTTTACTTAGTCTCCAAATTTCGTGTTGGTTGAAATGCTGTGAGACTTGTACGCTGAACGTCGAGTTGGTAACATGCGCGCTAGTATTTTCAGAGATTTCTTGTTCTCCGAGATGTTTACAATTCATGATCTATTCTGCATATTTCATTGTTCTGAAATGACACCTGCACGCGAATTCCAGTCTAGCACGGGCGGAACCAAAACGCTTGATTAACTTCCGAAGACCTGCCGATTATGGTAATAAACTCTTCTGTTAGACACGCTTATTGTAGCGTTTTTCACGTCTTTTAATAAGGGAAATAATTGCTGCCTTGACAGTGAGTAAAAATTTCTGTTTTCTGTTTGCGGCATGCTCTTGCTATTTTTAGGTCAATTACGTGTTTAACGTTGATGTTCAACAGCTCACCTGTTATTTCATGAACACATTGCCAGGACTGATGAATTACCATAATCGGCAGGTCTTCGGAAGTTAATCAAGCGTTTTGGTTCCGCCCGTGCTAGACTGGAATTCGCGTGCAGGTGTCATTTCAGAACAATGAAATATGCAGAATAGATCATGAATTGTAAACATCTCGGAGAACAAGAAATCTCTGAAAATACTAGCGCGCATGTTACCAACTCGACGTTCAGCGTACAAGTCTCACAGCATTTCAACCAACACGAAATTTGGAGACTAAGTAAAAGAAGGTCCAAATTTATAGTTCGCTTATTCTTGGGAAATTCTATCTCAGATTTTTAAAATAAGCGAGGTCATAAGATTCTCTGCTCGTTTGTTGCAAAAACATCGTAAATTTCGATTATTATAACTCGGCACAGGGAAAAATCCAAAACCGTCAATCCGCCAAAAGAGCCAAACAAATAAGGTACAATAGTTGTTCTTATGAATGAGTAAAGTTGAAATCGGCATTAGGTCCTCGATCTCTCAGTTTGGGGTGAAATACAACAAACTTTGATATTTTACCAAATTTAACCCTAAAATAAGTAAACTCGCGCCATTCAAAAATCCTCTCACAGAAGTTAACCAAACTTGGCTAAAATGTGTGCATTGTGGTACTCTTTCAGTCCCCAAGAGCGAGTTACCAAAATTTCTCATACAGGCCGACGGCGGCCTCACAAGTAAAACTACGCCTAGCAACGTATCGTTGCCAAGGACGCTTCGATCACAAAAAATACAACTGAAATGGAAACTTCAATTTTTCCCTAGTAAGTGTGTGCCATGAGTATTTAGGTAAATACTGAATAAGATATCCAAATACGTGATTGAAAAAGAGTGGTCGGCACAGAAAAAAACACCATCGAGCCACCTTAAGCTCCCTAATGAATTCCGGAGACGGCGATTGCTATTTGGCTCAGTATCATATAACCAAACGTACCAAAATGGTTATATCAAATAATTAAAATTTGTAAACAGGGATTAATTTTGGTTATTTGATATAACCATTATTATCGAAGTTCTTTTAGTTGGTTATTTAAAATAACCAATTGAAAGTTAAATCCCCAAAATGGTTATTTGAAATAACCAATTTCTCGCCTATTGCTAAAAGTGGTTATTTCAAATAACCGATTTCTGCCAAAAAATGGTTATTTCAAATAACCACTTCTGTGCCATGCCTGGCACAGGTAGCCCAAGCTCACTATTAGGTAACCAGGACGTGACCCTTCCTTTATGAGCGGTATTGTGCACTGGAATGCAACGATTTTGTTTCAAAGCCTAAACATTCGAATCAGTTGTGAATAAAATTAACTTACCCTGTTGCTGCGTTGTATTCTTTGTCATTTGTCTGCTCCTCGGGTCGATTTAACGCGATTTCGGCGAGTTATCGTTACTTGGGTGTTCCACCCAACCATTTTTTGGCAATAGGCGAGAAATTGATTATTTGAAATAACCATTATTTGAAATAACCATTTTTTTAGCAATGGAAATAAATTGGTTATTTGAATTAACCATTTTTTGGCAATGGCAATAAATTTAGCAATTGGCGATAAAGTTGGTTATTTGAAATAACCATTTTGGGGATTTAACTTTCAATTGGTTATTTTAAATAACCAACCAAAGAACTTCGATAATAATGGTTTATATATCAAATAACCAAAATTAATCCCTGTTAACAAATTTTAATTATTTTATAAAACCACTTTGGCATGTTTGGTTATATGATATAACCAAATAGCAATCGCTATCTCCGGAATTCATTATATAATATAACCATTTAAATAATGATAAAAAGCCCTCAGTTTCTGCTATATTCGCATGACATACATCGTGACATCGTGTGACGTTGTGTGACATGTGAGGCTGGTTTGCTCATGCGTAGTCCATGGTTTCTTTGCATCGCGTGCTCTTTAGCTATGGCACAGAGAGCAGAGGAGGCAAATTTGACCTAATACGCGTTCGATCATTGAGCTTTATACGCGCGCTGTGTCTTGCGTTATTCGATCTGCTGTTTTCGAGTTTTTCCCCCAGCGGGACCCCAAGCGTAATCGGCGCTTTCTGGAATTGTGGCGCCCACAGTCAGCAATCTGCGGTTACCCAACCGAAAGCTCCGATTACGCTTGGGGTCCCGCTGGGGCGAAAAACAGACCCGTAAACAACAGATCGAAGATCGAACGCGTAAAGGTCAAATTTTGCCCCTCTACTCCCTGTGGCTATGGCCGCTGGTTTTGCTGTACCTCAAGTTATAGTAGGCGATTGGACATCTGTCAAAAGCATCGATATTTTGGTTGTACACATCCCGGCATGTTTCGCCACCGTTCCTCAAGTGCTGTACGACTTTATTTCTACTTTTTAGACGAGATCGGATGACGTTTTCGTGGTCGGTTTCCCCAAATCAGGTACGTTTTCAGCACAGTCAGGGCCCTCGCAGAAGTTTTCTCGCAACGCAGTCGCGCTAAAACACGGATCATGTCAACATGATTAGTCAAACCTCGCGCCTTTCGCACTCATATCTCCTAAAATTTTTAGTTAAAATCATCGAATGCAATGAGAGCGTTGACCCGGTACTTCTACAATCACCATACAATCAAATTCAACCTAATCAAACGTTCGATAGATGTCTATTATTGTGACTGTTCAGTAAGATATGTTCGTATTATAGTCGATGTATTTGAAATATCGAGCTGACCCTCAAGGTTTGAATAAAGGAAGGCAGTTAGTGGAAAATTCGTCAAACTCGACATTTGCAGTTTCCTTGATTAATTAATGCTAAATTCATGCACTTTGAAGAGATGCATGTATTTGTAAATGTTCACTATCTTGTTACTTGGGCGGAGCGACCAGGTATTAAAATGCAGTTTGGTCGTCGACAAATGTGCAGTATTGCGCAACTCTGGGGATGGCGGGATTGTTCAAACCTTCACCGCGGTCACACGTCCGAGGCGTTTTTCGTTTTATTTGGTGGGATTCATTTAGTATTAAGTGGAAACGTGGGCAAGGATGTATAAAATAATTAGTTTATGTAACTATCTTTTCATCTTTCCGGCTCAAAATAACGAGCTTCTTTTCGATCGTTGAAAACTCAGGCTGAAAACTGATCAAAACGCTTCGTGCCTGAGCAAAATTGTGTTGGCAAATGGCGCCGACAGTTCTGCGGTTCATAGTTTTCAAACGCTTAGAACTTTTTTAGTAAACTTTCAAAACGTTTAGTGAGTTGACAGTGTATTGTCAATATATGAAACTTTTAATAAACAGTGACAGTAACTTTGAAGTACTTTGGTTAACTTTTGCAAATTTCTCTCGTTTAACCGCGGTGGAGTACACCTGTTGTTTGTTGATGCGAGGCGAACGTCACAAAGTGCGAGTTGTGTTTTCTCTGTTGCATCTAACAGTTTCATATTCAATATGTGTAAAGAAATTACTCAAGAAGACACTGCGAAAGTATTTGACACTCGCGATTAATTCTACGATACCTTCATGACGGAAACCCGCTAAAACATGTTCAAACGAACATGAAGAAGATAATTTAGACGAATACATACCTAGCGCTTATTTAATAAGAAGTGAACAGTGGACAGCGAAGGAAGAAATATAAGCGTGGTAGGAATCCCAATTAATTTCACTTTTTTCGGTTGTTTGCCTTTTGTGAAGTTAAAGGAACAGAACAGGCAACTGAAACTTTGGGTGCAAAAATTCACCGCCGAGAGAAGATGCACGCATTGTCTTGCGAGACGTTTCTTGCGAGTTTTGCTTCCGCTAGTGAATGTTTCTCGGGCGAAAATAACCTTAAAGCGATCACTTTTTTATTTAATATTCTTTCCTGTGTTTCGGATACAGAGGAATAAAAACTGGATATATTTTCGTGTGACTGATTGCGAGACGTTTTATGAAACAGCTGCGTTATGCGTTACTGGAAAGGTTTCAAATTACTTTCACATTATGCAAATTGCAACATTTTTACCTCAAATGCAAAAATATGTTTCAAAGGGCTAAATTTGTTTCTCTCCTCCTAAATTATCACTTCTGTCGTTAACTTTGATTAAAGTTATAAGTTTCATTCAAACTTTATTATAATAACGGCGGAATACTTCCAGCAAAACTTTCAATTGGAAAAGTTGTTTTGATCTCGGGTCCGCACCAGGCAATTACATCATGGCTTCGAAAGGCCACTGCGGCTACATTTGCATTCACTTCAAAAGTGTCAGAAACACAGACCAGCTAGTTACAAGATTTAGCTTAAACCAATAACAACCATCGAGAAACTCTGACATACGGCCTTTTTTTCAACGGTAAGTACAAAGTAGGCATCGATTTGTATTTTTCAGTATGTACTCGTCTTTTGACACAGTGGACACGCTACTTTAATAATGCGTGCGATCTCGCACGCTAAGTGTACTGTGTCTTCTTGTTTTGACGGTTAACGCGCTTCTTTGTTAGACTGCTCACACTATCCGAATACTCCCTATCATCAAACCGTGAAATAACGTGCATGCAGATTCCCAAGACAATTATTCTCCAATATGCCTAATACAACGACGCCCAAGTATACGCTTCCACAGCGTCTTGTTTAGTCAACGCATAAGGGACCGTTCATTATTTATGGGAGGGGGTGGGGGGGGGGGGATGGGTGAGAAAATGGGGGGACCTGAAATTTTAACCACTGCAAAAGGGGGGTCCTGGGGAAATTTTTTTTTGTTATGGAGGGGAGTCTTGAAATTTTAAACAGATGATGTCTTAAATAAAAAAAGCGAAAACATAACTACAGTGTACCAATACGAGCGAGGCACCCCAGATTTCATGGCTGGGAGCTTTTGGGCTCTCTATGATTCTTCTAAGAGCACAGCCTTGCACAGTATTTTGGTGCAGTCATGGAGCATGATTTATAATTTTAATTTCTTTATTTGGTACTGCCATAATTGTACACGACATTACTTAAAGTTTTAACCCACCATTAAACATATTACTGGATTGTAACAGTATTAAACTGAGGGTTTTAGTGATTGACGTTAAAAGTATTAATTAGTATTTGTATAAACCCTAGCCAAGGGAATTTTCCTTATCTGCTACGTGGAAAATTAAGTTGAAGAACTGTTAGTAGTATCTTGTAGTTATCAGTTCGTCCTTTGTCATCCTTGTAAGTGAGTCAACCCACCCACGTGCACCACTCCCGGTTTCTGAGTTGCTCACTAGCAGTGGTTTTGTATATTGCAATAAATCATCTATATATAGCCCAGCTGAGTCTTGGTTGTGATAGTAATAAACAACTATTAAAGTCTTAACTCTAGTTCTTCAAATGCACAGTGGACCAAGTGGTTGAATTGCTTCGATAAAGAAAACCACACAAGAATCAAAATGCCATAAGTTGTAACAACTATTAATTAATAAATTTACTGAAAATTATTCTAAACTTGTTTTTCATTTCCTGTTACAACATGTTATGGTTTTGTTGCTTTATGTCTGGTTTATACTATATTAAGTCTGGTTTATACAGGTTTATGTCTCCTCCATATCCCCATTCCCATCAAATCCTCATTCCCATCATACCCCAGGCCCATCATATCCCAAATTTAACCCTATGTGCTTTTAAAAAACTAAATATGATATTAGAAGCACAGTTTTTTTAATATCAAGACAGTCACCCCCAAATATTCATCTACTTAAGATCTGAAAACCAACACGCTAGCCACTCCATCATTGCGCCCCCACAAAAATACGGTATGGATACATACAATACAACTTTTATTTTATAGAAATCAGATTAATAGTGGGGAGGGTATTGAAATTCTTCCCCAACAGAACAGGGGGGACCTGAAAAAAATCCAGATTCACTAAGGGGGGGGACATGAAAAAAATGGAAAATTTGTTAATTTCTCACCCATCCCCCTCCCATAAATAATGAACGGTCCCTAACGGTGTAACGCGTAACGGCACAACGGCATGTCAAGTTAAATTTTTGTTATTTTTTTCTTAATTCTTGGGTATTTATTTATTCTCAGTTCTTTGGGTATTTATAATAATGAATTATGTGTCACCGAACCTACAGGTGTGAAAAATTGAAAAGCAAAATTTCCTGCTAACTTTGTTGATCAAAGGGGTAACTTTGCCAAGATATAAGCTTACTGGACTATTCAGGACAATAAGCTGAACAAGAGGCTACACTGGTAGCCTGTACTTATGCGCTTGCATAAGAAAGTTATACAGTTTATTTTAAATGGGTCACGCATCCCTCCCCCCTCAACGAATTTTGCGTGACACACTAAAGAACACGCTAAAACACGTTTTCTGTACTCGCTTTGAATATTTAATTTATTGATTCCCGATCAAATACACACTCGTCTTTTATTTCCCAAACCGTGACTTCTTTCTGTTACATTTGAAAAGACTACTTTTAAAAGCAATGAAATCAGCAAACGACCGGGCTATTTTTTCAATTTTAGTGAATCTCAATAACAGAATTACGCGACCGTGCACAAAAACTTTTACTCGGTCTAGACTAAAAGTATGACTAATTACTTATGCGCATAGCGCGCATAAGGTAAGGTTCCGGCTTCGTTTTTCTTGTTATTATTTTTATTATTATTATTTTTATTTTTTGTGTCAAGATTTTGCATGCAAATTTATGCACGCATATTTTAGTGACCGGGTCCTCGGGTCACCAACATTCTACAAAAATGGCTGCCGCGCTCGGCATGTGCTTGGTTTTTAAACCCGTAGTTTCGTGTCATCGGATTAATAACTCACATTTAAAATATTCAAAATGGAAAGAGAAAGCTTTAAGGAATACCCAAAGCCGCTATAGTGGAGAAAAAGGAGACCTTTTAGCAACTAATCTTGCTTCAAGGAAATTCATACGCTTTTATCAGTGTGGGGCGATCAAAACCGAAGAAGCAGAGTTTTAAAGAATTTTCAAACAGACGAGGGACTTTACCGTAAAAGAAATTACAAATTTTGGTGAGAATTTATGTTGATATCAATTTGTGATTCACTTTTTCTTTGTGTTCTGGTTAGTTTTGGAGAAATATTTATAAAACATGTTAAAATTCAATCGTAATGACATCTGACTATTATGTAAACAAAACAAGACTTAATTTTATACCTGTAGTTCTAACTTCACACGCGTCGCCTAATACGCAAAGATGTCTGTGTATGTTTTGCAATTTTCATTTCCAAATCAGTTTCTAGGGCAATTTCCGATACAACTGGTGTATTTTATTCGAAAATTAGTCATACTTTTAGTCTAGACCGAGTAAAAGTTTTTGTGCACCGTCGCGTATAAATTCTGTTATTGAGATTCACTAAAATTGAAAAAATAGCCCGGTCGTTTGCTGATTTCATTGCTTTTAAAAGTAGTCTTTTCAAATGTAACAGAAAGAAGTCACGGTTTGGGAAATAAAAGACGAGTGTGTATTTGATCGGGAATCAATAAATTAAATATTCAAAGCGAGTACAGAAAACGTGTTTTAGCGTGTTCTTTAGTGTGTCACGCAAAATTCGTTGAGGGGGGAGGGATGCGTGACCCATTTAAAATGAACTGTATAACTTTCTTATGCAAGCGCATAAGTACAGGCTACCAGTGTAGCCTCTTGTTTTCGAATAAAATACACCAGTTGTATCGGAAATTGCCCTAGAAACTGATTTGGAAATGAAAATTGCAAAACATACACAGACATCTTTGCGTATTAGGCGACGCGTGTGAAGTTAGAACTACAGGTATAAAATTAAGTCTTGTTTTGTTTACATAATAGTCAGATGTCATTACGATTGAATTTTAACATGTTTTATAAATATTTCTCCAAAACTAACCAGAACACAAAGAAAAAGTGAATCACAAATTGATATCAACATAAATTCTCACCAAAATTTGTAATTTCTTTTACGGTAAAGTCCCTCGTCTGTTTGAAAATTCTTTAAAACTCTGCTTCTTCGGTTTTGATCGCCCCACACTGATAAAAGCGTATGAATTTCCTTGAAGCAAGATTAGTTGCTAAAAGGTCTCCTTTTTCTCCACTATAGCGGCTTTGGGTATTCCTTAAAGCTTTCTCTTTCCATTTTGAATATTTTAAATGTGAGTTATTAATCCGATGACACGAAACTACGGGTTTAAAAACCAAGCACATGCCGAGCGCGGCAGCCATTTTTGTAGAATGTTGGTGACCCGAGGACCCGGTCACTAAAATATGCGTGCATAAATTTGCATGCAAAATCTTGACACAAAAAATAAAAATAATAATAACAAGAGGCTACACTTAGCCTATACTCATGCGCGCGAGACTCTAAGACGCGTTGATTGAAGTTACCAATAGTTTTTCTGTGTTACTAAATCGCATGCAACCGGTGTAAAATGGTTTATTCCAGAAAAAATCCCCCCACCCCGACGGCTGCAATGTTTTTTTACCCCCGCCCGGATTTCCCGGCCAGGCCGACCAACCCTCGCACCTTGATTTTTAACCCAGATACCCCCTCCTGCCCGGATTGCCATAAACTTTTTGTAGGCTCTAAATAAACAGGAAATCGCATTCAGGAGATCCGGGATTTTTTTAAAGTTTTCAAATCTTTGGTGAGAATTGCTATGAATTGGTCAAACATTTTGTAAATAAACGTTGCGTGACGCATTCACTAAAATCTTTCCGTGATTTTAAGACCAAATCGAAATGAAATGTTTCCATAACTTAAGGCTGGTTCTTTAAAAAAATGCTTTGATTTTGTCATCTATAATAAGTTTTTTCCAGGCTTCATAGTTTCTTCAAAGTGTTGTCGCAAATACACAATTTTGCTTTATGCAAATTTTATGTCAAATGTAATTTGATAGCAAGCTGTTTTTAAATTTTTTATATGGCCACTGAATCCAAAATATATTTTCTATAAAAGGTCGAAACTTTTGAATGAAACTCATATTCCCTTGAATGAAAATGTCTTTCCTTTGATTAAAAGAGTCAAACACCTTTCAGAATTCAGTAATTTTCTGCTTCTAGAAGTCTTGGCGATTTGTTGTATCCTAATTACTGCGAGGAACCGGCTAGCGTCTGATATAATAAACATCGCTGTGGCTAATGCCCGGCAGCCGGGCACGGTCTCAAATAGACTAAATGCCCGGCAGTCAGAAATTTTTACAAAATTTTCACTGAAAGGCTCTTTCAAACCTTTTGATAGTATTCGATGTTCGTTTAGAAATGTCAAGCGCTTCCAAAATTTATTTTGCTTTTCCAGTTGACGAAATATCCAAGCTTGGGCATACTGTATAAAGATCGCTGTGTTCACGACACTTAGAAAATTTCTGCTGAGACTCGCAGTCAGAAATTTTCACAGAATTTCGACTGAGCGTCTCACTCAAACCTCTTAAGAGTATTCAAAGTTCGTTTAGAAATGTCAAGCGAATTCCAGAATTATTTCGATTTTCTAGTTGACGAAATATCCAAGCTTGGGCATACTATAAGATCGCTGTGTTCACGACACTTAGAAAATTTCTGTAGACTGCCGGGCACGGCCTCAAATAGACTAAATGCCCGGCAGTCAAAAATTTTCACAGAATTTCGACTGAGCGTCTCACTCAAACCTCTTAAGAGTATTCAAAGTTCGTTTAGAAATGTCAAACAAATATTTCTACAGAAATTTTCTAAGTGTCGTGAACACAGCGATCTTATAGTATGCCCAAGCTTGGAAATTTCGTCAACTAGAAAATCAAAATAATTTTGGAAATCGCTTGACATTTCTAATCGAACTTTGAATACTCTTAAGAGGTTTGAGTGAGAAGTTCAATCAAAATTCTGTGAAAATTTTTGACTGCCGGGCATTTAGTCTATTTGAGGCCGTGCCCGGCAGTCTACAGAAATTTTCTAAGTGTCGTGAACACAGCGATCTTATAGTATGCCCAAGCTTGGATATTTCATCAACTAGAAAATCGAAATAATTCTGGAATTCGCTTGACATTTCTAAACGAACTTTGAATACTCTTAAGAGGTTTGAGTGAGACGCTCAGTCGAAATTCTGTGAAAATTTGTGACTGCGAGTCTCAGCAGAAATTTTCTAAGTGTCGTGAACACAGCGATCTTACAGTATGCCCAAGCTTGGATATTTCGTCAACTGGAAAAGCAAAATAAATTTTGGAAGCGCTTGACATTTCTAAACGAACATCGAATACTATCAAAAGGTTTGAAAGAGCCTTTCAGTGAAAATTTTGTAAAAATTTCTGACTGCCGGGCATTTAGTCTATTTGAGACCGTGCCCGGCTGCCGGGCATTTAGCCACAGCGAATAAACATCACAAAATAATTCAATTCAGCAACCTATTTTTATTATGCTTTCTAAAATCGCCGACTTTTCCTGTGTAATAGAATGCCAATCTTATCCGGAAAAATGATTGCATAATGCTTTCGCTAATAAAAAAAAAAACAGTTCTGAATGGTCAAAGGTACAGAAATGAAATGCTGGCGGCGTTTGAATCATGAGTTCGGATAGCTCATGGTCTGCAAACAAACACTTCGATTCAGAGCTCGATTTTTCACTAAAACCTTTTTCCAAACCACGAAAGCACCTAAAATAATCTTTGAAAACAATACTTGGCCACATTTGGTGAAAGCTGTGCTTGGTAAAGTAGTAAAAAGAACGAGAAAGCTCCGTTTACCTTTCCCACGGATCCAAAGCGCGCACATGCAAACACAACTTCCCTGACAATCGAGTCGTCTAATCCGAAGCTATCAGAACTGTCTCATCGTACAGTAATCGGGTGAACTTGGCACAACTTCGCGCTTCGGAAAGTCGTACTTACTTGCACAGGTGACAACATAGTGGTTACTAGTAACCTAGTGACCACAAAAAGTAATGAAGTCAGTAAAAATCGACATTAATATGACACGCATTCCCCAGTCCATAATCCACAGAAGTCCAGTCCCAAAGTCCAAATTTTTTATTAAATCTGATGGACTGAGGTAACGACGCTGTTTTGCCGTGTGTTTCTATTGTTCTTTCTTGAAAAAAGTCTTGAAATTACTCACCACAGGCAGCGAGGACTGCTCCGATACAGACATTGCAAAGAATCGGCAGTAAAACGGGAAATAAATTGACAATATGCTTATCAGTGCGAAAGATCGATGTTTGGCATTTTTGCCTCGGAAGAACTCTGATTAAAAATAGCTCTTAGTTTTTTCAGAATCGCAACAAACTCGGCCTCAAGTTGTATGCTGTGTATAAAAGCAACGTTCACCTCTATGGGAGAAATACAGGACTGACTTATACACCAATAAGACCAAATGACGGAAAATGTTTGTCATGCGCATGCGTATCAAACATTTGTCTTATACTTCAATGTACCATAAGAAAAGAAGCAATTTATATTTTAATAATTTAAACAAGATAAGAAGACGTCCGACATGGAGAAGAGTTACTTTTTTCATTCAGTCATCGTACCTGCAAACCAGGTTACTATTGAATGTTTTATAAATGAAGGCTGTACCACAATGAAGCCAGTCATTCTTGTGAAAATAATATATACCTGACGTGAACATTAGTAATGTGAGTAGGGTTGTAGGAGACGCTGTCGTGACACTTCAGTAACGATGTTTTGCCGGAAGTGAGAGTAGCCGGAAGTCACTAAACCGGAAGTTTAAAAGCAAAGCTGTGAACCGGAAATGCACAATTTAAAATTTGCATGCAAAATCGTGACACCAAAAAAAAAAGAAAAACGAAGCCCATTTTATAACTCATGCCGCTACGCGCATGAGTAATAAAAACAAGAAAAACGAAGCCGGAACCTTACCTTATGCGCGCTATGCGCATAAGTAATAAGCTCAGACAATTTCTATTTTAAGGAACAGTCCCGACTGATAAATCGTGTTTCCATGTGGCCAGGAGCTTGCTTTAAGCTCGCTTTATTCTCTTAAAAATAAATCGCCAAAAGTGAATGACAATTTTGATTTCTTGACCGCCTCGTCACGAAATTAAATCAAATGTGATGAACTTTAATCCACTTCCATCCTTGCAATCCTGCTGTTTCTATCGCCAAACAGACTTGCTTCTGTTTTGCTCTATAGAATCTTTTTATCTAATTTAGTTGTATATTTGGTGGCATTTGGCGATATAACATGGAAATAACATTGATATATTAACATGGAAGTAAGCTAAGTGAAATTTTGCTATTTCGACAGGACATTGGTTTACACTAGATCTCAAGTAAACTTAACGAACGCTCAAGTAAAGTACGATTTTCTTACTTAGCTCTTACTTAGCTCTTCATACACGGGTAAATGCAAAAACTTAAGTTGACTTGAGCTAGCCGAGCGAAGACGCTGCTTAAAGGAAAACAAATTTACAACGCCGTATCTTCAAAGGAGAAAGCCCGTAGCCGTAAAACTTTTGGACGAATAACATAAATAACATGATAACCAATGATTTAGAACATGTTAAAAGAAATACAAGCTGAAAATTGTAGAATTAGGGACGGGCCATTAGATTTTTGAGGGGTGGGGGGGGGGGGGGGGGGGTTGGGCAAATACCAAAAAAAAATTCGAGCACGGCCTTGAACGGCAAAAAAAATATCATGCAAAACAAAAACCCCAGAAAAAAAATTTCTGCAAAGCTTTATATTTTTAGAACAATATTTTATATCCAGGAGCAGATGTATGTATAAAAATGGCTTTTTGACCATCCCTTTATTCAGGAACCACTTGGACTGAAGAAATTGTCTGGCAGATCTATAATGAAGGCGTAGTTGACAGTACAAGAGTCGGTGATCGAGTTGTATTCATAGAATCGTCCACGAATCGCAAGTTTATGCATCCCGACATTAAAACACTGCCAAGCCCCCGCCTAATGAAGACCCACCTTCCTTACAGAACGATTCCTAAAAGTGAAAATGACCTCACACAGTGTAAATATATTAATTTACATCGTTCGCAATCCAAGGGATGTGGCAGTATCATATTTTTTATTCATTGCACGCTTGAAAGACGCTGGATACAATGGGCCGTGGGAATTTTTTAACAAGTTATTCATAGAGGGAAATGGTGAGTTTTATTTTTAACTTTATTTAACAACTTTATTTATTTGGAAATTATTAACTACAATTACAGTACACAAACACAAATACAAACACAGTAGGGGGAAATGGCAGTGGCAGAAGCAGACTCCAAGGGTGGGGTGGGGTTTGGGGGGGTGGGGGGTTGGCCTTGGCCTTATTTGTCGCAAGATAATAGGGTCCCCCTATAGATGCGCCACTGGACCAGAAAAGAAAACATAAGTGAATAATGACCTCGGATACTAAACTTTGGCAATTTTCGTTTAACCCTCGGACGTACACGCAAACGTAAACCCCCACCGTGGTACAAGGGGAGAGGGGAGTTGTTGCAACCCCTTTATTGGGTTTTTGTGGTGTTACAATATTTCGGAAATATTTTACTTCTAATAGATAGCCTGTGATGTACTCTACAAGATAAGGTAAATGTTATGGGTGATGGTGCTGCTGGTGGTTCGTGACGTCATCTTGGATTTTACTTCAAAATCAAATTTATTTTATGCCAATGTTTGCTAGAATTGTAAATTAACAAGAACAACAACTCTTCGAGTAGTGAAGTCGTGCTTTAAGAAGCTTAAAGGGTCTTGTAAGTGCCCCTGAGGTACGAGAATTTATTTGATATATTGTTATGATTTGTTTTACATATACAGTCGCTTTTCCGGTGACACTAGGTTATCCGTCACGCACGTTACTACACTGTACGTCATTTGGAACCTTTAATCAGTCTTTCGCAAACACTCCTTTAACTTTTATATTACTTCTATTTATCTGTTGCTCGAAAAGAAAGAAAACGATATTGTTATCGAATGGAAATCTCGCCAAATCCGGCAATAATGTAAGTTCCTTTTACTTGATATGTTTCGTTTGGTCATTTTCCTTTTTCTTATGTTGAAAATAAATCCAATCATCCATGAGCTTGAAGTTGCTATATTAACTGATATGACGTCACTAACATTTTGCCGCAGGCTACAAACCACTCGAAAATCCGGACTTTTTTCAAGTCCATTTTATAAGTCGTGCGCTTGGCTAGTAGCCAAGAGCACGACTAAAAATATGATAATAATAATTAAACATTTAGCTGCTTTTGATAGCGTTTTATGGTTCTTTTCACCAAAAAAGGGGAAAACGCTTATTTTTTTTAAAAAAATAGTCTTATCTGACCTTTGCAATTTAACATTTTATATTCGAAACAGTGTGTTATAACTTTTGGAATGACAATGTACTTGGTTGGTGGAAACACAAAGATGATCCCAATGTCTTGTTCCTTAAATACGAAGATATGCACAAGGTATGGAATCTCTGTCAGGTACATTTTGCAAACAGACGGGCTTCATCAGAAACAAATAATATATGTTTGGACAGTAATATATTCCCACCAGCTATACCCGCACACAAAGCCAATAGGACCTAGATGTGTAAGATAGGGGAGAATCGGCCCGAGGCTTTGCGAGCTGGTAAGACCTGAAGTGAGTAAGTTCCATCGCTGCGGGGTGGGGCGTGGGGCGTTATCGTCATGCACGGGTTCAGACCTAAACTTTACTGAACTGAGCTGAATTACGAAGCGGACTGCTTATGTATAGAGGGAGCCGGGAGGTCTAGGGTTATGCCGCGCATTTCCACGGGTCACGCTGGGAATGTATATGTTGAGGCCAATCCTCAACAATAGAGCAGTTTGTTTCTTAAGTCCGTTCCAATCCGTTTGTAATTTATGCTCCCGGCATGCTAGGCGCGCGCTTCTCGGTGTCGTTGTGTAAGGAGAAACGAAACCATGTGCTTTGTAACGCGCTAGTGCGGAGTTCTCATCGTATGGTAAGTCTTTCTGAGCTCGTGTGTTTAGATATTCCACCCCAACAGTGATTTAGTGTTTTCTCGCGTAGGTTTTTACAGCACGGTGAAGTTTGTAAGCCAAGATGGGACTCCAAATGTGACCTGTTGTGTTCAAGAAAATGTGCTCACGTGTACGTGCAACGCTCGATTAAAGTTCAGTTTTCAAGATCCTTTGTGTTGTGAATTAAAGCGCGTTTGTCCCCTGGACATCTTCGTAAAAACCATACGAGCATCTTTGCCTGTGTTTAGTGGAAGTTGAAAGTCTTAGCTGTGGAAATATTTGTGCGTGTAAATCGATGTGACAATTTGCCATGACTCAACGAGGAATTCTGCTCGAACGATTGGAAGAGCTCGACAGATCCCGCAGAGGATATTTATCAAACATCACGAAATTGTGTAACCAGCTGGATGAAAGTCTCAAGGACTTCAGTCAGGTCGTAAAGGTACGAACTCAACAAACTAACCTTAATTCCGCGTGGGATCAGTACTGTGCTTGTTGTGATAAATATAGTAACCTACTCGATACTAACTGTGAAAAATATCAAAGGGTCTTGAGCGACCATGCATCTCAACAATTAAGAATACAAAATTACAATGAAAGAATAGAACAGTTCGTGGTCAGTGCCGCTGCCTTTTATAATAGCCAAGTGTTAGAAGACGTGAAATTAACCAAAGAGCTTGCCCCTCCAGAATCTGTGAAATCTACTGCGAGTCGTGACTCAAAATCAAGTGTGTGTAGCTCCAGGGTGCAAAGAGCTAAAATCGAAGCAGCGAAGGCCGCATTAATGCAGAAACAGGCTGAAGAAAGAAGTAGAAAAATAGTAGAATTGGAGGTGAAAAAGGTTGAGATGGAAATAAAACGAACGGAATTAGAATTACAACACAGGCTAGAACTGACCAAGTTAGAAGCGGAAAGGGAAGTTACAACTGCAAGAAATCAAGTAGAACTAGCCAATTTAGAGGCCTCCCTTGCAGAACAGGAGATATCTGATTCACCCACTGGCCAGGAGGGTATCAAATGGTCTCCAAACCTTGACCTAAAGGACCCAAAGTCTCAACCCTCAAAGTTGCCACCTGAAATTCTACCATCTGTGATTAGTGCCAATAAAGTCCCAGTGAGCAAGCCATCTCACACATCGACCCCAGCATGCGCATTTGGTAATGCCCAGACTTCCAACTCGCCCCCTATTGGGATGACTCATTTCAAGGTGCCAAGTGTAAGTTTCAGAACCCCTACTGTTGTGGATGAGGGTGTACATGAAACCATTAAACCCCGTATTCGAGACAACGCCCAGTCACAACCTCCTGACCCACCCACTGAAGAAACGCCATGTGTCACCACCACCAACTGCTGTACAGCCACACCCAGTGCTGCGGGTTCAATTATGAATGAAAGTCTTGTTGCTATCATGTCTTCAATGGAAAAAATGAGTGCCTCTTATGATCTACCACATGTACAAGTTCAGAAGTTTGATGGATCCCCTGAAAATTACCCAGCCTTTCGTCAGAGATTTAAGCAGTTAGTTGAAACCCGTCCTCTTAGTGATGCTGTGAAAATGACCCGTCTGTTACAGTTCTTGGATGGTCCTGCCCTGACTGCAGTGCAGAGATATGAGCCAATGCCTGGTGGCCTGGCAAAGGCACTTAAGACACTAGAGGAACGCTTTGGCCAACCGTTTCAAGTAGTGAGAGCATGTGTTGAATCGCTTACCAAGGGACCGGCTATACAAGCAAATGATAAGGACAGCCTGCAACGCTATGCTGATACTGCCCAAGTTACCTATGATACTTTAGAGTCAATGGGATACCTTAGTGAGATGAATATAGACAATCTGGAGAAGGTCATTGCGCGGCTGCCGAAGTGGATGCAATCCAAATTTGCCGAACATTTGAAAAATCTCGAGCGTAAGGGTCAGAAGATGCCAAATTTCAAGGATGTCGTAGACTTCCTCAAGGAGAGAGCGTTTGTCCTGAGCCACCCTTTCTTTACTAAGCCAGGAACTCCTAAGGGTTTTGCCTACTCTTTAACAACTACAAACCCTGAATCCTGTCCAATGTGTCGTCAACGCCATCCGTTATACCGTTGTGAAGTATTCAAGTCCAAGTCTCCAAGGGAGAGAAATGACTTTGTGAAACAGAAGAAGATTTGCTTCAATTGTATCAGTTCAACTAAACACAACTCAAGGAAGTGCAAGTCCTCAATCAGGTGCAGGGTACAGGGTTGTGGGAAGACACATCACACATTGTTACACTTCACTGAAACAAGAGAGGGAGTAAACCAACAAAGAGACAATCCTAACAGTGAGGAAGTTAACCAAGGCTTAAGACCTGAACATGGCGCTACTTCCATGTGCTCCACAGTGGCTGCAGTGAACTCGTGTGAAGTGTTGCTTCAAGTCATTCCAGTTAAAGTGATTAGTAAGTCTGGCAGCCAAATTACTACTTATGGCCTACTGGACTCAGGCTCCGACATAACCATGATTGACCCGTCTCTCGTGAAATTGCTGAACATTAAGGGTTCACCAAGTAAGCTATCACTCACGACAGTAAACAGAGCTGATACAGAAGAAGACGGCCTGAGGGTTGACTTCCAAATTACTTCAGTAGACAGCGAGAATGATCAGGTGATTGATGTCAAATCTGCCTGGGCTGTAAAGGATCTTACGGTTCCCCTAAAGCATACAAGGGTGACAAGGTCTGTAGGGCAGTGGCCGCATTTGCAGCAAGTGTGCTTCCCGGAAGTGGAGAGAAAGAAGATTTCTATCCTGCTTGGTACAAACATCCAAGAGGTCTTCATACCACTTGAAGTTAAAAGAGGTAAACCAAATGAACCGATCGCGATCAAGTCCTGTATCGGCTGGAGTATACTTGGTGGCTGTCCCAGCGTACCTTCCTCCACTCCTGTGCAAGTCAATCTCATCAACGGAGAGGATGTTACCCTAAGTGACCAGCTTGAAGAATTCTGGAGAATCGAGTCTTATGGTACGTGCAAGTTTGAAACCAAGCCCATGTCTGTGGAAGACCAAAGAGCCTTGAACTTGATCGCCAATTCAATCCGTAAACATGATAGCCAGTATGAGATGGGCCTCCTGTGGAAGAGTGATAATCCTGTGCTTCCTTACAACAGAACACTAGCTGAAGCGAGACTGCAGCTCTTAAAGAGACGCTTCCTTCGAGATCCAGAACTAGAAATCAAATATAGAGCTGTGATTGAAGACTGTATGGCCAAAGGATACGCAAGAAAACTTACAAAAGAAGAAGCGACTACAGTCAGCAAAACCACATGGTTCCTGCCTCACCACCCAGTAAGCAATCCGAACAAACCAGGCAAGGTGAGAGTAGTGTTTGATGCGGCTGCAAGATTCAGTGGCACATCCCTAAACGAACAGCTCCTTCAAGGACCTAGTCTGACAAATGACCTGTCTGGAGTGTTGATTCGGTTTCGTGAAGAAGAAATCGCCTTCTCAGCAGATATCGAGGGCATGTTTTACCAGACTAGAGTAACCCCGAGCGATACTGATTCTCTGAGGTTCTTGTGGTGGCCTGACAGTATTGACGAACCTCCAGAAGAATACAAAATGCTGGTCCACATCTTTGGTGCAAAGTCTTCACCCTGCTGCGCCAACAAGGCCTTAAACATGACAGCACAAGACAATCAAGAAAACTACCCCCCTGAAGTGATCAGAACAGTTCATAGAAACTTCTATGTTGACGATGTCCTGAAGTCCGTCCCAAACACAGACCAAGCCATACCTCTGGCCTCGGATCTTATGAAGTTGTTGAGTGAAGGAGGTTTCCGCCTGACGAAGTTTGCGAGCAACAGTCGTGAGTTACTAGCCTCAATTCCTCCCGCGTCGAGGGCAAATCCCGAGTTAGACTTGGATCTAGACCAGTTACCCCTAGAGCGAGCGTTGGGTGTCTACTGGGACGCACAGTCGGACACATTTAAGTTCAAGGTCTTACAAGCCCACAAGCCATCCACCAAGCGAGGAGTACTCTCTGTCGTCAGCCCCCTGTTCGATCCGCTGGGATTTCTTTCACCCTTTGTGTTTTCAGCCAAGATTCTATTACAAGAGCTGTGGAGACAGAAGTTGTCGTGGGATCAAGAAATCCCAGATCCGTATTATTCCCTGTGGCAGAAGTGGTTAGAAGAGCTACCGTGTGTTGCTAAAATCAAAATACCAAGGTGTTACAAGACCCAGTGCCTCGGCGCGCAAACCACTGTGCAGTTACACAACTTCGCTGATGCCTCAAGGCATGGTTATGCAGCAGTTTCCTACTTACGGTTCATTGATGAACAAGGGGTGATCCACTGTTCCTTCGTTATGGGGAAGACCAGGAATGCGCCCATCAAGGAGTGGACTATACCTCGCCTAGAACTGCAAGCGGCAGTATTAGCGGTACGGCTAAGCAACTCAATTCTGAGGGAGCTTGATCTGCAAGTACATGAAACCTTCTTCTGGTCTGACTCGATGACGTCTCTGCAATATATCAAAAACCAGACAAGGCGTTTCCAAACCTTTGTAGCTAACCGCGTGGCCGAGATTCATGAAACAACCGCCCCAGAACAGTGGCATCATGTTCCCGGTAGTATGAACCCTGCTGATGACGGTTCACGAGGCATCACTATTCAGCACCTCCAACTCGGATGTCGGTGGTGGTCAGGTCCTAGTTTTCTGTGGCAGCCTGAACATCAGTGGCCCATTGCTCAAGTGGAAGACGTTCGAAGTGATGATAAAGAAATACGGAGGCCGGCTACAATCATGCTCACCAGTGACACGTCCCAAGTTGATCTCCTATTACAACGTTACTCGTCGTGGTCCCGTTTGCTGAGAGTGATGTCGTGGATGCTACGCTTTGTCAAGCCACTTAAGAAAGAAAAACCTGAATGTGTCGTCGGAAGTACGCTTACCCTTGTTGAACTTCAGCGAGCGAGTGAAGTAATTACGCGATTTGTGCAGTACCAATATTTCCGTGAAGAGTACATGGCTTTGAAGGAAGGCAGACAAGTAAAATGTAGCAGTGGTCTGGCCATCCTGAGTCCGGTCCTAGTTGATGGTGTTATACGTGTTGGAGGAAGAATCCATCGTGCGCCGATTTCCTTTGAAGCTGCTCACCCAGTGATCCTTCCAAAGTCAAGTCCTGTGTCTGTATTGATAGTTCGCTACTACCACCATGTGCTGGGCCATGCAGGGCGTGAACATGTGTTGACCGCTCTCCGCCAACGTTACTGGATACTGAGAGGAAGAGCTTTGGTGCGTCAGATCTTGACCAAGTGTATAAGCTGCCGCAAGCGCAACATGCCTGCTCTACAGCAAGCGATGGCAGACCTGCCCAAGGAAAGACTGGTACCTTATCACCCCCCGTTCACGTTCACAGGCCTCGACTTCTTTGGTCCCTTCTATGTGAAGCGTGCTCGTAGTGTTGTCAAAATGTATGGCTGCATATTCGTGTGTTTCAACAGCCGGGCGGTTCACATCGAAGATGTCAGTTCCTTGGAAACAGATACGTTCATCTTGGCTCTGCGCCGGTTCATCTCTGTTCGCGGCTCCCCTAAAGAGATCTGGTCAGACAACGGCACGAACTTCACTGGCGCTGAGAAAGAACTTCGACGCTCGATTCGAGAACTAAATGAAGAACAAATCAGGAGAGAGCTGCATATGCACGACGCAGAGTGGTTCAAATGTGTGTTGCCAAAGTGGCGTTTCCAACCTCCTACCGCGAGCCACATGTCAGGCGTCTGGGAGAGGCTTATTAGAAGTGTGCGGAAAGCCATGAATGCTATTTTGAGTAAACCAGGCGCTACCATACCCTTGGAGACCTTACGCACCGTGTTCTCAGAAGTTATGTCCATCTTAAACAGCCGTCCCATTTCTCCAGCGAGTGATGATCCAAGTGACATGGAGCCACTCACCCCAAATCATCTGCTTCTACAGCGACGAAATCTCGCTATACCCCCCGGTGTCTTCGCCGAGGAAGAGCGGTACTCACGCAAGCAATGGAGACATGCCCAATTCCTTGCTAACTGTTTTTGGTCGCGTTGGGTACGAGAGTACGTACCTACCTTACAGCAACGCCAGAAGTGGCTACTAAACAAGAGAAATTTAGCGGTGAATGACCTGGTTCTCGTGGTGGACAAAGCTGTGCCGAGATCCCGCTGGTTGCTGGGCCGTGTGACAAAAGTGTTTCCTGGTGAAGATTCACGTGTCCGCACCGCTGAAGTGAAGACAAAGGACTCTTGCCTTACTCGCCCTGTGACCAAGATGTGTCTCCTTGAAGAAGCTACGTGACGGAATTGCCGTAAGAGTGCATTGAACATTGCAAGATTGAACTGAAATATTGTCGTGAACTGACGATTACTCGTTTTAGAACATTTAACATATATTAGTGATTCATTTCGGGGGCTCGTTCAGCCCTACCCCCCGGGATGTTGAGGCCAATCCTCAACAATAGAGCAGTTTGTTTCTTAAGTCCGTTCCAATCCGTTTGTAATTTATGCTCCCGGCATGCTAGGCGCGCGCTTCTCGGTGTCGTTGTGTAAGGAGAAACGAAACCATGTGCTTTGTAACGCGCTAGTGCGGAGTTCTCATCGTATGGTAAGTCTTTCTGAGCTCGTGTGTTTAGATATTCCACCCCAACAGTGATTTAGTGTTTTCTCGCGTAGGTTTTTACAGCACGGTGAAGTTTGTAAGCCAAGATGGGACTCCAAATGTGACCTGTTGTGTTCAAGAAAATGTGCTCACGTGTACGTGCAACGCTCGATTAAAGTTCAGTTTTCAAGATCCTTTGTGTTGTGAATTAAAGCGCGTTTGTCCCCTGGACAGTATAGAAGTATGTGATTGTATATATTAGGCTTTTTGTGCGTATATCCCTAGCGAGAATAGTAATTGGATAGCTGTAATTGAACACCCACGTGACCGCGCGCAAATTACGTAAGAAAAAGGAGCGCGGATGACCAATCACAATCGAGAATTTTTCATTGATACGATTATAGTAGTAAAAATCATAATTATATTTGGTTCCATACTGATAGTAGTAATGTGGTTTTATATAACTACAATACCCGCAGTGCATCATCTAATCAAGTAGTCATACCCTCTTTTCGAACTAATCTCAGGAGATTCTGCCCAAGCGTTATTGGAAGATTTTTTTGGAATAGTATTCCGCAATTAATCAGAGACAAACTATCTAGAAAGATGTTTAGAAAAGCACTTTTACGTTGGTACCTTGCTCAATACTAATGAAACATCATCTCTTTTGACATTTACCAAGCTATTTTATAAGTTTTCCTTTACTTTTTTACTAAAAAATTACAAGTTTTTTGTTTATACTTATATAACTTCAGGGGGCACAATATTAGTTTATCTAGACGTGCCCCTCTCCTCTCCTTCCTAATATAACGTGATTCAAATTTAATTATTAACATCTGTAAAGGTTTGGAGTAAACAAATAAATGAAATGAATGAAAAAAAAAATAAATGAAATGTCAGAGTGTAATAATTAGTGAGTGCAATTTAGGTTGCGTTTACCCTATTCAGGAATAAGAATATATTCCGGATTATTCCAGAATAACCATTCCGTCCGTAGGTCAATAAAACGATTATTCCCTTTCTGGAATGCCCGCGATATAACACGCAGACTTGTTTCTTTTTGTAATTGACGTTTTGAAACATCTCTTTCATTTCTTCGTACAAGGAAATGAAGAGAAGCTTCTCTTCCCGACTCCAGGAGTATCATTTTTTGAGTAACAATTCATTTTCTTCGCACATGGTCGCCGGCGGTAGCCATTTGTTTGTTGTTTTGAAAAAAGCCGCGAGAGCAGAATGCTTGGAATACATTCCATGTGTTCTGGAATCGGAATAGCAAATCAATCGAACGGGCATTCGGGGTTATACTGTTTATTGTTATTCCGGAGTAGGGTCAATCGAACGCACCTTTAGTGTTCTTAAAAACCGTTCTTAAAAGGTCGTTCGCTCGGTCCATACTACCATGAAAATGCCAATATTTTTAGCAGTTCCACCGTTTATAAGCACTTACATAATGATAAACCATTATTTAGAAGTAATTGAATAGGCGACTTAAAATTCCACAATGACGTACACTCACGTGTGACTTGAGCTTTCATTAAATTTTTCTCAAATGCACAAAGACATCTGGAAGGGTGAAAACTAACTACACTAATTTATTATTACTGCATGATTTTATTGTATTATTATACATATTTTATATTAGGTTTTTACCAACAATGTAACACCCGGTCTTGTTTACTATAAAAAGAAGCTGTAGACTGAAAGGGCAGTGGGGCACCTAACACAATCGCGGTATGACTAGTAGGTTACGCATGCGCAAAGCCATATTTCTCAAAAAGTGAAAGCCATGGGCAGCTGTTTCGTCTTTGGTATGATTCATCAACACGCAGAGAATGCTAGCTTAGCTCCACACAAGAGCCTAATATGTTTGGTTTTTCTTGATTGCTACTCTTACAAGTCCCTTATTAATTACTAAAATATATGAAATTAATAATCATTCTTTCCTAGGATCTGCCTTCTCATGTTCGAATGATTGCCGAGTTCCTGAACAAGCCCTTGTCAGATGAACTCATCAATCGTATTGCAGAGCAGTGTACAATCAATGGAATGAAAAAAATGCAGAAAGTTGCAAGTTGCTAGGAAGAGATTATTCACTCCTTCGAAAAGGCGTGGTTGGGGATTGGAAGAATTTCTTCACTGCAGAGCTGAATGAGAGATTTGAAAAGGAAGTGTTGGCAAAATTAAAAGGAACTGGATTAGAATTTGATTTTGAATAGATCACAGAGTGAATCTGATTCGCACTGACCAAGAGCTTTCGTTCAAAACATCAGCTAGCTTTTGTATCCCTATCCCATGATCTACGATCTGCAGCGTCTTTAAATGATTTTAAACGTAAATTGCGTAACTACAGTTTTAAATGAGTTCAATACGCGTTATACACGGCATCTTTGGAAAGCAGCTTTACTATTTGGGATCATAAGGGCATAAACAAGCATATTAGACAAATTGTTTGTTAGTTCATGTACACTTTTTTTATGGCGAAAAGGTGTTCTGAATTACTGTTCCTTAATGCTTGATTCCTGATCCCTGACCCCTAATTTTCAGGAAACTAAAAGGCCATTTTCGAGTTGCCTTTAGCCTCTCTAACAAAGCGAGGCTAGGTGCGAAACCTTTCATATGAAAATGAGTTTTCATTCGCATGCAAATAAGTTTTATTTGCATGTGAATGAAAACCCATTTTCATATGAAAGGTTTCGCTCCTAGCCTCGCTTTGATAGAGAGGCTAAAGGCAACTCGGAAATGGCCTATTACTTCTAAACTGTAGGGAAGTTTGATGATAAATCGCCAGTGGTTCAATTTGTAAAACTGTCCTACACGCTAATGTTGTCGAAATCAATTAAAAACTGACTAGTGTACAGGATTATAGGATATAGACATTTTATAGGGGCGCCACGAAGCTCTCGAAACGGCTCACAGGATTGGCTGAGAAAACAATAGAATAAACAACAGCAGTCCTATTTATGCATCAATCAGCGGCTTCCCCCTGGGGCTCACCCCCGGGGCACCCACGGGAACCCAGGAGCATTTGTCGAGATTGTCAGATATTTGTTGCCCGAGGGTGTGGGGGAAAATATCACTTTTGTTCATAGAGATTGCACCCCAGGGGGCAGACCCTGGGGATTTGCTGGTCAGCGGTATACCTTATCGACGATTCCCGGATGTTGTTCGAGGTGTTCACTTTGCGCCCTTCTCGCACGAGATTTAGGGCTTGAATTAACCAAGTTTCGTGTGAAATTCGACGTTTAAAACGGGTCTAAACAAAGCAAATAGATGGTTTTTGTGCGTAAAATTCGTACATTTGTGCGTTAATGGGAACACTGGTCTTTATTGTTACACCCAGGGGGCAGGGGATTTGTCAGAATTCCTTTGCCCTATACCCAGGAGGATTTGATGAGGTTTGAATGGGCATTTGGACAAATCCCCCAGGGTCCCCGGGGGTGGGCCCCAGGGGGAAGCCGCTGATTGATGCATTAACTCAGATACCGGTTTGATTCTCGAAGACGCGTGTTGCCTCGCTTTCGTGCGGTTTAACGTACAGCACAGCTGACCATTGCAACGCTGACTCAAACACGTGCTTTCCCTTCGCTCTTCCGTTAGTGTAGGACGAGTTTTTAACCAGAGCTTTCTGTATTTGATGAGTATAATTTGTACACTAACTGCTTTGCTACCGTGTCACTTAAGGAGTTGTTCGGTCTTTTCTTCTAAAACATTGTCCAAAATATATTTTCTTTAAAAGGTCGAAACTTTTAAATGAAACTCATATTTCCTTGAATGAAAATGTCTTTCCTTTGATTAAAAGAGTCAAACACCTTTCAGAATTCAGTGAGTTTCTGCTTCTGGAAGTCTTGGCGATTTATTGTATCCTAATTACTGCGAGGAACCGGCTAGCGTCTGCGAAAATATAATAAAAAACATCACAAAATAATTCAATTCAGCAACCTATTTTTATTATGCTTTCTAAAATCGCCGACTTTTCCTGTGTAATAGAATGCCAATCTTATCCGGAAAAATGATTCGCATAATGCTTTCGCTAATAAAAAAAAGTTCTGAATGGTCAAAGGTACAGAAATGAAATGCTGGCGGCGTTCAAATCATGAGTTCGGATAGCTCATGGTCTGCAAACAAACACTTTGATTCACAGCTCGATTTTTCACGAAAACCTTTTTCCAAACCACGAAAACACCTAAAATAATCTTTGAAAACAATACTTGGCCACATTTGGTGAAAGCTGTGCTTGGTAAAGCAGTAAAAAGAACGAGAAAGCTCCGTTTGCCCTTTCCCACGGATCCAAAGCGCGCACGTACAAACAGAACTGCCTTGACAATCGAGTCGTCTAATCCGAAGCTATCAGAACTGTCTCATCGTACAACACTCGGGTGAACTTGGCACAACTTCGCGCTTCGGAAAGTCGGACTTACTTACACAGGTGACAACATAGTGGTTACTAGTAACCTAGTAACCACAAAAAGCAATAAAGTCAGTAAAAATCTACATTAATATGACACGCATTCCCCAGTCCATAATCCACAGAAGTCCAGTCCCGAAGTCCAAATTTTTTATTAAATCTGATGGGCTGAAGTAACGACGCTGTTTTGCCGTGTGTTTCTATTGTTCTTTCTTGAAAAAAGTCTTGAAATTACTCACCACAAGCAGCGAGGACTGCTCCGATACAGACATTGCAAAGAATCGGCAGTAAAATGGGAAATAAATTGACAATATGCTTATCGGTGCGAGAGATCGATTTTTGGCATTTTTGCCTCGGAAGAACTCTGATTAAAAATAGTTCTTAGTTTTTTCAGAATCGCGACAAATTCGGCCTCAAGTTGTATGCTGTGTATAAAAGCAACGTTTACCTCGATGGGAGAAATACAAGACTGACTTATACACCAATAAGACCAAATGACGGAAAATGTTTGTCATGCGCATGCGTATCAAACATTTGTCTTATACTTCAATGTACCATAAGAAAAGAAGCAATTTATATTTTAATAATTTAAACAAGATAAGAAGACGTTCGACATGGAGAAGAGTTACTTCTTTCATTCAGTCATCGTACCTGCAAACCACGTTACTATTGAATGTTTTATAAATGAAGGCTGTACTACAATGAAGCCAGTCATTCTTGTGAAAATAATATATACCTGACGTGAACATTGCTAATGTAGGGTTGTAGGAGACGCCCAGCCTAGTCCCAAGGCGTTCTCTCGTGCCCCGTTGTCCGCGCGAAGTCTGGGACGGTGTCTCTCTCGGTGACGTCACGGCTCAAAGTAGGGTCCAGGTTTGACCGAACCGAGAACGCCTAGGGACTAGGCTGGGAGACGCCGTCGTGGCACTTCAGTAACGTTGTTTTGCCGGAAGTGAGAGTAGCCGGAAGTCACTAAACCGGAAGTGTAAAAAGCAAAGCGGTGAACCGGAAATGCACAATTTAATATATGCGTGAATAAATTTGCATGCAAAATCGTGACACAAAAAATAATAATAAAAAGAAAAACGAAGCCCATTTTATAACTCATGCCGCTACGCGCATGAGTAATAAAAATAAAAAAAGAAAACCGAAGGGCATTTTTTAACTCATTGCGCTTTGCGCATGAGTAACAAGGTGTTAAAATGGCAAGTTAAATTTGCATGAAACTACATATACAACTTGGAAACTAAGAATTTAAAAGAGTTTTTAAAACGCATAGTATTAATTTTTGGCCTGTAACTGGTCTTTTTTCTGAGATTGACAAGAGTGGATGGCTAACAAAATTCGCTACTTTTTTAAAAATATTTCGATCTTGTCTTTCTAAAATACTGTATACACTGATAGGCTTGGACGTAAATTTCCTTTTAAAGCAGCGGTCTAAAAAACATTGTACAGGAGGAGTAAGGTCAGATTCGGAGACAGCATATACCCATAAAGCATGAAGTTATGTTAAGCAGAACTATAGTATTGAAGAGAAGGTCCATTTCAGTTTTATATGCACGTTATTGGCAGACTTTTCGCCGTTTTAAAATGACATGTTGGTAGCGTTTGACGATCCATGTCCAATATACACCAACTGATTCGGGTCGTCGTAAAGTTCGATACGGAAGTTAACTACACTTACCGGAAGTCAGCTTGACAAATCTGAGAGATAGATGTGAACCTGAATATTTTGACGGGACGACTCGTCACGGCAATAGTCGACCCGTTTCACGGAAAAGTCAATCCGTGAGAGACTAATAACAAATGCACGACATGAGCGTTGGAGATGGAGTGGGAGTGAAATAAGTTGACGGATCGTGACGACTTGACCAGGTCGTGACGATTCGTCGCAGCAATAGTCGACCCGTCTCACGGAAAAGTCAGTTCGTGAGAGACTTATGCCCCATTCACACCAACGGTTAAACATGTTTAAATGTTGTTTAGTTTAACTACGTTTTAGCCTCTATCTTGAACGTTTTGAAATGTGCATGACTCAAACTGCCTGGAATGGCAATAAAGTCAATAAAGTTTCTTTTAGTAAAGATTTGACTCCAAATATTACGGGAGGTTAGGAGGTACTTTTCTAAACCTGTTTAAAACTAAACAACAATTAAACATGTTTAAGCGTTGGTGTGAATGGGGCATTAGAAAAAATAAACGACACGAAACAAACGAGCGCGGACAAACAAGACAAATATGCATGTATAACTCGTTCTAAAAGCGTGAGGCCACAAACACGCTTTTCCACAGGGAAGCAGGCGAAAACGTAAGGCCGAACGAATAAACGAGCGTGTGCGGCCAAAGTGGACCGGAAGTGTGGTTGCGTGAGATAACAACACAACATGAACCTTCCTCGTGTGCACGAGAAAAAGTATATATATTAAGAGTGTGCTCGGTTCTACACGACCTGTCTTCGTGAAAGTCGACGGGACTCACCGGAATTGCGGTCGCATGAGACAATAACACATGAACAACAACACAACATGAACCTTCCTCGTTCTTAAAGCGTGTGCACGAGAAAGGAAATATATCAAGCGTTACACGATTCAAAAAGACCTATCTTCGTGACAGTCGATCAAACTCACCGGATATTTGGTCACACGAGACAATAACACATGAACCTTCCTCGTTCTTAAAACGTGTGAACGAGAATGGGCTATATAAGCGTAGGCCTACTCTGGGACCCAAAGTCGCCTAAAGTCGCCCAAAGTCGCCTAAAGTCGCCTTAAGTCGCCCTAAGTCGCCTTAAGTCGCTTAATTCCTAACAACCTTAATAAACCCAATATGATAAACGTTGCTATTTCTGGACTGACTTTGTTACAAAAATCCTCTGATGTGTCCTTATGGTGTTGTTCCAAACCTTCCATTGCAATAGGGGCCTTCAGATCAGAGTACAAGTACAAGATTGACTATGACTGACTTTCGAATTTCAAACCAGTCATATTCCCAGAGCCCTCGCTTCTCCCTGGTGTCGCCCAGTAAAGAAGGAGGCTCTAGAAACAAGATTGGTTTTTACATTTGATAATCTAAAGCATTAGCACTACTCACACTCTATCACATACTCTGATCTGCAGGTCCCTAATATGAAAAGTACTACAGGTGGCAAATCTATATTAAGCATACAGGAAGTTGCCCCCTACCCCCCCCCCCCCCCCCCCCCCCCCAATTCTCTTTTCTACGAAACAATTTCCCCATTGATCCCACCCACTCACCACCCTCTTAACCACCAACAGTTACAAGTAATAGCATCAAATTCCTCTGCATAAAACAAACGTATTTAATATTATTAGACATACAGATCACAAGAATAAAAGATGTAATTACCAATAATAACCTTGTCACGTCTTTTAGCAACTACTCCATAGTGTTACACTCAGAAATAAATGTACGCCAGTAAATCCAGTTTTAAAACACATCTAGGTTTTTGGTAAGCTTAAAACTTACATTCTGCAAGTTACATGACTGTAAGCTCAAACGTGTAACGCTATAAAGGTGCTTTTATATGTATTGAGTAAATCGTACGCTTACCCATCACAGACAGGTAAAGACAAAGTGACCATCTCGTCTAGTTCGTCTACCAACAACTTCTAGACATTTCATAGCATCCTCAGATATAAGCTTATTAAAGTCGAAGACCACACATCCAGCCAAATCGATACAGCTTAATTGAAGTTAGAGAGCCAAGCAAGTACAAAAATTCCCTGTTGTTCTTGCAAGACAAAACTCTTCTTGTAAAACGCCTTATTACTTTGAAGTTGTTCCGCTGTTGGCAGAAAAGCTAGAAAACGAGACTCGCCATTTGAAGCAAGATGGCTGCCAAGGTTCAAGAAACTGTTTTGATCATGTGACTTGAAAGTTAACCACCTCGCGTGATCTAGAAACACGCTGGTCTGGCAAAAGTCACGCAATATTCAAGCTGAAAGCACATCAATATTTGTCTCATAATATCACTGCCAGACACGGTATCCACTGTCATCACTGACTGGCTATCAGATTGTATTGCGGCAAGAAACCTCATATCAACTACAGAATTCCAGGTAAGTTTACTGAGAGCACTTTTCGATGCGATCAAACGGAAACGACCCGGGCCGGACTGTGGCACATGTTGAAAAGTTGGACGAAACCTGGTAACAAGTTTACGAAAGGGATTATGGATCAAAAGGAAAATGGCGGACGTACTCTTTGGAGCGTTTTTAGGGACAAAATTA
>JAJLRJ010000002.1:54292201-54392201 GCA_024195265.1 Dendrophyllia cribrosa
CATCTATGAGTCAATAGTAAATCTCCAAGAGGAAAACAAGATTCTCAAAAATGAACTTCAAAAGCAAAGTTTCATTCTCTGGGAAATTCACCGGGAATTGAAAGAAAGCGGTGTTATCAAATCTTGAATATGAATGTTCAACATTTATATTCTGTCTCAGAGATTTTCCACATCACTCTGCGGAACCCAAGAATTGAATCCAACGGGATATCCTTTCCATTTAACCAAGGCTTTCTTTTTCTTTTGATCACGGCGAATAACCTTTTCAATGCGAAACACGCTTTGGTTTGTCCTTTGTAGTTCCGCCTCGTAAAATGATCCAGTTATTTTTTCTCCCAACAGATCGACTAACCTATACGTTACAGGATTTGTGTTCAAAACCTCGTCAACGACAAATATCTCCTCTGTCCAGTTCGGGGTGAAACCTTTGTCGAATATCTTTCGCTTGTATTTTGAAATTCGGACTTTGTCGCCGACTTTGAATTTTGCTGGGTTGTGTTTAGCATAAATCATGTCTCCGAAAAGATTAGCAAAAACCTTTGTTTCATTTTTCTGTTTGCTCGCCTCTGCAGGTGACATCTTAATGCTTGAATGATAAGTGTTATTATATTGATCCACTAACCTGTCCAGTTTGTCAAAGAAAATTGTATTATTGTTAGCAGAAAACATCCGGAAGAGTTTCTCCTTCATAGTCTTGTTCCAACGTTCAACCACAGATGACTTTTCTTCGTTCTCTGTGGTATATAATTTTATCCCATTCTTATTCAGGAGATCCTTCATAGTTCTATTGAAAAATTCACTTCCTTTGTCTGTCCAAAGCATCTTCGGTTTTCGTTTCATGTTGAATATTGATTGGAAAGCATCGGCAACTGTTTGTCCTCGCTTATCTTTCAGGGGGTGAATGAAACCGAACTTTGAGAAAACATCGATCACCATCAGGAGATATCTTATTCCTTTGTTCCACTTTGAAAATTTCCCCATCTCAACCAGATCAGCTGCCCAGATGTTGTCAACGCCATATGCAATAACTCTTCTCTTTGGAAATCTTCTCCTTATCGGCTGGTGAAGTTCATTTGCCAGATTTTGAGTCCAGCCTTCACTCAAAATCTTTTCCCGTTTAAAACACCCAAACCAAGTTTTTGTTTTGTGTTGATTGTGTTTCTTGCCAAAGCATGTCCCCATTGTCTATCTTTCCAGGGAATAGCATCCAATGCGGCAACCATCTTTCTGTCTGCTTTGTTTTTGCATTTGCGTGGATCTGTTTGTTTTGCACAGATTGTATAATCCACATCATGTTGCATAGAAACTGCATCTGTTTTTCCAGTTGGTTGCTGATAAATTTCAAGAATCTTTCCAGTATCGTCAAATCTGACTTGTTTTTCCAAAGGGTTATATGGACCTGTGAAGTTATGTCCGGGGAGAGTGAATCCTCCTTTTGGTCTGGGAAGTTTTCCAATCAAGTTATGAACATCCAATCCACTTCCATCCAAATCAGCTCGATCTGTTTTATATTTTCTATTTGGTCTAATCGCTGTTGACAGTTGATCAAGAGCAGCGGAAGAGGTTTTGGCAATAAATGTTTTCATCTTGTCCAAAGCAAAATCCAATGCTTTCTTCTGAGCGTTTTTATTCCTCATCAATTCACTTGCCCCATATCTCCCCATTTCAACTGTTTTCTTTCCCAACCACGGAAGAGCATGTGCAAAACCAGTCAAAGCTAATTCTCCAAAGCCCCCACCTTGTGAGGGCAGACTTAGTTTCCCGAAGCCTTTACAAATCTTGTTTTCTTTATTCCACAGGAAGCGCAATGGCAAAACCACATCTTTCTTCCATTTTTTGCGGTCATGGTTCCAGATGGCTCAACGCATTCAGTTTGTTTTTTCTCCTTCACGCAATATGACTTCATTTTCAATCGAAATATTCTTTTATGAATCTTTCATTTTGCATTTGGTCAGTCAAACTGAGAGGCTGGAGAATATCATAGAAATCTTTTCCTTGTGCCCATTGATGGAGGAAAAACAAGCAATAATATCCACAAAGAACACTGTTGATGTTTTGATACTGGCTGCTGTTCCAAAGCACAGGTTTGTTGCTTTTAAATTCTTGGGGAAATCCCATTCCAAATGAGTCAAAATACCACGTGAATTTTTTCCCAGGAGCGCAACAAACCCAATGAGTTCCTGCATTTTTCAGCGAATCAAGGTTAATGATGCAGGGAGTGTGTTGTTTTGGCATAAATTCATCTCTCGCAAAGATGCCTTTGAAGTTGGGAATCTTCAGAAACTCAATCCATTTCATCAGATCAAAGTTTGACAGAGGTTTGTTTACAAACTTTGGTTTTAGAGTAATGCTCCGAGCAATGGGATTTTGTTGAATGGACTGTTTGGTCCCAGCAGAAGTCCTTGTCCTGATTTGCTTTTTTTCCCCTTTCCTTTTCCCCACTGTCCGATGAATGGAGGAGGTCTTGCCCAAGGAGTTCCCAGTCTAGGAGCACCTTTTCCTCCTTTTGGTCTGCCAACTCTGGGGGCACCTTTTCCTCCTTTTGGACGACCAACTCTTGGGGCACCTTTTCCAAACAGGTTTTTCACCATATCAAGAGCAAGTGGGATTCCAATGGATGCCAGAATGGTACCAAGTGCTCCACCAGATTGTTTAGCAGATGGTTTCACAACAACTTGTCGTCCTGATTTCAAGGCAACCAAAATATCTTGTTTCTGTTTATTTGTCAACAAATTTTTATTGTCAATCAGTTTCTGAATTTTATCTTGAGGGATGAGAAATCCACCAACTTGACCGCCGCTTCCACTTATCTTTTTAACTATTTGACTCGCTCCTTCACTTGCCAATCCAGCAAGTGCTGACAATCCAAGTGTTTTTCCTAGGGTTGGCACCAATGTTTTCACTAAAGGAACAACAGCAGAAAGAAGACTTCCACCTTGTTTCATCACTTTTCTGATTTGAGCTTTTGTTATCTTCACTTCAACTCCTTTTCCCAACGATGCAGCTTTGGAAATTTTATTTATTTGAGTGGTTGTCAGCATCAGCTCATCGCTTCCACTTGTTTGATTTCGTCCCAATCTCAGGGTGATAGGCATGTTTGTTCTGAATGCTCTTCCAAGTTTTTGTTTTTGCGCTTTAGACAAATTTACTTTATATGGGTGATATGTTGTCATTTTAAATGATAACATATGTTTTTCTAAGCTATAACTAATTCATTTCCAACTTTATCAATCTTAGCTGTTTCCTCATAAAGAACGACTGCATGCACATTGAAGGCGGCAGCAGCATTGGCATTCAGCGTATATCGAAATATCAACTGTTTGGGATCTCTTGTTGGTTTTTCAGCTTGGTAAGACAAGTCGAAATAAATGAGGCTATAAAGTGATTGAAAGTTAGCCAAATTCAACTGAGTACCAGTGTTGAAGTCATTTTTCCTCATTGCATAAGCCATGACATCATTGAAGATTCTGACTTTCGATTCCGTGTCATAGTCAGTTTCAGGATAAAACACTCCATTTCCATACTCCAATCTGCAAGTTGACAAGGATGAGTTTGCATTTGCCGCATTCAGCTTGAAAGTGTCAAAGAGATATGGGTTATCTTCTGCAGGGTCATCATTGGGTGGAGCTGCTCTTTTCAGCCAGACAAAAATATGCTTTACATTGTCAATGTTCGCTGAAATCTGGAAGAATCCTGATGATTGTGCAGGAGCTGATTGTTCATATGTTTCTCTCAGATACTTCCATTGCGATTCTTTCAGGAATGAACTGACAAATTTATCATAAAGAGAATCTTTTGGTGTCAATCTCGGCACCCAAAGCAAAAATCGATTCACCACAACTCTTCCAGGATCTGTACCATTTGCCATATGAATCAATTCATCATCCTGTTGAAGATTAATTTCGAATTGCAGCTGCATTGGGACCAACATCCTGTCTTCCAGTTCCTCGAAAAAGGAGAAACGATTCAGGGGGATAATGCAATTAACATCTTTTGCTCCTCCAGTTCCATTGTCTCGAAGTGCTTGAGTTTGTATTCTTCTCGCTTCAAATCCTGTGTTATTCGCAGCAGTTGTTGCATTCACATCCAAATACCAGAAACTGTTCTTTGCGACTGATCTGCTGAAATCATCTGAGTATTCCAACAGATTTTTAATAAAAGTAACTTTATGCAGATTGTCAGGTTCATAAACAATCTTCCCTGCAGATCTGATGACCATGTGTTTTATCAGGGAATGTGAGCCATTCAACACTGTTATCCTATCAGCAGCAGCATATCCAGCACCATCTGCTAATTTCTGGAGTTGAAATTGCACTTCAAAATAAGCGTTATGCCAGTCATAAAACGCTGATCTGTCATTGATGGTGAATTTATAACCATTTTTTGCTTGATGTTGCCCATTTGCTGGGGCTCTGATTGTGTCATCCAACTGGAATCTTACAAGTTCATTTCTTTGGAGATATTCATTCGATCGAAAAGCCATTTTGATAGATTATTTTAAATTCCTTGACCACTGATCAGTCTATTCAATATATCATTAGCACTTTCTCTCTGTGGTTGTTTTACAGGACGAGAAGCAGGGAGCGAAGCGACCTTGATTGAAGGGCGTGATTGTGGTTTTCGTCCTCGTTTCGCAGATGGTTTTCCAATCTTCATATTTCCCAGTTTTTTCATGATCAAATCACCTGATTTTTCAACTGCTGCTTTGCCAAGTTTTTCTCCAGCGTGAGAAATTCCTGCATCCAAAGCTTTTTTCGCAAATGGTTTCGCAACTTTCTTGAGAATTCCTTTCATGGCTGGTCCTGCCATCTTTTTCAGTGGCTTGAAGATGGAATCAAAAATGATTCCTGTTCCTTTATGCTTATAAACAAACTTCCCCAGTTTGGGGTGATAATAACGAGAAAATTCATATGCTTTCATTTTAGATTCGTTTTTTTAATATCAACGAGAAAGCTGTGTCTGCTCCATTCAAGTTGACAATTCTTCTTTTCCCGTCTGTGATATACATCCGAATTGAGCTGATCGTGTTTTTATTCACAGGGCAGAATGCTATTTTTATGGGTTCACGCTCAAAACTATATGATGCCTGCAGAACAGATGTGGAAAAGGAATAGATGATGTCAGTCTCTTCTCCATCCACAAGTGAATTATTTGTTAAATCACAATGAATGTTCAACATATCAGTATCTTGACTGAGGTTTGGAACTCTGGGGCCAAGATTAACTTTCTCCTTCAGAATCTTTTTATCAAACCCCACAAGATCATGGAAATTTGATTGGGTGAAATCCAGTTGATAATTTTCAGCCAATGTGATTGTCACTCTGAAAGTTTCATTGCTGAAGGCCAGATTGATTGGGAAAACATCTTCTTTTCCATCGGATTTCACCACTGTTGCTTCCCGAATGAAATCATTTATTCCAGAATACCCCCAAACTCCAGCAGGAAAAGCAATATCGGAAAATGTTTTCCCACCATCGGAAGAAAACTTGATCAGTTGATTTTCATATTGAGGATTGATGTTATACCACGTAAAACTCATAATTGATGATTCGTTTCAGCCCAACAACATATTGTTCATTCGGATCAAGAATAATTTGACGATTAAATTTTGTTGTGAAATCTTCAGGTTTGTTTAGTCTGTTCTTAACGGCGTAAGATGACAAGACGATTTCTCTTTCCATTTTATGGTTTGAAATAGTTTTTGAACAGCTTTTCATGCTGGGATTTGTTGATAACTGATTCTTTCAGGAGAAGATCAAGAATGCCCACTCCAGTGTTTCTGATTGTCAGATTTGTGTTTCCAGCAAGAATGGAGCCAATGATAACCTCAAGTTTCTTGAGAAGTTCTTTGGGATTGGAGAACAAGCGGATGGCTCCACCTTTTTTTCTTCTTTTCAACCCAGACCCTTGAAATGTTCTTGCTTTCTTTGCATAATGTTTTATATATTCATTCAGAACTTTGAAGGAATTGTCTATCCTTTCATGTTGAAAGTTCTTTTCCTTTTCACTTATTGCCCCCCGGTTGAACTGTCTGGTGAAAGAAGCTTTATATCCTTTCAGCTGGTTTCTTCTATGTTTTGCATCAGCAAGAATGTTTTGCTCAAGATATTTTTGTTTCTGTTTTGCTGTGATATCTGGGTCTGCAAGCATCCAATCCACTGTGCTATAAGTATCAATCTCCAATTCAGCCAAATATTCATCTGCAGTCTCTGTGTTGGTTTTCTTTTTCTTTTCTTGTTCTTCATCCTCAGGCTCCAGAGAGTAATCAGGAATTTCATCTTCTTCATATGGAGGTGGCTCACTTCCAAACTCTTCCCTCAATTTTCCCAAAAAAGTTTGTTTTTCAGCTTGCGGCGCAACAGCCTCATCATCCAACAAACTGCCAACATCCATCTCTTCAAATGGATCGACTTCTGGATAATAATCTATGCCTGGATCGACTTTTGAGGTTGTTGGCTTTCTCCTCCGAACTGGCAAAGCTGGCTGTCTTAAATTCGACGCAACAACCTCATCTAGTTTTGCTGTTATGGGTTTGAACATTTTTGCCAGTCCAGTTTGGCTTGTTTCTTCACCCAACTTTTTCTGGGTGATGACATCGTGAACAAAGTTGATTTTTTTCCCCAAAGCAGATTTGCTTTTGGCCATTTCATTCCATTTCAATAAACTCATTTTAAGTCCACAAACATGAATTTGGATGAAGAACATGATGTTGAACAAGATGTTCATCTGAATTTGTCTTCTGGGAAATAAAATGAAGATTGTCAATTATGATTGTCAGGACCCAATCACAAACTTTCGACAGCTGCAACCTTTTATGCCGGATCGAACTTTCAGAATGTTGATCTGTGGTCCTTCAGGATCTGGAAAAACAAACGTTCTCCTGGATATGATTTTGAGATTGCTTTTCTACGATAAGATCTTCCTCTATGCGAAAAATCTGGACCAAGCCAAATATCAACACCTGATGAAAACATTTCACCCAATCAGCAAAGAAGCTGGGTATAACATCATTGAAGCATCCCAGGATGAAATCATCCCAGTTTCTGAATTATCTGGGGAGAATCAAAAACTGGTTGTTTTTGACGATTTTGTTTGCGAAAAGAATCAAAAGCCATTGGTTGACTATTTCATCCAAGGCCGGCATAAGAATTGTTCTGTGATTTATCTTTCACAAAGTTATTTCCAAACACCAAAAGATATCCGCCTGAATTGTTCTCATCTTTGCATCTTTGAATTCCCAAGCAACAGGGAACAGAATGCCATCTGCAAAGAAAACAACATCAAGAAAGAAGATCTGGTGAAAGCAACACATGATCCGTTTTCTTTCCTCTATGTGGATAAACCGAGGAAATTCATGGCTAAAAACTTTGATGAAAGACTTTAAAATGAGCTACTCAAATGGATTGCTTTCTGAAACAACAAGCACTTCTCGAGGGGGTCGAGATGGAAGAGATGGATTGCCAGGAGTTGGTTTTAAGCTGACATCCACAGGGGATTATGATATGTCAAACAGAAAACTAGTTAATGTCGCTGAAGGAACAGGAAATGGCGATGCAATCACAAAACATCAAGTTGACTCGTTGAAAAGCAGTGTGGAAACCAAACTAATTCAACTGAGAGCAGATTCTTTGCAGGTTGATGGTTCTTCCCATATGACTGGAGATCTGGACCTCAGGGGAAAGAAACTGATTCTTCCTGGAGAGATTGACATGGATCGGAAACTGATCACAAATCTGGCCGTTGATGAAAATCAAGATCTTTCTGCGGTGAACATGGTGACACTGAAAAAATATCACCCAGCTGCACCTGCTCACACGCATGAAGTGACGAAAGACATCGATCTGAAAGGACTGTTTCATGTCACACAATCAAAACAGCAGACTTATGAGGATCTTTCCGCAAACTATAACAATCTGATCTCCTATGACGATGCAAAGAATGTTTTTGTCAGCAGAAAAGAAACATTTCCAATGGAAACAAGTCTTGATATGGGAACGAATTTCATCTTCAACGTGAAAGATCCAACAGCAATCGATCAAGCAGCCAACAAAAAAGATGTGGACACGGCAGTCTCCGGGCTGGCAGCCAATAAGCTTTCTTTGTCAGGTGGAACAATGACCGGGGAATTGGATATGGGAGGAGAAAAACTTGTTGGTCTTCCCGATCCAAAAACATCCAATGAAGCAACATCAAAACAATATGTTGATACACAGTTAAATGAGAAGACAGTAGCTCTGGCAGTGGAACTGATCAAAACAGAAGCTGACCTTAAAAAATATGTCAATGAATCACATATATCTTCAACCTCCCACTTGAAGGATGAATTCCGGTATTTGATGGAGGATGTGGATGAATCCAGAGCTGAACATAATATAACAGTGACTGGTTTATCTGATTTTACAAGTTCACCCCATCAGATCAATAAAAAAGCGTATGATTTGAAAATAACAAAAGATGTTTTTAATGAATACTCTGGGAGACTTGGGTTTAACATGTTGAAGCTTCCAGAAGGGGAATACACTATTTGCATTGAATTCTTTCCCGCTTCCATGACGGGTGTGAGCGTTGACGTGGTTTCCACGAGCTTGAATATCAATCAACAATCAACAAAAAAATTATCGGGGTATTCAAGGTCAATCATTCACATGCATAAATGGCAGATTTCTCCACCGGAGTTCATCCATTTGGATCTGAAATGGCAAGGAACAGCATCATCAGCTGTTCAAGGTCCAGCAAATCTGATTATTTATGGTGTTAAAGGTTCTCAATCAGATGTGCCAAGTTCTGTTTATGATGCTCCCTTTGTTTATGAAAATCAGACGATGACTATGCAAACTGATTTAGATATGAATGGTCATCAACTAATCGGAAATAAATCATCTTTTTTCTTGAGTGGGCATCTGGGTCAGCCGGCGCAATATGTCAAATTTAATGGGGATGATGATGATTTGTTGATTCCCATTGATTGTACCTTAAAGTCAATTGTTACTTATGCTACGCATCGAGGCTACCCAGTTTATCCGTCCATCAGCGTTGAAATTGCAAAAAGAACCTTCACATCACACAAAGACGGCAGAACACAAACCGTTCCGATTAATCTCCCATTGAAGGCATTGGATTCTATTCAGGTCAGACCGTTCACCACAAATCCTCCCACATCTTTTAGTTACCGGGTTTCTTTATTGTTTGAAGTCTAAAAATGCGCATCAAAAGAATTAATTCTTTACGACCAAGCCGTGATCAGCGAAGGCAGAGCATCTTCAATTTCAACCACATCTCCCCTGACATAACAGAAGAAAAACTGGAAGAGATCAAGCAATTCTATCGATTTTATCATAAAAGATTTTGGTGTTTGAAAAGAGCTCACAAACATTTCAAGCGAATGAATTTGTTTGTGAATTTAACATCTTCCGCTCTTGTTGCGATTGGCGCAATTGCTGGAGGAGTAACAATGAATCCTGTGATTTTGGGAGTGATTTCAGGTGCAGGACTGATCGTCAAAGCAGGGAATGAAATAAAGAATTATACAAACAAAATTGAAATGACAAAGTTCGCGTTCACAACTTACGAGAAAACATTGACTGATCTGCGTTTTGCTTTAAGGAGTGCCATATTTAATCGAAATGAATTTCTTCCAGCAATGGAAGCGATTGATGGGATTGTGATTGATTTGGGGTTAGATTTGGAGAAGTTTGAGAGAAAATATGATAAACACTTTGAATAATTTTTTCATTTCTGGGAAATGAAAAACTCATTTTTTCTGATATGTAGTTCGTGTCCACATGTCAGTGTCTACATAAGATGATGATGGATATGTTTTTCCTGGGTAAAAAATCCATTCTCCTTGTTTTAGATTTTCCTCAAATTCATCCTGATTAGGATAAATATCATAACCAAACTGTTGAAATATGTGTTCAGCTGTCCAATAATCTTCCACAATAAACCAATGACCTGTATGCTGATTATATATCACAATCTTATCTCCTTTTCTTATTTTTACGTTTTCCCATGGAGATCCTGGAGTGTAGTCTTTGAAAATTTCATCCACTTTATTACTAATATATGATGCAAAAGTAGAACGATCATCTTTTGGTTGAATAATTCGTCCACTTTCTGGAATGTCAACCGATTCAGTGTCTGGAATGTCAACCGATTCAGTGTCTGGAATGTCAACCGATTCAGTGTCTGGAATGTCAACCGATTCAGTGTCTGGAATGTCAACCGATTCAGTGTCTGGAATGTCAACCGATTCAGTGTCTGGAATGTCAGCTGATTCAGTGTCTGGAATGTCAGCTGATTCAGTGTCTGGAATGTCAGCTGATTCAGTTTCTGTGAAAGGAAGATGTTTTGGAAATGGAAATGGAGATACTGCCGTTTTCATGAACTCTTTTAGCTTCTCAATGACAACATCCCATTTTTCTTGAGGCCAAGGGGTCATCTTTCCTGGAAGATATTGTATATTCATTAATCTCCCTGGAGAATATTTAAGAAGTGCAATACTCCCCATCTTTTGACGTCTTGTTTTAGGCTTTGGTTTTGATCTGACCTTTGGTTCAGGAGAAACATCATCTTTCACCACTTCCAGTTGTCGTCCATCTTTCAAGTTAAATTTGTTTTTTCCCTCCTTCAAAACTCGGCATAAATATTGTCTGGTTAATTCCATATGGGGAGAGAGAGCAGAAATCGATTTCTCTGATGCCACTGTTTGTCCAGTTGTCATGTCAATCAGATTCCACATTTTAATAGGGGAAAAAAGTTGACAAAAAAAAACTTTTTGACAACCAGATTTCTGGAGAAACTTTTTGACAACCAGATTTCTGGAGAAGATCCCAGGATTTTCTGGAGAATATTTTGTCAACCAGATCCCAGGAGATTATTTTGTCAACCAGATCCCAGGATTTCTCTGGAGATTATTTTGTCAACCAGATCCCAGGAGATTATTTTGTCAACTAGATCCCAGGATTTCTCTGGAGATTATTTTGTCAACCAGATCCCAGGATTTCTCTGGAGATTATTTTGTCAACTAGATCCCAGGAGATTATTTTGTCAACCAGATCCCAGGAGATTATTTTGTCAACTAGATCCCAGGAGATTATTTTGTCAACTAGATCCCAGGAGATTATTTTGTCAACTAGATCCCAGGAGATTATTTTGTCAACCAGATCCCAGGATTTTCTGGAGAATATTTTGTCAACCAGATCCCAGGAGATTATTTTGTCAACTAGATCCCAGGAGATTATTTTGTCAACCAGATCCCAGGAGATTATTTTGTCAACTAGATCCCAGGAGATTATTTTGTCAACTAGATCCCAGGATTTTCTGGAGAATATTTTGTCAACCAGATCCCAGGATTTCTCTGGAGAAGATCCCAGGATTTGCTGCTCCAGATTTCTGGAGAAGATCCCAGGATTTTCTGGAGATTATTTTGTCAACCAGATCCCAGGAGATTATTTTGTCAACCAGATCCCAGGATTTTCTGCTCCAGATTTCTGCCAGATTGAAAATGAAAAGTTGACAATTAGGGAGGTTACATATTTGGTTTTCCAAACTTTTTATTTTGAAAAAAACGTTTTGATTTTCCAAAACTTTTTTTTCAAAATAAAAAGTTTGGAAAACCAAATATGTAACCTCCCTAATTGTCAACTTTTCATTTTCATTTTGTCAACCAGATCCCAGGAGAATATTTTGTCAACCAGATCCCAGGAGAATATTTTGTCAACCAGATCCTAGGATTTCTCTGGAGAATATTTTGTCAACTAGATTTCTGCTCCAGATCCCAGGAGAATATTTTGTCAACCAGATCCCAGGATTTTCTGCTCCAGATCCCAGGATTTTCTGCTCCAGATCCCAGGATTTTTCTGGAGAATATGTTGTCAACTAGATCCCAGGATTTCTCTGGAGAAGATCCCAGAAGAATATTTTGTCAACCAGATCCCAGGAGATTATTTTGTCAACCAGATCCCAGGAGAATATTTTGTCAACCAGATCCCAGGAGAATATTTTGTCAACCAGATCCCAGGAGATTATTTTGTCAACCAGATCCCAGGAGAATATTTTGTTGACAAAATGAAAATAAAAAGTTGACAATCAGGGAGGTTACATATTTGGTTTTCAAAACTTTTTATTTTGAAAAAAACTTTTTGATTTTCCAAACTTTTTTTTATTTTAAAAACTTTTGAAAAAACCAAATATGTAACCTCCCTGATTGTCAACTTTTTATTTTCATTTTGTCAACCAGATCCCAGGAGAATATTTTGTCAACCAGATCCCAGGAGAATATGTTGTCAACTAGATCCCAGGATTTTCTGGAGAATATTTTGTCAACTAGATTTCGGCTCCAGATCCCAGGAGAATATTTTATCAACCAGATCCTAGGATTTTCAGAAATCTAGAATGTAAACTAAATTGTAAACTAAATCTGTTTTCTGCTGAAAATGTAGCAGAACAAGATGTTCTCAGTGTTAATTTTTTTCTCCGGAGAGAGATTTCTCTTTTAATTTTTGAAAAACTTTTTTTATTTTCACTTCTTTACCCTAAAGGAACTTCCTCATGAAATAAATAAACATTCTGTTAAAATTTTAGCAGAAACATTTTTGATGTTCTGTTAAAAAAATTAACAGAACAACTTGATTTTTCTCTCCAAATTTTCAGCAGAACAACTTGATTATATCCTGGATATAATCAATCTAAATAAGTTTGGAACACCACCATATCCTCACATGCAGCCCTGTATTTTTTGATTGTGATAAGATTCTCACATGTTTTTTTTATTTCTTCCAAATAAGATTCTGCAGGAGATCTTTCAGTGAGTGAGATCAGAAATTTAGTGATTTTCCTCTCAACATCCTTTGCTTTAAGATAATTTTCAGCAAGCAGTTCTTTTTCTTTTTCATTTTGTGAATTATTCATTTTCCAGTCGAGATCGAAGATTTCTAAACAGTTATATTCACTGGTAGTAAATCAGTCCATGAAGATCATTTTAAAGAAGGAATATCTTTTTCTTCATCCTCATCCTCATCATCATCCTCATCATCCTCAAACAGATACTCATACTCATAATTTCCATTTTCAACCACATCATTTATCTTTCCATAATTTTTGGAATCTAAATGTTCCTTTCTCTTTATTTTATATCTGATAACTGTTATAAGATTCAAATAAAGTTTCTTAATCATTTCATGTTCAATCTCCGAAGAACTTTGGAGAAGAGAGATAAAAGTATCTTTAATTCGCTTTTCAACTTCCTTTGCTTTTTCATACTCTTTAGTAATTTGCATTTTTGGATTTAATACTGTCAATGAGAGATTCATCGTACTTGTAAGTAGTTCTTCAAAAAAATTATGTGTATATGATTCTTTTCTTGCCATTTTTAGAGTGGTGAGAAAAAATTATATTTTTTCTTCTTCTTCATCTTCATTCTTATCCTCATATTCATCAAACGCTGAGGCAGTTTGAACCATCTCCTCCACAAGAACTTCATCCACAATCGCTGTGATAGATTTTACATTTCCGCAGAAGAGATGTTTGACAGAAAAGACAACTTGCCCAAAAAGTGGCATGGAGATGAGTTCTTTCTGCCTCAAGATGGGTTTCTTCTTCCCGTTGGTCAACTCCCAGAAACGACAGGAGAAATCTGTTTTGGGGATCTTGGAAGGATAAATCTTAGCAAAGATCTTGTCCTGCTCAGATTTATCTGTTTTCAAGAGAGTAAAATCTTCCGCGTGAAACTTAGCAAAAGATGGGGAAAGTTTCTTCACTTCCGGCTGTTTTTTCATTGCAGCTGAACGAAGATGAGCTTCCAGATCGCGAAAAAAAGAGATGTTTTCTTCAGGGAGATTGATCCCCAGTGAAAAAGAATCTCCCTCATGAGCAAAGATTTTAAACTTTGTTCGGAGTTTCAGTTGAAGTTTTTTGTCATCAAGGGAACATGGGAGAAGACAATATGATATCTTTCCAGAGGTTCGTTTTTGAGGTTCTTCAAGAATTATCTTGGAAACAGAGACTTTTTCAGGATTCATTTTCTTGGTGGAGAGAAAAAAAAATCATTTATTTCAAAAATCCATTTCTCCATAAACTGCCTATCTTTTTCATTTTTAACTGAAAGAAAACCAGTGGCCATATCAACAGCTTTCTGAAAGTTGGTTTCCATTTCAACCCCTTTCATCCATGCGATTTCTTCCTCCGTCAACCCACATGCTTTGTGAAAGCTGGGATGAATCCAAGTTGCATGATTTTTTATTTCAGCCAGTAGAATTTTGACGTCCTTAATAGAATAAAAATCTTGTCCATCGATTATGAAAAGTTTTTCTTTGTTCATTGCTTCACTCATTTTTTATCCAAAAAGAAAGAAAATTAAAACGTCATTTGAATATCTTCAAGACAGTCACTCATTCCAGCTAACCCAGTTGAAGTTATTCTGGAGAGCCCTTTTGTTGAGCAACCCTGAAGAATTTTTTCAACCATAACTTTGTTTTTCACCAAACCAAGAAATTCTTCCAGTTTAGGAGATTTCCAAGTGACTTCATGAGATTTCTCAGTTGAATCCAGAAAATGAGTTTTTTTCCTGCAGAGTTGATTGAAAAAAACTGTGTGAGACAACCCAAATCTTTCCTGAATTTCCTCTGCAGTGAAAAAATCTTCTCCATCAATCTGGATAAATGGTGCTTCATCTTCCTCCTGAATCCAAAAGGTTTTTTTATCCGCTCTTCTGAAATATTTGATGTTGTGTGATTTAAGAACTCGCATAATCGTTTTTGATGGGAGTCCAGTTTGTTCCTGAGCTTCTTTGAATGTGAAAAAGATTTGCTTGTCTTTTCCTTCCTCTTGGATTGAAAACTTCATTTTAAATAGAGAAAAAATCTTTTTCCCCTATTTAAAATGTCAACTTTGGCTGCATGGAAATCATTTGCTAGATCAACAGGATTGCGGGGATGGTCTCGACTGAAGAAAGATGAATTGGTGGAGTTTTTAGTTGAAAATCTATGGACTGGAGGTGGAAAAACAACTCAGAAAAACCCCCTGAATTGGAAAAATAAAAAAATACAGGTGCCTATTTTGATTCCGGAAAGAAGAAAAGTGATTGTGAGAAGAAGACCTATAAAAACCATTCCCAAAATGATAAAAAAACAAACAAAAACGATTTCAGATTGGTTGACTTGGCTGGAAAATTTAGATGATGTGGAAATTAGGAGAAGATCAAATCCTGTAGTTGAAAGATTGAAAAAACAAACCAAAGAATTGTGGGAACAAAGGTTGGTCGTGGAAGAAGGAAAATCCGCTCTGAGAGGATTCGCAAAACAATTCATCATTCAAGGAGATGATTCCCCAACTCCACAAGATTTTCTCCGGAAAGCAAGATGGCAAATTATCAAGCTGTTGCAAGCAAATCCACAAACAAAAGTGAAATGCATTTTGGTCGCTGAGATGTCTCAAACCAGTTGGACTTCTGGCGAGGAAATAATTGACACTCCAGTTTTCCATTCCCAGCAGAAAAAGAATTTGGGGAACAACGTTGAGATTATTGATGAAATGGAAAGAGAAATGATTGAAAACTTGGAAAATTTCAATCGCAGGGGAAGTAATTGGGTGTTTGAAAGAGTAATTCATTTAGAAATTCATTTTGTGCGCTGGAAGCCACTGCGAGGATCTTCCTGGATTGCTTTACCTCCAGACTTGGGGAACAAGAAAGCTGTGATTAACATGAAAAATGAAGATGAGATGTGTTTTAAATGGTGTATTGTTAGGGCTTGTAATATGGTTGCGTCCCATCCAGAAAGAATCACACCAGCCTTACGACAACAAGCAGAAGAATTTAATTGGGATGGTTGTAAATTCCCCATGGAAATAACAGCAATCAAACATTTTGAGAAAAGAAATGCTGAAATTTCAGTGAATGTTTTTGGCTGGAATGGATCTGTTTTTCCCCTGCGGATATCCGAGGAAGAAAAAGAACGCCATGTGGATTTGATTCTGCTAAAAAATGAATTCAAAACTCACTTTTGCCTGGTGAAAAATTTCTCTCACCTTGCAACCTCTCAAGTTTCACGTAATGGGCATGAAAGATTTTTCTGTAAAAGATGCCTCAATTCATTCCCCAGCGTGGAAAGTTTGAAGAAACATAAAGTCATTTGCGGAGAATTTGAGGCAACAAAGATTGAAGTTCCAGGAGGCACATGCTCTTTCCGCAACTTCCAAAAAATGTTGCATGTGCCAGTTGTAGGTTATGCGGATTTTGAATCCATTCTGAAACCCACAAGTGGTAATTTGGGAAAAAATACTCAGAAAACTCACGAGCATATTCCCTGTGGATTTGCGTTTCATCTCGTTTCCCCATTTTTGCAAATGGAACCCGTGTTGAAAAGAGCAAAAGATGAAAATGAAGAACTTCCCAAAGATTTCATTCGGGAATTGATTTTCCATGTAAAACAAGCTCAACTGAGTTTGAAGAAAAAGAAAATGTTTCCCCTGACTAATCAAGAATGGAAATCATTTCGAGAAGCCACTGTGTGTTGGTTGTGTCAAGGAGAATTCGGAGAAGATGAACTGTTGAAAGTCAGAGATCACTGCCATTTCACTGGAAAATTCAGAGGAGCAGCGCACAAATCTTGCAACAGAAAGTTTCAGCGACCAAAATTCACTCCTGTGTTTTTTCATAATCTCCAAAATTATGACGCACATCTTTTTGTGCGGAGTTTGGGAACAGTGGATGAAGTGCTGAGCGTGGCATGCATCCCCAACAACGAAGAGAAATATATTTCTTTCTCCCTGAAGTTTGAGTTGAAAAAAGAATGGAAATGGGTGAAAGGAGAATGGAAAGAAATCACTGTGAAACATGAAATTCGATTTCTGGATTCCTTTAAATTTACGCTGTCAGGATTGGCATCGCTGGTGAAGAATCTTCCTAAAGAAGAACTGAAAGAAACCACCAGATTTTTTGGAGAACGCAGCGAGTTGGTATGCCGAAAAGGAGTTTATCCCTATGAATTCATGGATGGGTTTGATAAGTTTGAGAAAAAACTGCCAAAGAAAACCGCTTTTTTCTCCCGATTAAATCAGGAGAAAGTGACAGATGCAGATTTTCAACACGCCCAGAAAGTCTGGGAAGAATTTGAAGTGAAAAACATGGGAGAATTCCACGATCTTTATTTGAAAACTGATGTGTTGCTGCTTGCCGATGTCATAGAAAGTTTCAGAAAACTTTGCGAAGAAAACTATGGATTAGATCCAGCTCACTTCTTTACAGCCCCTGGAATGGCGTGGGATGCAATGTTGAAAATGACCGGCATAGAATTAGAACTTCTGGGGGATGTGGATATGTTGTTGATGATTGAAAAAGGGATCAGAGGGGGAAACGCAAATGTATTCAAGAGATTTGCAAAAGCAAACAATAAATATTTGAAAGATTTCAACCCCGATCAAGCTTCCAGTTTTCTGGTTTATTTGGATGCAAACAACCTTTATGGGTGGGCAATGTCGCAGCCTCTTCCAGTTGGAAAATTTCAATGGATGAAAGAAGATGAATTGTCAAGTTGGGAAAACTTTGTGAATGAAGAAGGAATTGGTTGCATTCTTGAAGTTGACCTCATTTATCCCAAAGAACTGCATGACAACCAGAATGATTTTCCCCTGGCTCCAGAAATTTTGATGTTGGGAAAAGTGTCTAAGTTAACACAAAATCTGAGGGATAAAGAAAACATGGTTTTGCATGGAGAAAATTTAAAACTTTATCTTTCCCTGGGAATGAAACTGAAAAAAGTGAAAAGAGGTATCAGATTCAAAGAAAGACCTTTCATGAAATGTTACATTGATAAAAACACAGCCCTGAGAGCCAAAGGGCAAAATGCATTTGAAAAAGATTTCTTTAAGCTGATGAACAACTCCGTATTTGGGAAAACCATGGAAAACTTGAGAAAACGAGTTTCCATTGAACTGGTGAAAGATGTTGAAAGGGCAGAAAAATTAATTAACAAACCCAACTTCACAGACGTGAAGATTTTCGATGAATTTTTAATTGCGATCAAGATGAGGAAAACGCGAGTGGTCATGAATAAACCCATCTTCGCTGGGATGTCAATCTTGGATCTGTCTAAAACTTTGATGTTCCGCTTCCATTATGGGTATGTGAAGAAAAAGTGGGAAAAATGTTCTGTCTTGTATACCGACACAGATTCTTTGGTGCTGGAGATTGAAACAGAAGATTTCTTTGTGGATATTGCAAAAGATGTGCCAGAGTGGTTTGACACAAATGACTTTCCCAAAGATCACCCAGCTGTGTTGAATGGAATGCCAATTGTGAAAGAAAACAAAAAAAAGATTGGGCTGATGAAAGATGAATGTGGAGGTGCAATGCTGAAAGAATTTGTCGCCTTGAAACCGAAACTATATTCTTTCCTGATTGAGGAGAACGCAGAAACCATTGGAAAACAAAAAGCAAAAGGAGTGAAAAAATGCATGATCAAAAAGAGTTTGAGACATGCAAACTTCGTGAAATGCTTGAAAACAAAACAAACGCAAATCAGAAAACAAAGTGTATTTCGCAGCAGGGACCACCATTTGTTCACGGAAAACATGAGCAAGATTGCGTTATCTGCCAATGATGACAAAGTTGTGATTCAAGAAAATGGAATTAACACGCTGGCTTTGGGGCATTGGAGACTGGAAAATGTCTGCTCATAAAGAAGGGTTCTCCAGAAAGTTGACCTTGGAATTTGGGAACTTGGCAAAATCTTGTGCTAAAATTTGGCGGAAGTAGTAGGGTAAAAACGCACCTGGGCCACTTTCAATTAACCCCAAATTTCACACAATTTGGCACATTTTTCTTTCCTCAATCATCAGCTAAAAATCAGCAATTCTAATCAATTCCATCTAGTGTTTCATTTAACATAACTTAACCTTTTCTGTTCAGTTCCAGCAACTTCCTAATTTGTTGAATTTGGGGGGAACGATTTTTGTGATTTTTCTGTGAAATTTGGGGTTAATTGAAAGTGGCCCAGGTGCGTTTTTACCCTACTACTTTCGTGTCTTAGTTCATCTTGTTTACTAGTTTTCTAATAAAATGTTAAGTTCAACTAGACAGCTATCGAGTCTTGTGAACAGCTAACATACTGCAAACAACCCAAGTGATTCTCAATCGCGGGTAAAACGCTCCCCATTGCAAATTGCAAGTGCTTCGGATGAGCCGGTGTGTAAGCCTCAAGCGGTTTGTAAGCCTCAAGCAAGAATGTGCTTCAATTTATTAATGGTAAAGTGGCACATCCAAGTTTTCAGCAGCTCAGACTATTGTAAGAGAAGCACAAAAGCCACAAGCTAACGGAACAAAAAATTGGGTGGGAGTGTTTTGCCTGTTGAAGACCGGAGAGGAGCAAATTGGTTGGGTGTTAGGAAAAGATCAAAGGCTTTTGCAAGGAAGGCATGCCTGTTACAAAAGTTTCGAGCCAAGATAGATCGGGCAACTTGTGTTACTGTTGGTGATGCATTCACTAAGGTAGTTATCTTTATAATTTGTGACATTGACAATTAATGGTTGGTATTGTTTTACTTTTATTTTAGTCTGAATGGAAAACAATCCTTTCAGACTTTTTTTTCATAAGTACTTTGTAAGTAAATTTAGGTTGTTTATAACTTTGTAACTATGGCAATAATGTATTTCCTCAAAATAAAGACAACCCATGATGGCATCTGAAGAAAATTGGCAATAATATAATTATAAAACATTCTTAAAATAATCTCATTGGAATAGCAATTGCTGCTTTCGAGAGATGTATATGATATTTTGAGGAAATAAAGTATTCTGATTAAATACAGTTTATGGCATCTCACTCCCATTTGAGGCATCCACTGTGCATTCCGAATTTAAATTTGGTTAATAGTAGAGGCAGAAAAATATTAGTTTGCTTGCCAAGGCTGTTGCCTAACCAGAGCCCTATACCCTGAAATGCCCAAGGAATCACTCTGGGCCCCTAAATTTCGTGTTGTGACACTTACTATTTCATAGATTTGTCTTAGTTCCTCAGCTTTTGGCCCTGTGACCAATGTGGCAACAACCTTGCTTGCTAGCTGGTGTTTAGGTCATTGTTGCATGTTTATTGTTAATGTATTGACTTCAGTGTGCAGGTCCATACCCACATCATGGGAGGTTATTAGAAATTCCTAGGGGGAGGGGGCAGAGGAGGGTCTTAAAAGCCACTAAACTGGAATTTGCAGAAGGGTTGGGGGGGGGGGGGGGGGAGGGGCAGGGGGCAGAGGGGTTGGTGGAGCATTCAAACCAAAAACCTTTCATGGAGATAGTATGGATATTTTCTGAAACAATGCAGTATGGTGTACCATGATGATTCCCATTTTAGAAAAATGCCTATATATACCACAACTGTACTTGGTTTCACCTTAGCATCTCCACTTAAATCACTGAAGATCACCTGAAGGTCACCTAAAATTGCCTTATGTCGTTCAAAATCGCCTAAAATCGCCCAAAATCGCCTTAAATCGCCTTAAATCACCCAAAATCGCCCAAAATCACCCTAAATTTTGGAGAAAATCTGCTTAAATCGCCTAAAGTCGCCTTAAGTCGTCCAAAGTTACGGCGACTTTGGGTCCCAGAGTAGGCCTAAGCGTGTGCTCGGTTCGACACGACCCGTCTTCGTAAAAGTCGATCCGACTCATTGGAAGTCTTGTCGCGTGAAATAATAACACAACATGGACCTTCCTCGTTCTTAAAGCGTGTTCACAGAAAGGAAATATATGAAGCATGGCGTAAAGTGTAGTAAAATATATAGTCCATGGGCCACACCAAATTTTCTTACCAGTTTTAGGGACAAATTATGAGATTATGAGTAGTGTCATTTTGAAGAATGTACTGAAGTATTAAAAAAAATATGATAGCCATCCCCATTGCGTAGCTTTAGGGTTTATTTTTATAATTAAAAATCTCAAAAATTACCCTCTGACATGTTAATATAATATTTTTATCTAGATCTAGCCCTGCGCGTCGCCGCGCCCGCGATCTAACCCTGCACGACGTCGCGCCCGCGAAACATTCCGCTACCCATGACCATGAAAAATGACGGGCATGGTTCTGTGAGTATGAAGCTCCGCGAGCGGGGTATCTGGGCCGGCTTGGTGATCAGTCTGTTGATGGAATTGATGGAATTGCCGGATCTAGATGATTTGTCAAACTGCGCGTGACTGTTTTGCATTTTAATTGTATATAGGACATAATATCTATGTTAATACTAGTAGTAATCATAGATTATAGTGCGTCTCCTTATCCCGTGGCACCTCGTCTTAGCCTAGTACCTCAGTTTCATGAATTAATTCAGCCACTGTTGAAAAGGGCTATGTCGCGAGATATGTCACGCAGGCAAAAACGTCGGGCCGTCATCAAACAAATTCACGCTATCGCCGTGGAATCGGGAAAAATCCTGCCGGGCTGTGTACTCCGAAAGGTCTCAGATTTTTCCGACATATAAATAGTATATTTGTCTTGATTTCATTTCAGTTATTTCTCCGATTCTGAAATCATACTCCTCAGTACATGTACCAATACCGGAACCGGAAATGAGAAATTTCGACGTTTAAGTCACGCAACATTCAACGTGAAATTTCGCAAGATTTTTCGGATAAAATTACAACTACCAATTGCAAGTAAGACACAAGACTGTTGAATATAATTCCTTTATTAGCTAGACAAATTTTAGTCACAAAACTGCGAAATCTTTAGTCGCAAATGCGCCCGATACAGGCGCAATTTCGAGCACTGTAAAGTTAAATTATCTGCGTTCGCCTGGCGCGGCCGGTCAGTGAATTATTGCTACAAGACATAAGCGAATTGCACCGTACCGTAGAACATCGCGAAGAACGACGTCGGTATTTAGGTGAAAGCTTCCCAAATCAGGCAGAGAACCACAGCAAAATCAAGATAGAACATTCAAAACATACCAGAACGGTAGCGAGGAAAATCTGTAACTTCTTGCTTGATTCCAAAGAGACCAAACAAATTACTTGGTCCGGAGAAGAACCTTCGTCCAATTTTTCCACTGCGTACTTTTACTAGGCATTGAAATATTGAGCCGTACGATTCCAAAATCGGGAAAATATCCGAAACTAAATCAAGACAAATAGATTATTCACATGTGACATTTCGGAACCCCAGCTCCCCAGGATGATGCCTGATTTCCACGCGATGCTGGATACTATTGTGACGTTTCAAAATGGCGCAGATTTGGTACCGACACTTTTCTCGATTCGTTCCGCTTAGCCTAGACGACGCGCTAAGAATGCTGGATACTATTGTGACGTTTCAAAATGGCGCAGATTTGGTACCGACACATTTCTCGATTCGTTCCGCTTAGCCGACAAGATTAGGAAGCGTCTCCTTCGTCGACGCAATAATATTTTTATGTAAATAGTATCTATGAGTATGGCGCTCCGCGAGTGGGCCTTCGGCCCGCGAGAGCTCCGCTATTATCTGCAATATATGAAACGTTCTGAATTTGGAATAAGAGAAAATGCGTCATTTTCGCCTCAGTAGAACATTTAAAAGGCTGAAGTTTCGTTTGTATAATCAATCAACATATTCAACTTTATTCTCGTGCGTGCAAGTTTACATAATACCTTGCTCAGTTTAAACAGACAAATTTAAACAAATAACTTCTACAAAGCCGATGATGTTGAAGTTTATCTAGTGATAAAGGAAAGTTTAACTGCAACTTTGAAACAATGAATAACCGCAAAAAATTAACATTTTTAATATGAGAAGGCTGTATAATTATGCATAAAATGTCATGTTTAATGTTAAAAGTGATGTTTAATGTCAAGTTTTACCACCAAAATTCCAATCAAATTGCTGGTGACTATATATTTAACAATTAGATTATGAGTTCGAGATTTCTATCGCGTGATAGTTGATGAGGGAACTATCACGCAATAGAAATCAAGAGCGAATAATCTAATTTTTTTAATATAAATCTACTAGACGTTCAAAAGTTAACAACAAATACTCTTCACTTAAGACATTTCCAAAACGCGAAGAAGCGGCCGCCATTAGGCTACTCACTCTACTCACTTTCTACAACAGAATAGATAGTGAATAGCGTAGCCAATAAGAGAACAGCATTCGTGATAGAACACTAGTAGATTTATACTAATAAAGAATATGTTTGAGCTAAGTCTTCATTCAGCTAATTCTAGCCTGCGTAGCTGGCGGTTTTGTTGCCGCGCGCGATGCTGAGATTAAAATTAGCGGCGAAGCAGCGAGGGCAATGGAGAGGAATGGCCAAACAAGATAGGATACTCTTCTCCGAGTTCGGAGAATTCAGTGGTTCATCGCGACAATCAGTGCTATTCCCCACTGTACTGCTTTAGCACATATAACCAGCAACTCCTCAGAATCAACATCAAAGTGAAATGTAGAATATGAAGTGACACTTGAGCTGAAAACAATCAGTTTCTGTATCAGCAATAATAATAAATAATTAATAATAAACCGGCTTTTTGGATACCTTTTGTTTAAACAAACCAGGCATACCAGGCTTTTCCGGTGATACATTTCAACCAGGCTTACCAGGAAAAATAGGCTCGCCTGGCTTTTCTTGTTCCGTTTTGATCTTTAGTCTAGCTTATCAGACTTTACGGGTGAGTTTGAACCAGGGTAACCAGAAAAGCCTGGTTAAGTCGGGACTTAACCTGAACGCCATTTTTCCGCCACTTAACATGGCTTTAATGGAAATATATATCTTGTTCACATTTCAAGCAATCCAAAAGCTCTATGCTCATCTCATGAATCTACGTTATGTGGTGTTTTGGAAATTTTTGGGTGACTTTTGATGGGTATGTTTAGGAGCGAATAGTCTTTCTCAAAGGATTGGTAAAATTTAGCAAAATAAGTAATATTAAAGATTTAATGAAGTTTTAAAATTAGAATTTGTAGTTAACCCATTGACACCTGAACCGCCCGTAACCGCCTGTACAAGACTTTCTCAATCGTGCGAACATTGCCTTAACTAGCAGTTGTGAGCATTGACTAGAAAGTCTTTCAAATTGAGATACCCAATAAACACAAAAAAGTCAGCGATTTTTGCAGAATATCAGCGTTTGAATTTGGACAATAACAAAAATTACCGTTTTTAACGTCATAGAAAAACAACAAAAATCACGTTTTTGCCTTTAGTTTTTTTTATTCAAATCATCGTGGCAAACCCAAAAGTCAACATTTACAGCAAAATTCAGTCCTAGTCCTAGCTTAGCAGTGAATTTTTTTGCTCTTATTCGTTGCTCGGGCCTAGCTACAGCTTCTTATACTAGTGCATACTCACCTTACCTCGATTTTCAACATCACCACCGCACTGCATGCTGGGAAATAAACAGATTTTTCGACAGCGTCCATTCCGTCCTCCACAATTTTCATATATATACTAAGTCCACAGCCACTCTGACCCACCGCCGAAATTTCGCGCTTGTTGTGTTCTCCTGCGGTCGCAACTTCCAAAATATGAATGGGGTTAGTTTCTAGAGAAACTGTGGTGCTGCGTCGGTGGGGGGATGAAACACGAGAATTTAGTTTTATCGACTGAGTCGATAAGGTAAATTGACCACCGTAAAAAGATTCAAATAGCTGACGTTTCGAGCGCTAGCCCTTCGTCGGAGCGAATCAAGGAATTGTGGGTAGTGTGTGGTTTTATATAGTAAGCGGTGGAGCCACGCTATTGGTGGAAAAAATTCTGCCAGTTTCGGGGTCGTTTTCACAACAACACAGTCAAAAGCATCATTTTAAAAAATTTCAAATTACTCCAAAACGACCCCGAAACTGGCAGAATTTTTTCACAACCCCCACTAATTTCATTCAAACGTGACAAAAACATAGGCAACTTTCTAGTTACGAGCGCACTGAAATCTGACGATGTACCGGGAACTTTCAAATGCACACGCACACGATGTAACACTTGTCCTTTCATTCACAACGCGGACAAAATAACAGGACCCAAACGATCTATTAAAATCACTGATCGTTTTACATGCACCTCCGTAAATGTTATCTACTGCATAACATGTACTTTTTGCAAAAAGATATACATTGGCGAAACAGGGAGGAGACTGGGCGACCGTTTTCGTGAACATCTCCGAGACGTTGAAAAAAATGACAAAGACGCATCCAAACCAGTCGCGCGCCATTTTAATCTTACTAACCATTCTAAACAACACATGACAATCTGCGGCCTTTCCCTACACCAGGGTAACACAGAAAGCCGTAAAAACCTAGAACAAAAAATCATCTTCCAAATCGGCACTCTCAAACCCCACGGAATCAACGAACGCTTTTCATTCAACTAATCTACATTTGTTTTTCACGTCACCAAATTTCCACCAATAGCGTGGCTCCACCGCTTACTATATAAAACCACACACTACCCACAATTCCTTGATTCGCTCCGACGAAGGGCTAGCGCTCGAAACGTCAGCTATTTGAATCTTTTTACGGTGGTCAATTTACCTTATCGACTCAGTCGATAAAACTAAATTCTCGACTTCCAAAATATGCCGCGGTAGGTCGAGAAATTCATCCAGAGTCGAGTCCCAAAGCTACTTCGTTTCCAGGCGGCCATTTTTCCAGTTCAATGAGCAACGAGCCAAATTCGTAAACGAAGTACAACACCTAACTCACTTCATTGAGAAGTGGACTCTAAACTACCTCCAAGCTTAATGATGCTCACCAGGCAGCTACTAAAGATGAAAAATGGCTGTGAACTTACCAAAAATCGTAGATAATTTATATTGGACCCTTTATTGCAAATCAACCAAGCAAAATGAGATCGTCACAATGACGTTTCCAGTAAACTCGAGCCTTCAGTGTTTTAGAACAGCAGCACTTTCAATGGTAACTCCAAATATGAAGTCACGAAATCCTATGGGACGTGTGTATGCAGAAAATCACTCAAAAACGTAAAAATCCTCAGGTGTCAATAGGTTAATAATCAATACATGGACACCAAAATAGTTCAATAGCAACCTGGGGTGCTCTTGCGTGCGTATCAACTGTCTGTTGGCGTTCCAAAAATCATTTTCTTTCTTCTATCCCTTCTTTAAACTTCTTAAAATTTCATTCAAATTTAGGTTGAGTCCCGCCTTAAGCTTTTAACCTTGCTTTTTCATCCTCAAAAGCCTCGTAAGCTTGGTTCCACCCGAGTTTACCAGGCTTCTCAGGCTTTTAACCTTGCTTTTTCATCCTCTGAAAAGCCTCGTAAGCCTGGTTCCACCTGAGTTTACCAGGCTTGTCAGGCTTTTAACCAGGCTTTTGGTGCAAGGGCAAGCTTTAATTCTTTGTTCATCAGTGGTTAGAGCATCTGTCTGCTGTACGAAAGGTCATGGCTTCGACTCTCGTCAAGGACTGAGATTATTGGGGTTTTTTGGAAGTTCCGAATGCTCGAGACAAACAGAATGTAGTTTATTTTTATTACTTTCAATAAGGTTATTGTTTATGTTCCTCGATTCTTTATTTCACAGATTTTCTGGAGTTTACACGACTTCTTGTGACAGAGTTTCTGAATAACAACAATGGCAAACAATACATCTGTTGTGAATGAACAAATTACATCCTGTATAAATACCGAAGATTCCATGAAGGTAAAAATCTAGAAAACACAGGCTTGCTCCCTGTTGCTGCTTGTTTCTCTCCTTGGAAATACATTGATCATAATGGTGGTCTACCGAGATGACAAAATGAAGCCGACGACCACAAACCTGCTTATCGTAAACATGGCGGTATCCGATCTCTTGGTCCCTATCTTCGCAATGCCTCGGGCCAACGTCGAGATATTCTACGGAAATCTCCGATGGCTTATCGATGGCGAATTCGGGGAAGCTCTTTGCAAGCTCACGGCTTTTTTCCAAGACATCTCAACAGCGGTGTCAGTTCAAAGTTTGGTCGCGATTTCCGTGGACCGCTTTTACGCGGTGTGGTTTCCTTTCACTGCACGAAATATTGGATTTGCTATACCTTTGACTTTCATCAAAGGTGTGGTCAAATGTGGCATCGACTTTGACATCACCTTTGACGCGCGTCAAATGTGATGTCAAATGTATAACGGCTTTACATATACCTTTGAGATGGGACAAAGGCGAAGTCAAATACGACGACGTGTTTGACTTCACCTTTGACGTGCGCCAAAGGTGAAGTCAAAGATATGACAGCTTTGATATTCTTTTGATACCTGTCAAAGGCGAGGTCAAATGTGGAAACAACTTTGACTTCGCCTTTGACGCGCGTCACAGGTGATGTCAAATATATAACGGCTTTGCATATACCTTTGAAGACGGGACAAAGGCGAGGTCAAATACGACGACGTATTTGACTTCACCTTTGACGCGCGTTAAAGGTGAAGTCAAAGATATGACAGCTTTGATATTCGTTTGGCCCCCTGTCAAAGGCGAGGTCAAATATGTAAACAACTTTGACTTCGCCTTTGACACGCGTCAAAGGTACAGTCAAAGATATGACGGCTTTGGTATTCATTTCTTTTGACATTTGTCAAAGGTGAGGTCAAACATACTAAGAACTTTGACTTCACCTGTGACGAGCTTCAAAGATGAAGTGAAAGATATGACGGCTTTGCTTTTGTTTTGAACATTTTGTCACGTTGCCGGACGATAGATGACTGGAGCCGAGGCAGCCAGTTTCCCGCGCTTTCCGCCGGTTGCCATTTCTCTTTGACCAATCACAACCAAGATACATCTGACGCGTACAGAGTGAGTCGAAGAGAAAAAAATATTCTGATTTTCCTGCGTTCAGAAGATCGTTTGGATAATAATCTTTCCACCTTTCTTTGACTCAAACTTCACTTAAGATTAAAAGGTAAGTCTCTTTGACATTTAAAAAATTAAATTAAGCCTTAAACAAGATCTAAGAGTTCTCAAGCGTTCCAACACGGATATTTGCTTTCTCAGACTTCTATTAAACTTGCCGGTAAACAAACAGAATGAACTTTATTTAAGCTTATTTCCAGCTAATCCTTTTCGTATATAAAATGTTAGCTTTTGATGCTTGTTTATGAAATACAAGGTCACCCAACGAGGCTATTTAGTGAACTTTTTATATTAATGACAAACCCTGGATATCCGTTTCATTCATCATTAATTTTATCTGTCATTTGCAACTCAAAATGGCGGGATACCAGTTTCTAGAAAACCGAATTGTTTGTTCATAATACTTAAGCTTAAAATTGCACTTCAACATCGCATATTTCATTTGTGATACACAATCTTGCTACAGGGAATGTTGAAGTTTTTGCTGCATAGAACATTGAGCTCCATGTTTAAAAACTAATTCATATGTTTTGGGTGCATCACATTGAACTTGACAGAGTCTAAATAATGGGACTTTCCATTTTCTATCCGCACCCCCCCTAAAGATGGCAGGAATCTGAACCCTCAATTTATTGTCGGCGCCCTTTGAAAAATGAAATCCGAAGGGTTGATTTTTCTGTCGGCACCTTTGAAAAAAAAATCCGAAGGCTCCAAATTTTGTCGGCTTCTTGGAAGAAAAAAATCCGAACCCTTCTTTGGAAAACATGTCCTTCCTTGGGGGGGGGGGGGGGTGCGGCTAAAAAGTGGAATGTCCCAATGGTCGCAGGCACCATGCTTACAATTTACAATTTACAACTTACAATTTTTTTCTTTACAAGTGGTAAGTTCTTCTGTTCTACTTTTAGTTTTACATTTGGGTGAAATTAATATTAATTTCTAACAAAGATACATTTTACTGTTCCAACAGTATAAACTAATAACATTTTCAGATCAGATGCCCAATAAAGACAGTTTATTAAAACGTCATGTAATTAAGCTTATATTATTTGATTTTCCAGCAACCTCCCATTAAATTGGACACTGTGCTTTGTTTCATATCATGGTTTTTGCAAGCACGATGTTATAATTGCCTTAGTATGTTTATTTAAAAGTAATTAATTTTATGTGTAAACAGGCATGAAAATTTGAAGAGCAAAGATGTCTTGCTGGGCTGCGTTGCCAAGTCAGCTTGCCGTTGGCAGCTACACGTGTCTGGTTCTTCAATCAAAGAATGCGATGATCAGAAGACCAAAGAAGTAAATATTTCTCTATAACTTTCAAGAGTGTAAAGAGCCACTGAACAGATCATGCTTAAACTCAAGACACTTTTCAGGTTCCATTAGAACGAGTGAACATATTAGCCACCCTTTCGGTCCCAAGAATGCTTGATTATTTTTTAAGCAGCAGTTAACGAAAATCATTACGAAAAAATCAGTTAATTTATTAATACTTAAAAAATTAAAATTAATGAAAAATGATTAAAACAAATATACAGGTAAAGGAAATGATGTAAGTTAAGAGAATCGCTTGTCATACTTCCACATTCAAAAAATAATTCAAGCTTCAAGAAATGAATGGATGTACAGTATCGCATCGAGCATACGTAAACAATCATGTGAAAACACGACCTTTATATTTTGGTATAAAACATGCCATGATTGTTCAAACAAATATGTGTGACTTAGCCTGTTCATAATCTGAGAACTTTAATTTGCATTCAAAGTGATTATAACTTAAGTTTGAAAGAAAAGACAAAAAAGCGGCTGTAAATGCATAGATAACATTTTCAGGGCACAAACAACTTCAACTGACATTGCAATTAAAATGCATGCCTGTTTGCCGAACTCATTTCTGATCTAGAGTCAGGTGAGATTAGGTTCACCTAATGCATAAATTATGTTACAGTCACACCACAATTGAAACCTACTTCACAGTCATGTTTTCATGCCACATGTGGTCTTGAAAAGATGCAACAAACAGTATATTGTCTTTTCTTCAACTTTATAACAAACTAACTATAATGCATGTGTAATTTTGTAATGATTAACAAGTGGGCAGATGACAAAATGTGTTGTCGTCTCAGTGAAATTCATCTCCTGTAAAAAATTCTTGTCATGGAAAACATTATTTCATTTCAGCACCTGAAATATGATCTTATGTATTGATTTCGTGAAAGCCGAAATTTGACACTGAAAATCCACAAAAAAAAGTACTTGAACTTTACCATAAACGTTCATATAGTAGTTAATTAATTTTTAAACTTTTTAAACATAGCTGTGGCTCATAACTTGTTATAGGTATGACTGATATACATGGCAGTACAGTTAATTGGCAGGAATGAGTTATTGTTGGCTTTCGATTGCCGTCAGCAACCATGTAGCAATTAAGGAGGCTCGTACCCATTTCTCAAGTCCACGCCCTTTCAATTTTAATGGGCCATATCTTTTGTTGTTGCGCATAAAAAGACAAGCCACTTTGCATGCAAACACACAATACACTGAACTTTATGTGAGTATAGGATTTGTTTACATCGGTGCTTCCATGGCAACAGAATGGTGATCCTCCGAAATTCACAAGTTGCGGAGTTTCTCTAGATCGAGAGAATTTTTTGTAAAACCCGCTACTGGACTAATTAATTAGACCATGGGCTTCAACTGGACAAAGTTTAAAAGAAATGTATGAGAGCGTTCTTGAAATTTTGGGGGATGAAGTTTTGGGGATTGTAAATACAGTGAAAAACATACTATCGACCTTATTGGCTAATATCTAAAGAAAACGATGCGCGATGGGAATGCAGTTTCATCTCAAAATAGTTTGACTCCATTTGAAATAGTGTGGGAAAAAGTGAGGGGGTTGCTTTGGCCGATTGCGAGAAAGAAGGATTTGATTAGCGTGCGTTCAGCTGCTCATTGTTGCCATTTTTGTATGTAATTTGGTCTACGCCTACAAATGAGATGATAATTTGGAAACAGCGAGATAATTTTTTTTTAAAATTGACAATCTGGAAATTAATTATCAATTTATATGGCCTGCAAGTTTCAAGGGCATTGAAGACATGCAAGGCAATAATATAGGGCCCCCAATGTACCAATTTACTCCCGCAGATTTTGAGTTTACAAGTGAGAGTCCTCATTATTCACGAGTATTGTTTTAAAGTTTCACATGCACGTGCAAAACTTTAGCAAAAATTTATTTGCATCGAACAGAACGCTCGATTGCTTTCCGAAATATTTTCCGAAACATGCTAATAACTGGCTTGCGTTACGAATAGCAATGACAACAGTACTGATGAAGACAACGTCGGAAACGTCACGTTTAATTTCATCAAGTGGGATGCAGAAATAACACGCTTTGGCAATGGTTTATGATTGTCTCACTCTGGTTATTTGTTGCAATCGGCGTAGCATCTGTTACTTATTTAGATATAATATAGCGCAAAGCAAAATTCTCAGCTAAAATATAAAATTGTCACACTGTTCTTGCGTGGGACATAAGAAGCACTGTTTCTGTATTTCGTTTATAAATTTGCAAATTGGGATATGTTCTTCTTGTCCTGCAATTTTACAGAGACCCTAGGTACGGCTGCATTACAGCGTAATTGCGCGGCATCGAGTGCGTAATGTTATTATAATTCTCAAGCCAGTTATTAGCATGTTACGGAAAATTCTTCGGAAAGCAATCGAGCGTTTTGTTCGATGCAAATAAACTTTTTGCTAAAGTTTTGCACGTGCATATGAAACTTGAAAACAATACTCGTGAATAATGAGGACGCTCACTTGTAAACACAAAGTCTGTATGAAAACATTGGTACATTGGATCAAGGCCCTATTTTATTGCCTTGCATGTCTTCAATGCCCTTGAAACTTGCAGGCCATATAAACTGATGATTAATCTCGAGGTTGTCAATTTTAAAAAAAAAAAAATCTCACGGTTTCCAAATTATCATCACATTCGTAGGCGTAGACCAAATTACATACAAAAATAACAACAAGAGCAGCTGAACGTACGCTAATCAAATCCTTCTTTCTCGCAATCGGGCAAAGCAACCCCTTCACTTTTTCACACACCATTTAAAATGGAATCAAACTACTACGAGATGAAACTGCATTCTTATCGCGCATCGTTTTCTTTAGATATTAGCCAATTATGTCGATAGTATGTTTTTCACTGTATTTACACTCCCCAAAACTTCATCCCCTCAAAATTTCAAAAACGCTCTCATATATTTCTTTTAAACTTTTATTGTCCAGTTGAAGCCCATGGTCTAATCAATTGGTCCACTAGCGGGTTTTACAAAAAATTCTCTCGATCTAGAGAAACTCCGCAACTTGTGAATTGAAACTGAAACATTTTAACACGTGTTTTTTCATGTTTGAAATAAAAGTGGTCATTACATTCCATAGGTCTCACAAATTATCATTAAATTACCAAAGAAAGTTCCTCAGACTTAAATTATTACTCCCTGCAAATAGCTCTGACTAACTCCTCGGCAATAAAGAGATCGAGCTTTTCATTCAAATGCAGTTTTTCTTGACGTTTTCCCTCTTTTTAAACTGCACTTGAATGATAAGATCGATCTCTTTATTGCCGATGAATTAGTCAGAGCTATTTGCAGGGAGTAATTATGTAAGTCTGAGTAAACTTTCTGTGATAATTTAATAATAATTTGTGAGACCTATGAAATGTTTTGACCGCTTATATTTTAAACATGAAAAAACACGTGTTAAAATGTTTTAGCGATTCAAAATCAAACAGTTTAATATGTTTGAAATTTTCCCATTTAGTGTGCTACACTGTGTAGATTATAGCGCATATATTCGCTTGTCGCGGGTAGCTCCAAAATCGAAAGATATTTAGGAAAAACTGTTTTTCGCCATATTCGTTTACTGTTGCTATGGAAACGCTGATTAGCATAAAAAGAGCATCATCCAAAACTTTCATCTTAGCCTAACAGCTGATATCAAATTCAGATTCATTGAGCTAAAGTAAGATTAGGTATAAGCGCATTCAAAAAGGGAAGTGTGACCCCCCCAAAAAAAAACTACTTGGAGCCACCTTAAGAAAATTATTTTGAAGTAATCTCGCTGATCACACGTGTGAGCGTTAGAAAAAGAGAAATTTCTTAGCCTTGCAGTATAAACAAATAATCCAAGCGGCTCGTGATATTTTGGGACAATTTTAAAATATTACTCGAGGTATTTATACCCCAAATACCCCTTGAAACCATTGTATTACCTTTACTAATTTGCTTCTTATTAGTACTACTGCATGATAATTTTGTGACACATTTGTACACTATTGCAGTTAAGGCCTCATTAATTAATTTTTAATTCAACCATGTATTTTCTGATACTATTTGAAACAGTTTTATGGCACTTTTAATTTAGTAAAGAGTGTATTCTGCTTTTGACATCATTAAAATTGAATTTTTAAAACAGTCATCATGGCCTGTATATTTATCATAATGAATATTGCTGACGTAACACCAGTATTTTTTTTAATTTCTAAAAGTGGTCAAGATATTTGACACACTTTTCACACCAATCGTAGACAATGTGATTACGCCTTGGACAAACCTTTGATAGTGGACAAAATAAAAGCGAATTGAATATCACCTTTAACTTGCGTCAAAGGCATATGTCAAATATGTGGTAAAGATGGCCTTTGTCACCTTTACCACTATATAAAGGCGGGATCAAAGATGGCCTTTGACGAGTGTCAAATGTGTGTAAATCACATGGCAAAGACGATTCACTTTTGACAAGCCTTTGACACAAGTCTCAGACATATTTGACTACATCTTTGATCAGCCTTTGACACGCGTCGCAGACGGATTTGACCAAACACCTTTGTTCAACCTTTGACACGCGTCACAGACGGATTTGACCACACGCCTTTGATCTACCTTTGTCACAAATCACAGACGAATTTGACTAAACCTTTGACAAACCTTTGATAATGGACAAAGGTGAATCAAATGTAATCTTTGACGCACGTCAAAGGTATATGTCAAAGATGTGGTAAAGACGACCTTTACCACCTTTACCACTATGTCAAAGGCGACATCAAAGATGATCTTTGACGCGCGTCACAGGTGTGGAAAGATGTAGCAAAGGAGGTCTTTGATACGCCTTTCACCACACATTTGATCGTCCGCAAAGGCGATTTTTCGTGCAGTGTTTAAAAGCAATTCGCATCAAACCAAGAGTAAAATACGTAATTTCGCTCATATGGTTCTTGTCCGTACTTATTCATACCCCATACCTGTACGGTTTCAAGATTGGAACTTTCAGTGGCAAAACCTACTGCTATGTGAGTTGGCCACGCCCTGTAACGAAAATTGTCTTTTTGCTGTTGATAATCATAATATTTATAATACCTTTAGGGATGATAACAACCTTGTATAGCCTGATAGTGAAAAAGCTTAGGGTACAATCGTTCTACGGCGTGAGGAATTTAGTAGTTCACTTTAGTCAGCGTGAAAAGAGAAACCGCAACATACTAAAGATGTCAATGGCAATCATCATGGTTTTTTTCTTAACAATGTCGCCGTTTGTTGTGTACCTATCAATTGATCTTTTCAGTGACGGGAGAGCTTGTCTTTCAAAGAACTTTCGCTTTTTTTCTCAATACCTAGTTCATTGCAACGGCGCCCTGAACTTTTTTACTTACTTAACCTTTAATCAAAGCTACCGTCGTTTTTTCTCGAAAATCCTTTCCCGCGTTTTCTGCTCGTGTTGTTCGTTGCGCGGTTGGAGACGGCAGAAGGTGGATCTTAGTCACCGTTTTGGCCAGGAAACCTACATCGTATCGCTTGGAACTGTTAATGTTGGAACGGACTTCGACAATAAGGATATTGTACTCACTAGGGTACGTTCACTGGAAAACGTTGAACCACAGGTAGTTGAGAATGGTAGAATAGACAGCAACCATTAAATAGAAAATGACAAGCTCATACTATAAAGGTCGTGCTTGATAATGTTTAACAATTGTTATCAGTCTTAGAGTGGTTTTCAATTGAGTGTCGTAAAACCAATACCGAAGTCATCACTCTGACCAATCACAGCAGGGGAAGACAATCCATCGAACCAATCAGAACTCGTTGCAAGGACAGGTAGCCGGCGTCAAGCGCGGGAAGACGCATGCGATTAAATCAAGATTGGGTTTGGTTTTACTTTTGATTGGTTGAGAAAGTGGCACAAGATTTTTTAGCCAATCGCAAAGCAATCGCAAAATTACTTTCGTCACTCAACTGAAAACCTTTGGACACATCACGTTTCCAGTAGTTTTGGTCAGGGATCTATTTATTTAGGTTTCTCTTGCACTTTCTGGATCGACTAATGCCGAGAAAGAAAACTTGACAGACGAGGTGTTTCGTCGCGGAAAATGAAAGGGAGTTCCTACGGCGGCGACGAAGGCAGCGAGAACGGAACAAAGCAATCTCGTCCGTTTTACATTTTGGTATATTTCTTTGCCATTCTCTGCAAAATAACAACGTCAAACAAATGATCTATCGTACGTTTTGTGGAGAACATGAACAAGGCGTTTACGGGCCTAACGTTTGGAAGAAACTATAACAAGAAATAAAGCGGCGACAAACCGAAATCCAAAGCGACAAAACGATGTCAAACTGGCAGTAAAATGCAGTAAACTCATTTAACCGCTGTCAAACGGGAGCAAGGTGCTGTAAACTCATTTAACCACTGCAAAAAGGGCAGTTGGGTACAGTAATTTCATTTGACTACTGTCAAACTGGCAGTGAGAGACAGTTATTTCATTTGAACGCTGAATAAAGGAGTTAGTTTCTAAAGAAACTGCAGTGCTGCGTCGGTGGGGGATGAAACACGAACAATTGGTTTTATCGACTGATTTGATAACTGAAGATATATTGGCCACCGTAAAGGGCTTCTGAATCGTCTTACGGTTGCCAAGTTACCATATGATAAAGCCAATGTTTTTTTTTTTTTCATTTTAAATTTTAACACTGTCAGACTTACAGTTGACGGTAAACTAGTTTCATCGCTGTCAGACTCGCCGTAAAAGAAGCAGGGTGCAGAAAACTCGTTTGACCGCTGTCAGAATCGCAGTAGGGTGAAGTAACTTGTTTGACCGTCGTAAGACTCGTACTAGGAGGGCAGTAAACTCGTTTGACCGCTGTCAGACTCGCTGTAAACGTGTTTGACCACTGTCAGACTCTCAGTAGAGGACAGTAAACGCGTTTGACCGCTGCCAGACTCTCAGTAGGGGACAGTAAACGCGTTTGATCGCTGTCAGACTCTCAGTGGGGCAGAGTAAACGCGTTTGACCGCTGTAGACAAGCAGGAGGGTGGGGCGGGGAGTGGCAGTAAACGCGTTGGAATGATGTCGAAGAGGCAGTAGGGTGCAGTACACTCATTTGACCGCTGTCAAACTGGTAGTAGCGTAGAGAAAGAAAACAATTTTTTTCAATTTTTTTATATTTTTTTAATCTCAAATATGATAAACCTTACGCTCTTGTTACAAAAACATGCACCTTGTATCTAGCCAAGAGATTATCATATATAATATAGTTCAGGCAAGCCTGTCTATATTACTGTCTATTCTTCTCGGATTGTGGAATAATTAAAACTTGAACACATATTTGAACTGTTGTATCTGATCCCTCTCGCTAACCGCACGAGATTCAAATTAAATTTCATATTCCAATGGCTCTAAATTCGCGTATTTCGTAAGGGTTTTGTGGTGATTGACATTGACATTTTCATCAGAATGTCAATCATTCTGTGTATTGTTATTCCGGAATACGGTACCGTCCTCTGCAGAAGTCGTCAAGGTTCATCACGCAATCTTTTAAGGTGCGCGTGACAACACAAAAGAACTGCTATGGAGGAGGTTAGGAATAGAGCGTTTTCACTCACGTGACCTTCAGTCCCGTGGGACTCAAATGACAAAGGCCATGGCAGCCATGTTGGTGTTCCTAACAAAAGAGGTTAATTAAAATTCTTTTGTACGGGAACACCAATATGGCGGCTATGACGTCAAGTGAAAACGCTCTATAAGGCTTATCAAACGCACTCTTCATGTGTTATTTATGAATTCTAAAGCGATTTCAATTTCAAATTGATGTTGTTATAAAATGTTTACCAGTTCCCATTAAGCATGCTATATACTTAATACTTATATTAATTGATCAGGTTAGCCTAAAATATTTATAATATAATTTATAATCGATATATCACGATCACAGCTTAATACAGTAACAGTTTTATTTTAATATTTCCACTTGTATACATGGTATTACCTAAAATTAACTAAATTGAAAAAATAAATAAATACAATACTGGAAAAAATTGCAGTTGAAACTTTATTACTCTGATAAACAATTTCGTTACTTGAATTCTACAATCATGAAAAATCATTTTATTTTCGAACTGATCGATAACAAATTACATGAAAGATATGAAACACATTTTACGTTCGCAATATACTTATGATAGAATACTTTAACTTCTTATAGTGGTTAATGCACTCAACTAGAAAATGTCAATATCACTTCAAATGAACTAACTCCTACAAAACTAGGAAAAGCTTATTAAAAATATAAAATGTATGTACATTATGTAATACTCCTTTAAATACCTTGTCTTTCAAACATACAGATAACCGGGTTCGTTTGTCACAAATGAAAAAAAAAGTTCGATATTTTTTTAACACTTGTCATGTTTTACTAAACCTATATGGGATTACTGTATTGTTAATGTTGAACAAATCAGATAATCTATAGGGCAACAGTTCAGTTCTATTCAACACGTATGACCTAATGCCATTAATTAATAACTACAAACAACTTAAAAGTTATATATTACATGCTACATTATACGCTGTAGGTCTACTCAGTTTATTATCTCCTTGCTCACATGCACTAGTATATGCTAATTAAACAACTCAAAAGTGATATATTACATGCTACATTATACGCTGTAGGTCTACTCAGTTTATAATCTCCTTGCTCACATGCACTAGTCAGATATGCTAGTTAAACTGAAATCCGTTTGTCTACTTCCATCAAAGAAGGTCGACACAAAATCAAAGAACGGATGAACATATAATCTTAATTTTCTTGCAATATCGATACATTGTCAACGAAATAGGCGAAAGAAAATCACCAGCCAGCTAATACTGACTTTATGTACAAAAAAGTTGTCATATTAACTTAAATTAACTGTCAATTGTCTTCTTTTAACTTTACGTTCTGCTAATTTATTATAAGTGCCGGACATTAAAAACAATATATACAACAACCAATAAAATGATTTAAAATTTTGATCATGTGAAAGTAGAGACAGCACAAGTCCAGGGAAGATAGATCTTGTTTTGCACGTCTCGTAAACTTCATTCTGAAAACCTCATGCCGATGCCAATGTGACATTCGTGAAGTATACAAACTAAAACAGCATATGTTGCATTTTGATTTTGAATTTATTTAGTCCCCCACGCTCTTAAGTTTATTCACAATAGATCACATGAGCATAAAAATATCAACCTAGTCTGTATGATCTGCAATAAATGAAACAAACTAACGCAACTCTGATCTGCAGTAATTGAATGTAACTGGAATATATATTTGCACAACATAGATGGCTTCCATCATATGAAATATTATGTTAGTTAGCATAAGAACAATATGATTTCAATAGGAAAAGAACGGTTTCTATCAAAACAAGGTCAACTCCAGCCTCATTTCCACACAAAGGCCAGGTTACTAAGTAGGCAACTGTAAACTGGTCTATTCTATAGTTTTCTAGTGCTATCTCGCCACTATCATGATATGTCCTGGATACTCGAAGTTACTTGTCAACCGGTGACCCTTTTGACACATCTTCATTACTGTTTTCACTGTCTCGTGGTATGATATATTTCGGATGTCCAAAGCTCGCAGTCTTCGCTGTTTCCACTGCCCCAGAATGATATATCCCGGATGCTTGAAGATCACTGGGTCTATGACTTTTCTGATTCGTCTTCATCACTGTACATGTCTTCACTGTCATCAGAAGGCATCACAAACTCCATCTCTTCCATCAGTTTAGAAATGTCCGTGTCCTCAGCCAATTCTTTAACAACAGAGCATGCAACAGTCTTGAAGGTTGATCCATTGTGCTCTCTCGTCATCTTTTGCGATTGGAATTGTAACGACGGCATCTCGCACTTTAACCCACTAAGTTTTATTACGTAATATCGCCCAAAGGAAGTGAAACCAACAACTTTGTCTTCCTCGGGCGACACAGTCATAACTATGCTTTCACGCCCTCGTGCAATTCTTGCGTATGAAATGGCTTTTCGCTCGTCGAAGTCCCACAAGAAAACAGCACCATCAACACCACAGGAAAGTATGTAACGATCCCCTCTCAAAAATTGACAAAATTGGATTTTGCCTAAATGGGCGCGAGGTAGTTCCAGGACTGGTTGATTGGCAGGATTGTTAAGCGAGTAGAGGAAAATTCTGTCCACAATGCAGCACGCCAGCAGGTTACTTTCCTGGGACATTGCACAATGGGTGAACTTATCAGCTTTATTGTAAAGCACATCGGTTGCAATTCTTGTTAATAAACGACATGGACGCGCAGCGTGATCCCAGATCTCAATGTTGAGCTCAGTGCACAATATCAATTTCTTATTATCTGATGAAAAACAACAGCAGAAATTCTCGGACATAAGCCCTAGTGAATCAAACGATGCTGATGTTTCCTTTTTCTGAACATCCCACAGTCGTAGACATAAGGACAATTACTGCCCCGGAGGATACAAAAAAGAAGCAAGGCACTGTCAGCCGAAAATGTAAACTGACCGACACAGAATTCGTAGTCAGCTTCAAAAATTGAACACAGATGCTTCCCACGATTAGGTTCCACTATATCGTGCAATGATATCTTGTTGTCATGGTGAACAGCAATTACATTTCCGTCCGGTGAAAACTCGCCCTTCTCCACTTGCATCAAGCAGAGAGTACCCTTAGAAACTACATTTTTAGTACGTTTATCGCCAGTTGCTCGAAATAACATAAGCGTCGAGTTCGAAAAAAGAACCAGAAAAGCGTCTCCTGAAGCGAAGGTTGCTTGTATTGGGTTTCTCGCAACTGGAACAAGAAAAAACTTTAGAAAATCACAAGGAAAAACGTTTAAAAACAAAGTTTTATCCACGCGATCATTTCGAAAAATATAGCCAACTTGTTTCTCCTGTATGAAAATTGGGTTCACTCCCGACGCACTTCGTAGAATGGTCCCCTTTTGGAGGGACAGGGCGTGAAGTGAATTGTGAACAGTCAAATAGAGGAAAAATAAGAAGTCATTTGTGAAACCAAAATGGGCGACCTTCTTGATGACATACGCCGGGCCTTTAGGATTATACCTCTGATTTTGGTCTCGTCTACAAAACAAGTCAACTGTTGTCTTGTCACTAACACGTGGTGTGGCGACCCATATCCTTCCTGGTAATATGCAAGGTACACTACCAGAAAATAACGCTTCCTTTCCTTCATCTGGGAGATTCTGCACTTCTAATGCTATCGTGGGTGAAACTGTCGATATCGCTGATGCCGTCTCTAATGCACTGTTGATGTCATCGTCGGATAAGTCAGCAAAAACGTATGTCGACAAAGGTGCAAATTTGATCGTTCTGTGATGAATAGATCCACTGAATAGAATGGCGGTGATACCAGTCTGGAGACACAAGGCGCACAGTGAGTTAATAGTCCAATAGACGAAAAGACTGTCATCAATATTAAAGTAAATTCAAAGACCGGTTCTCTGACGACATGTACCGAGTGTTTAAGTGGGTCACTTGCTCGGAACAAGTGAAGTGATTCGCTATCCTTCCCACCACTACGTGTACGCCATTCACTTTCTGGTGATTTGAAAGACCGGGACAAGTAAAAATGATCGGATTTTATAATATTCAACTCAAAATGATCCAAATGATCTTCACGGCGGAAAAGAAGATGATGACAAATTGCGTTTAGTAAAGCAACATTGCAGAATGACAGAGCTTTGCCGACACCAGAAAACAGTGTTCCACATATCTCGAAGACTGTACCAAGGTGACAGAAATAGGTAAATGGACTCAACCCAACACTCGAAGAAAAGGCTTCTTCAAGTACTGACTCGCCCGTTTTTACATTCCAAACCTGATACTCAAATATCACAGAGTAGTGATCCACAATGAACCGACGCACCTCTGTCAAGGTTAATGCTTCGTACTCCCTTAATGATTTACAATTGTCACATTTTCTCAGCAGAAATGTTCCGTCTTCTCCTTTAAGTTCTACCTTCTCCAACAGTAAATACCATCGATCACACTGCATTCTTCTAAGAAGATCCAATAAGGGCCTCATCGCTGTAATGCGAGACTTCTGATGCGTTCCGAAATGGGGGTATCTTCTTTTCACTGTCACCTTGTGAGGAAAACAACTGCAAAGCTGTTCACCTTCATGGGTCTGTGCAATTTCCTCTTTAGCCCACAAACAAAGGTGATTAAACAAACACAAAGAGCAGCCAGGATGTAATATTTTACGTTTCACGACAATGTATTGCTGATCAAGGGTAAATGAACCCCATTTAAACCAACCTAGATATTTTGGAAATGAAAAATGAGAAATTGATTCGAAGCGTCCTCGCTCTACAGAAAGCCACTTGTTAAGCCTTCCAAAAAATACAAAACTGCCATCAGCAGAGAATGCCAAATTTTTTATGTTTTCCTCTTCATCATTAATTTTGATAGGGCCAAGAAACCTTTCCAGGGAGCACGAATCAAACAAAGAGATATATTTGCCCTTCCTCTCGGCCAGCAATTTCTTATCAGGAGAAAAAGCAAAGCAACGTTTGTCATGGCCGAGATTAGAAGCAGGGAAAGGGAGTCAACTCCACTCCGTCGACTCCATCCAAGTGGTTGACACTCCATCAGGAACTACCATGTGCGATTGGACATGTTTGGAAGCATTACGTAGACATGAAGGTAGAAGACGAGGACATTCCAGAAGAGTATAGATATTGCTATCCAGAACTGTGCAAATCTCCTGCATACTTTTTTTTCTGCGCCACCGAGCGCCTGACAGCGAGCAGACAGCTTGAAATCGCCAATCACAGAGTACAACTCAATCCTGCTATTCTGTATTCTCCTCTGAATAAATTGATAACTTGTCAAGCAATTGTAAACGATCTTCATCGAATCTTTCTCGTCGGATCCACATAAAACACGAACGCCAACATGCAAAACATACTCAAAAAAATCATTTTTAATGGATGGATGTTTCTTCGATCCATCGTTGATTGCAACAGGAAGAAACTCAACAATAATTTTCCTCAAGTACTCACCTGCCTCAATCCTTTCGACAAAAAATCTTCGAGAAGCTTTGTTCTTGATGGTCAACCAGGAAGGGATAAAGTTGTGAAGAAAAATGAATGTCTGATCAGAAGCTCTCAGCACCACAAATTGTGACACGGCGTCAATAACTTCCTGTTCATCCAGGTTTGATCTCTCTCTCTCTCTTCAGAATAAATGAAATAAACGACAGAGGAAGTGGAGATGGAGCAGCTATGACACAACCGAACAACTTTCTAGATAGTTTTGCTCCAATCTTATTAAAAACCCGCTGGAAATTTTCTCGAAAAAAATCGTCAATATCTCCTGGAAAAAGATCACTGAGTTGATCAATCTTACCTGAATGTACTGGATCGTTAAGCACTTTGACGACGTAGAACGCATACAAGAACAGTCCACTGCACTTCTTTGCTAAGTCTTCAACCGAGTAAGAGAGACGGGAAAAATCGACTCTTTTCTTCAAAAACAGCTGAATGTCCTGCTCATGCTGGTGATAGACGTTAAGATGTTCGTCGTTTCCTGCACAGATTTTTATACATGGGTTGTACTTTTTCAGTCTGAACTGTACAGTATCTTCAGGGCGACTGGTGATAAAAAACACGAGCCATTTTGGAAGCTGGGGGAAACAATGCATTATAAGATCAAGAAAATCTTCCCTGGACTCATACTCTGTCTCATCCAGGGCGTCAATAATGACTAACTTTCTTTGTTCAAAAGGAGTGCACGTTCCTAAGGGTTCTTGTAACAATTTAGTAAACAACTCAAGAACACCTAATTTAGAATTGGCAAGCATCATTCTTACACCACCCTCCCCTCCCACTATATTGCTATACTGAATACTGCAATTACAGAGTTGACAAGCTACAGTCCCAAGATGGTACCTGGGATCATTTCTTGTACCATCGCTATGACGACAAAAGTAGGCAGCGCCTAAGTGTCCAGCATTCTTTTCACGCTGTGCCAGGGCTCCTGCTATCACACTTTTCCCAACCCCTGCATCTCCCAGGAGAACATAAGCTCTGGAGTCGCCTGCAGGATCATTGAACCAATTGTCGAAATCTTTAAACAGCCACTGTCTTGTATCCGCATCGTGCCGCTGGGCGAAAAAGGAGATATCTGCTTCACAATTTGCGATTTCTACAAAGCAAAAAGGTAAACAATACAGACGTCAGATAAGTACTTTATCAACTAATAGATCGAGAAAGAAAGCTGCTTTGGCTGGCCTTTGATCACATGGGCATGATATTTTATTTCTTCAATCAGAACCTATCTTCTTCCAATATCTTACATTTTATCAGTAATTTCAAATTCATGTGCCCACACTTTGCCAAGATGAAGGTGGTGGTGGAAGTAAGCGCTAGCCACGGGCTTCTGTGGCTCAACAACCTGGAGAGTTAAGCTAGTGTGGACCATGCAGGCCTTTTTGTAGGGACCCCCAAGCTACCTATGTTGGACAGTACTGCAATGGGAAACCTCTTCCCAGAACAAACTAAAAAGAGGCTTACATTATCAGGGCTAACAGTTAAATCCCATGATAGCCTACAAACAGCCTCCAAAATTCAAAATTTAAAATTCAGAAGCATTAAACAACAAATTTCGATTCCAAAATGTCTATGGAATTATAGAGAGTTTAAAACTACATATCTGGGCCAAATTGCGAAGCGCATTTTATTCAAGAGTTACAGGCAAACAAGTATTTAGTAAGAAATGTATAGAGCGGCCATCATGGTGCCCCAACATAGCGGCCAAAAATTCAAATTCTTAATTACACCAAAAATCAAATCACAAAATATTGCATTTGTTATATAAAAGCCATTAAATCGGCTTATAAGCATCTATAATGCAAAAATAACTTTCAACTGGTTCGATTCCGTTCATTTTCACGGCTTATCTGAAATAGCATGACAAATTTTGTGACACATTTAAAACCTTTATAAATCGGAAGCAAAACATTGTTGAAACCTGTAACTTCTTGTGAAAGATTATAACACTGGTATCCACATACCATGTTAGAAAAACCTTTTAGGACGTATACTTAACATTTTTGAATTTTTATGACGTCATGTGCAAACCCCTAACTCCCATAGTAAACTGGCTGTTTACCCACTATATCCAGAAGAGAGTTGTTAATGGAAACTGTGATGACACTCCAAGGCAGTGAGACTTGGAAATGGAAAAGTCACTGACACAGGTGCTGGAAATCTTCATATTTATATTCGTAATTCCTAGAAAGGTGTCATTGATGACCTATACTCCTATTAGAGGGATGAGCCTAATTAAGAAAAAACTTAAATTTGCCTTCAGGACATTTTGAGGCAGTAAAAAAAGAAAACAAACATAAAGCATAATAAGCAGATAACAATGTATGCTGCATAATGTTTAGATTTTCTAATAAGAAAATAGTATAAAATAATATTCTTCATGTAACACTGATGGGTTATCAGACAGTTGCACACATCCAGAACCTTGACATTAGTGTTCTACTACTGTATACCTTTAACATTCAGTGCCTTTCTGGGAGTGCCGGCTGTCGAATATACATGTACATGCTGACAAAAATAATGTTATTTACCAAAAGTGATTTGAGGGATGGCAGAGTTCAGTTGCTCTTCTACTTGTGTTACACGTTGCCGTACAAGTTCGTGGTCTGTCTTCATAGCACTCTGTTCATCTTGGAGACTTTGTATGCTGCCTTTGAATCCTGTATTTTCCTGTTCAATACTTGAAACTCGTTTCTCCAGCTCATTCAGATCTGATGCAACATCCTGCAGCGCTTTCTTCACTGCCTCCCTGTCACTTTCCACTTCAAACACCAGCTTGTCTACATCAGCCTTCAGCGCATTAACATATTGTTGTACCAGCTGTAACAGATCAGGGTCCATGGTGATGTTCATACACAGCGAGGTACCTAGTGTGGAAAACAACAGGGTCATCAGAAAGGTATCAACCTCGTCACCAGGGCTCTCTCTGCTTCCAAAATGGCGGGTTGGGCGGAGAAGACCCTGGACAAGGCTGTCAAAACACTCCAAGAATCATGGAGCACTTTATCACGTGACAAACGATGAAACAGCTTTTTTGGAAGTTATTTGATTTTCCCGCATTTGGCAGCCGCATTTGTTTTCTGGTAATCTGATACCGTTGTTTATGTTCATTGTTCATTGTTTCCTTGTTTGTACTTATTGTATTTACTGCTTGTTATTAACAGGGCTGTGCTCTAGCAGTGCCCAGGGGCCTCAGGCTCCTTACTTTTATCTTCGGGCGACTAAAAAAACTTACTTTTGCAAAAAGCTTAAGTGCCAGGCTCCCCAGATTTCATAGTTGGGAGCCTTTGGGCTCCCTGTGATTCTTCTAAGAGCACAGCCTTGATTAAATTGAATTGTGTTGTAATTATAGGATCGTGCTATAGAGCGTTTTCACTTGACGTCATAGCCGCCATATTGGTGTTCCCGTACAAAAGAATTTTAATTAACTTCTTTTGTTAGGAACACCAACATGGCTGCCATGGCCTTTGTCATTTGAGTCCCACAGGACTGGAGGTTACGTGAGTGAAAACGCTCTATATTGTAATCATAGTACCATAATGTATCTCAATCTGAGTGGTTATTTCTTTCGTTTAAGACTTGTAAATTCATTTTAGTTCGCTAGGAAGCAGTTATTAATATTGAGATACATTATGATTGAGTGTGGTGGTAAATAAATAAATAAATAAACAAAACAGAGACATTTTGTTAGGCTTTATGTGTCTAAAGTATTTTGGTAACCTTGGCTAGGGCTTTCTCCAGCCTGCCATTTTGAATGTGAGGAACTCCCTGGGAATGAGGTTGAAAAGGTGCAGTCCCACAGAGTCACATGGCTAGAGCCCAATTACTGTACAGGAAGCAACTAGGAGTATTGCTACTCCCCCCTGGATGGGATTAGCAATGCAAAACGGCTCTCCGCATTATGTCAGCAGTACTAGTTCGTTTATACACCAAAGTGGAGAGAGACAATACGGAACGTTTCTTGTCTAAGAAAACAACACAAATGTAGAGACCAGGGCCACCGACCTAATATCGCAATAACCGCTGGACCACACTGTGCCTCCACAAAGAAAGTAAGTTGACCGAAAAATATTTAAAATTGGTGCTTAGCAGTCATTAATGGCCTGTTTACATGGATCGGAGGGAGGGTGACTCGCCTAGCTGGGTTTAACCCCCCTGCAAGGGTCACAGGGCTGTTGTTTTTTGCAGTTTCCTTTACATGGCAGACAGGGTCAACCACCTACTGGGTCACCCTGTCTGCTTGCCCGGATCAACCTTCTAGGCAGACTATGGTTTTTGCATGAAACGGTCAGTTATGGATCACCTGGCTACCTTCAGGTTTTTTAACTTACAATGTATTACAAATATAGATTACTTCATGGGCGGTGCAGGCGTACGGTATTGACGCATGAGTTTGATTAGTTCGTATCAGAAATCTCACTCGCTCGCAAAGCCTTGTTCGTTTGATTTCTGATACAAACCAACTAGTACGTAAATACAGTACAAAGCACTGTCCATACTGTAATTTGTTTATTTTATACATACTTAGATTTGTGATTGGACAAAATGCTTTTTTCTCGTGTGAGAAAGTCATTTCACCATTCTGATTGGCTGCGAATCCCAAACGGGTTTTCACACTTCAAATTTTAATAGAAAATCTCAATAAGTATAAAATAAATGATAAATTCTGAATCAAACTGTCCCATCTTAATCAAAACAAGTTTTATCTGTCCGTCAAAACATTTTTTTTCTAATTAAAGCTTATTTATTGTAAGGCCGAAAAAAAAAATTTTTGTTTTATAAATGGCATTTTACGGTATGCATAATACATTTTTTAGAAAAGTCAGACTACAGAAAAAATCTGTCACATGCTGGCTCCATTTAAAGAATAGTTTACTGAAATGGTGGACAGAATTGATTCAAGACCTTTTGGGAGAAATGATGGAAATTTGATGCAATGCAAAATATCAGGAAATTTGACCATGCAGATATAATAATAAAACAAATAATGTATTTAAGTATATAAACTATAAAATAAGAAAATTAAAATTTGAATAGGCAAGAAAACATTGTCATGACCAATGACAATTAATTTTGTATTTTAAAACTGTGAATACCTTTTGACTCCCACTCTTTAAGATCTGTTAAAAGGTTATTTTCATCAGCAGGTAGCAAACCCAGGCTTTTCACCAGCTTTTCCATCTCAACAAAGCACTGATGGAACTTCACAGGATTCCAATCACTGAATGTACAGTGTGCCCAGGCATTTCGAGCTTGATGAACATTAACTGCAGCACTCTAGTGTACAGCAACAGAGAACACTGGAACTTTGCCGAGAAGGTGTAGTACTGCAGATGCATCACAATGTTCATTAAAGGCCGTGAACTTAGCCATGTGGTTCTCTAAATACAGCCTGGCAAAGTCGACATGCGATGTAACTCTGCAGTCGAATGCTGAGTAATTGTGCTTCCCTTTCACCTTTGGGACTGCATCATTCCCATTAATGTTCTCATATTTCAAAACTGTTGGCCAATTCTTTAGTCGTCCAGATGTACTCTGACTGTCAATGCCATGACTGGTTTTGAGATTGCCATACTGCGTTTGAATTTCTTGTGCTACGAAGGAGCGAATTTGGTCAACTAGGACCTTGAGTGCAAGCCCAAACACCATCCATCTTTTCTGGTTGTCATTAACATTCCTTAGTGTGCTCGTCCATACATGCAAGGAAAAAAATCTGGTTGTTATGCACCAGTAATGATCAATGTATATTAGCCCGAGAGCAGGGGGTCCACAGGCAGATGTAGGGCATTTGACTTTTCTAAAGAATTTTTTATCAAAATCCCCTTCCTTGGGACAAAAAAAGTGGGTGAAACCGGGTCAAATCTCCTCACCCTCTGCAAATTATGTCTGACCTGTTAATTAAAAGCACATCCAGTCTAAAGTACATGTATTTATCAATTTATACTAAAGTATCATAAATGGTTCCTTTTTCCCAATGTTTTGTGTATTTTTGTTTTAGGTATAGTGTTAAGAAGGACAGAACTTCATTGACTGTTTTTATGTGTTGATGGATCACGTGTTACACACTACGCATGGGTGCGCATATTAAAGTCATTTTTGATTGGCCAATTTTTACAAGTACATTTGGTTACTTTAAAATTTAAAATTTGCGTGATGTAATATAATTGTAAAGGTTGCACGAGCGAGATTTTGTCTAATGTTGGTTGTAAAAATTTGGTGGTTAGGATTTTCTACCATCGTTTTATGTTTTATTTTGGACATTAAATCCACTAAGGATTTTTCCTGTACTGCCGTGTCAAGTTTTGTTTTGGACCGTTGATTCCACTGCTGAACAGTGAGAAAATTCCAAGGTTTTGAATGGCATTTGAACTTGTGACCTTTATGTTACTAGTTCAATGCTTTATCAGACTGAGCCAACAAAGGCTCATACATTGGGAGTGGTCAATTAAAAAAGAAGCATTTTTGTCTGGGTCAAAATGTGAGGCCTGATTGAGGCCCAAGACACCAAGAGACTTTGTGAAAAAATAAGGACCACTCAAAAATCAAGACTATGATGAGACTCTTGAAATTTGACAAAAATTTTGCAAGACCCATATTTTTTAAAAGATCATCCATCCCTTAACCCATTGACACCTGAGGATTTTTACGTTTTTGAGTGATTTTCTGCATACACACGCCCCATAGGATTTCGTGACTTCATATTTGGAGTTACCATTGAAAGTGCTGCTGTTCTAAAACACTGAAGGCTCGAGTTTACTGCAAAACGTCATTGTGACGATCTCATTTTGCTTGGTTGATTTGCAATAAAGGGTCCAATATGAATTATCTACGATTTTTGGTAAGTTCACAGCCATTTTTCATCTTTAGTAGCTGCCTGATGAGCATCATTAAGCTTGGAGGTAGTTCAGAGTCCACTTCTCAACGAAGCGAGTTAGGTGTTGTACTTTGTTTACAAATTTGGCTCGTTGCTCGTTGAACTGGAAAAATGGCCGCCTGGAAACGAAGTAGCTTTGGGACTCGACTCTGGATGAATTTCTCGACCTACCGGGGCATATTTTGGAAGTTGCGACCATAGGAGAACACAACAAGCGCGAAATTTCGGCGGTGGGTCAGAGTGGCTGTGGACTTAGTATATATATGAAAAGTGTGGAGGACGGAATGAACGCTGTCGAAAAATCTCTTTATTTCCCAGCATGCAGTGCGGTGGTGATGTTGAAAATCGAGGCAAGGTGAGTATGCACTGGAATAAGAAGCTGTAGCTCGGCCTGAGCAACAAATAAGAGCAAAAAAATTCACTGCTAAGCTAGGACTAGGACTGAATTTTGCTGTAAATGTTGACTTTTGGGTTTGCCACGATGATTTGAATAAAAAAAACTAAAGGCAAAAATGTGATTTTTGTTGTTTTTCTATGACGTTAAAAACGGTAATTTTTGTTATTGTCCAAATTCAAACGCTGATATTCTGCAAAAATCGCTGACTTTTTTGTGTTTATTGGGTATCTCAATTTGAAAGACTTTCTAGTCACTGCTCACAACTGCTAGTTAAGGCAATGTTCGCACGATTGAGAAAGTTACATTTTTTTAAAGCAGTGGAGTCTTGTACGGGCGGTTACGGGCGGTTCAGGTGTCAATGGGTTAAATTATACACCTGTAACAGGAAAGAATGTGATGATAACTGAATGAACCATTACGCGCTGCTTATATATTGTGTAAAAGTATTGCTATACCCCTACCCCCCTCCCTGGATGGGACACTAATATACAACACAAGATCCTAACAAGCAGCATTTTTTTTTTGCCAGTTATCATTTCACCTGGGTTGGTTAAAAGGATCTTAATGTGAGATACCAGTACCCCTCCCTGCATAGTACCCTTACACCCCCTCCCCCCCCCCCCCCACCCCTTGCATGGTACCCTTGATGTTGTAGGTAGATAACATAAACAATGCAATGGTTGAATATATGTCACAGATATCAAATTGAACTTATAATTACCCTGTACTTGGTCCTGATGTAGCTGCAGTTGCCATCGTTACATTAATTCTTACATCATGGTAGTAATAAACTCAAATTCAGTTGGCTGGTGACATTTTCCGGTTGAGTTCCCTGGTTGAGTCCTAACTGTTTATGTGGCCATTTTGCATGTTACTTTTTTTTAGGTTTATCCCTAGCAGGCGGGACAAATTTTTTAGCTTGTAAATGCTTTGGGCCTGGGTAACGACAACTTTTTCTGGTTCCCAGACCTCTGCATCTCTTAACAACAAATGTCCATGGAACAATATTGGCCGGTTGAACACAACAAGGTAAAGATTTTCAAAATGAATCTTTCAGCCTTAGCAGAAAGCGATTGAATCTCATTATCACTGGCCCCCATCAAAATATGGTTCTTGAATACTTAAATTAAAAAACCCAGGGGTGGGGGGGGGGGGGGGGTACCCCCTTATAATGGGAATGCTCCGCCCGAAAGGGGTACCTTTTGGAGGCTGGAGGTATATGAAAGGGTCGGGATTTTACGAGTTGAAGTATATGAAAGGGCAACCTCGTTCTCAGGGTCTCTCTTCTTAAAAGGTAGGGATTTCACAGAGAATAGGAAAGGGTAGCGAAAACACGCCGTTGAAACATAAAAAAGGTAGGGAAAACTGCCATTTAAGTATTATAAAAAGGGTCTTTCAAAATATATCAAACAGACGCACGTAAAGGCTACATGAAAGGAGTACCATTTTCATTGAAAGGTATGTGAAAGGGGTACCATTTTCGATGAAAGGTATATGAAAAGGGTACCTTTATTGTCAAAAACAGTATATGAAAGGGTAAGGGTTTGGACCTCGGGGGGGGGGGGGGGGGGGGGTGCATCCCAGTACAAAACTCTGTTGAGTACCCCCCCTCCCCCCAGCTTAAAAATTGTTTTTTTTCAATTTTAAGGTATTTTGGCAAGATTTTTGTTTTTATTATGTTTGCGCCAGAGACGGTGCATATACCGATGTTTTCAATTTTGGCCACCAAAATCCTCTAAATGTCCTACAAATGTTTTTCGATTTATGATCGATCTCTAATTTTCATTAATTTTGTTTAGGCTTGAGTTCAATGAGTTGTCTCGGGTAGGCAAGTTGTGTGCTTACCTGAAAAATTTCCTTGTATACTCAGGCCAACTTTGTCTCGGCTGCTAGGGCGCTCGGGTTACCCTACCTCCTTGTAAAAACGAACTGATTCCTGACTGAACCCAAAATGCTGGCATCAACACTCCCGGTATTCACTTTAAAGTATGAGACTATATGTATGGGTTTATCCGACGAATTATCAATGACAATCGTCGCGACTTCGATTATCGAAGTCGCAACGATTGTCATTGATAATTGACGATCAAATACGTCCTGTTGCGATGATTTTCTAATAATATCATCAGTTATGGAACGTGACGACGATTTGGTTTTAAAAAAGGGACGAATCAGTGCCGAGCATTTGTACCTGAAACAAGGGACGAAAATATCGAAGTCTGTCGATTACACAGCTCCGATAGCTGATCTCTGGGAAAAACTGCAGGTTTAGAAAATAACTCCAAAGCCACAATTACCGAATCAAAAGAACTTCAAAATGATCAAATACTGGTTATACTGCAACTGAGCAACTGAAAGTGCAACTATCTGAAGGGAGCTTTCCCTCTTCCGGGATTGTTCATAGTTTCCAGATTCTTTTCCCAGTTTTTTTTTTTTTCGAGGAAACCCTGGGGACGAAGGAAGAAAGACATCACGTGCCCATCACGTGCAGTTGCTGTATGCCTGACTTGAAAAAATTTTTTGAAAAGAGCACCCTCCTCCCACCCCTTCTCAGAAATCAAATGGTTCACCCCTTAGCCGGTTTAGCTCTAACGAGTTTGTCTTTGGGTCATTATGCACAGGTAAAAATAAAGAAGGACGGTACATTTTGAGATTGGTAACGAAATGAGAATGTCAACATGTCACGAGGCACGAGCGTGGGACAAGATAGTTTTCTGCTCTCCCGCTCGACTGTCCAGAGAGGGACTGCTAGAAGTCTAACGACAATACAAAAAGAACCGCTAAGTACCTGAATGAACCCATTTTCACTCTCCCCACTTACATGACCTAACTGTTAACACTAACCTAATTGTTAACCTCGTTACCAACGTCGTCTTCTAAAAAATATTTCTTTTTTATATCACCTTCACCCCTCAAACCGCCCGCCCCTCACCACCACCCCTAGCCCTCAGATACCACGCAGCTATTAACAACCTTTAATTTCATTGGACCTGGGTATCACGCAGCTCTAGCTCTATTGTTTTCAGGGCTAGGATCCATTGTTGTGTTGAGTTTCGGTTCTATTGTTTTCTCAGCAAATCAGAGAAGACCTATTGTAAGAGCTGCCCACCCCGCATCCCTTATCACACCTTACCTCCCCAAACCCCCTCATTAGAGCTGCCGTGTCGTTGGCAAAATCATGGCGAGTTTTCCAGTCTTGCAGGAAATCGAAGGCGAATGGAGATCCGCTAAAACGGTTGAAATGATGGGCTTAAGAATTCCTGCGTATTTTACCAAAGATCCCCAATCGCTGTTTGACTACATTACCACTTTCCAGACGAAATCGGACGATGTGTTTGTAGTCAGCTATCCCAAAGCAGGTAAAAATGATACTGTTATTGTTGATCTGGAGACTCCAGATCAAACCGATGCATGCCCAAGTGTTGTTTCTTTTTATCAAGTAGAACTAGTAGTAATCAAAGATTATAGGAGTGTGTTCCAAACCTAGCTAAACTTTAAATTCAGACAATTCCATCGGGGCAGATTTCGGATCCTGCTGGCGATGAACGTGTTTTCAATTTTACAGTTTTTTTTATTGTTATTATTATTTATTAAGCTTTAAATATTATTTCAGCTGTTTGACTTAATTATTTTATTGCTAAAATAAGTTGTTCCCTTTCTAAATAACCGCGATTTTTCTTTATAAATAATCGCAGTTTTTCAGCTAAATGTATTAAACCGAGCCCATCATGATGCAATTCCTGTACATGTGGATTTTTAAGAGAGCATAATTATTATGAATTTAAAGTATACATCTTCATTTTGAATATATTATACACGGCAGGGTTGCACAAAATTTGCAATAGAAGGGATTACCTTAAATTTAGAAAAGCTTTCTTTTTCACCCTGAACCTTCTAATCTATCAGATTGGTTGCGGCCAAGTACGTAAATACATGGCTGGTTAAATTCTGGTAGATCACCTTCCTTGTTGCGTGACACCGCTTTACTACTTTAATAATTTTTGTTAAAAGTCCGAAGACTCCAGATCAAAGCGGTAAAAGTTATACTGAAACTGCGACATATTGTGTCTCTTTATCAAATGTTCTTTATGTGAGATTGTGAAATTGTGGCTATAAGATATTTAATAGACCCTTCCACGGTTTTTTCCAACTTTTGATATTGGCCATGTAGCGAGAATCTAACGACACTGCTGGAAAGAGCACCTCAAAATTGATAAAATAGCCAAGTTTGTGAGTCGTAACCTCTTGCCCCCCAGCATGCAAATGTCTGTAAAATTTCCAGACTTCGCGAAGTTATAACTTTGCGATTTTACAAGATACGACTCACAAACTTGGCGATTTTACTAAATTTGAGGTGCTCTTTCCAGCAGTGTCGTTAGATTCTCGCTACATGCATGGCCAACATCAAAAGTTGAAAAAACCGTGGAAGGGTCTATTTAAGTTTATCTTGTGCTGAACCCCCCCCCCCCCCCTACCACCACCCCTACCCCCATAAGGAGCTGTTTTTTTTATTTTATAACTTCATCAGTCTGAAATTTGATTTCATTTTAAAATGTAATTGAATCTAGAATAACACCTTTTGGAGACCTTCTTTGCTCTGCATACTTATTGTGCCCCCCCCCCCCCCCCCCCCAAAAAAAAAGTTTTTTTTTATCATTTGCAGAACCCAAACAAACATAAGATGTGATTTCATCTCTTTAAGGTACAACTTGGGTTCAAGAAATTGTCTGGCAGATTTACCACAATGGAGCAATGCACAGCAAGCGATTTGAAGACCGCGTCCCATTCTTAGAAGAGGCAACTAATTCAAAAGCTACACAGCCGGATATTAACACTCTGCCAAGCCCTCGCCTTATAAAAACTCACCTTACTTATGAGGCTATACCTAAAGGTGTAAATGAGCAAACGGTATGTAAATACATTTACATTGCTCGAAATGCAAAAGATACTGCGGTGTCAAATTATACATTCCTGACAAGCTTGTGTAAAGATACAGGACTGAATGGACCATGGGAATTTTATGTGAATCTATTTATTCAAGGGAAATGTAAGTACATGCAATAAATAATGTTGTTATCTTTATACTAACAATAAGAAGTTAAACACATGGAGTGGCAAGTGTCAGCATTTTTGCCAATGACTTGCATAATAAATACTTAAATATCACTTTTTCCAAACTGCCAGTTTTGCCACTCAATTGTTTCATCTATTATTTCTTTTCTCAACATTAATGGCGCCAAATAACATTATGGTGACACATAAAACTAGAAACCAACTGAAACTTCTACTAGTGACTCCCCTCACAGGTGTTTGTAATGCCACTGTTACAGGTTTAAATTAGAACACAAAGGAATTAGTAAAAAATATAGCCTGCGTGGTCACTTATGTCCAGAAATGCAGGCAACTACGAAAATGGCGATTTTGGCGAAATTTCGTCAAATTCGTCAAACCGTAAAAACAGCTAAAATTATGCAAACGATTTGGTGATTTTGACGGATTTGGCGATTTTGGCGAAATTTTGTGAATTTCGTCAAATCAGCCAAAATTATGCAAATGATTTTAATAGATGTCACCCTGCTATGATGGCAGATTTGGCGGATTTGGCGATTTTGGCGAAATTTCGTCAAATTCGTCGAATGAGCCAAAATTATGCAAATGATTTTAATCGATGTCACCCTGCTATGATGGCGGATTTGGCGATTTTGGCGGATTTGGCGATTTCGTCAAATCAGTGAATCAGCTAAAATTATGCTGGCGGATTTGGCGATTTTTGACGCTTGTATGCTCGATTTTCAAACGGTAAATTTACTCTTCATGTAATTGTTTGATTGAGGATTTACATCGTAACATTAAGTTATTCCGCATATTTATAATAAAATTCTTGAAATGTTAAGGCTGGTTTTCACTAGCGCATAAGCATAATCACAAGCCAACATACGCAGACTCAGTAACGTGTTGATCATTAGTGCCTACAATCTCGTTCCCAGAGCCCGCGTTACCCTTGTCCAGCGGAACGGGAAACGACGGACTCTGGGGCAAAGCGATTTTTGATAACACGATTCGTGTTATGGATTCAACTGCGCAGGCGTTAGCGTCTTAACAAAAATGGCGACGAGTTTAGAGTCTGTATTCCACGATGGTATAGAGTTTGCGTTAAAATAATCAGGAAATCCTGACGGCGAATTGAAAAAGGAACTGTACGATGCGATCAGGACAATATGCCTGGGGAAAAAAGATGTGCTGACTGTGTTGACAACGGGTTTTGACAAATCGCTCTCCTGTCAAGTGTTGCCTGGAGTGTTCGATTTTATGCGAAGTGGTGGTGAACAGCAAGGCTCGATAGTCATCGTTGTGTCGCCGTTAAATGCAGACAAAATGGAGCCTGTTCAACACGAAGTCATCTAGAATTCTTTGGAAAAACTAGTAGAACACTCTGAAATTGTGCCAGCTGTCTGAGAGATCTGGATGAATGGCGACGAAGAAGTATTTCATTTTCCCCTTTTGTTTGATAAAACGGATCAAAACGGAATATGTCACCGAAGGATGATGATTTCGAAGTTGCAGGAACTTGGAGAGGAAGAATTGCTTATTTTGCTGTCAACCTGACGATCAGGCTCGTTCTGCCAGAAATTGTGACCATTTATATTCAGTCGTGTGCTGGAAACTTCCATGTAGGAATAAGTAGTCATATTCTGTAACATCAGCTAGCTAATTTCACAGTCTTAACTCTTACTGGCATCTATCGGGTAAGTTTTCCAGTGTTCTTGGACCTATTCTTGGATTCAGTCCTTAGTGTGAGACAAATTTTAACTATGAAGTATGAAACTGTTTACCATTGTCAGATTTAGATATGATCCGTTTCGCCAGTAGTAGTAAATTCTAAACATTAAAAGTTTGATTGGATCCATTTATCTGTCTCTCAGCCTTTATTTAATTAAATCCACCTGTGTCTAATGCTAGGTACAAATGCCCACCACCTGTGGCTAAACTAATTGATGGGGGGGGGGGGGGAGAACTCTTTCTGGTGACATCCTTAAAAGCATAGCCTGCATGGTAGGTGTAAACAAGGAGAGGGGAGGGGGCATGAAAAAGGAGAGGGGAAAAAGAAGGACACCTGCTATAAGAACTGGGCTATTCGCGTTTGCCACCGATTTTCTGTTAGTCGGATTATGTCAACTGTCAATACGTTCACCACTCAGAAACTCGTGCATGCTTTTACGCAGGGCTGACTTCATGTGGAATTTACTATGTTTACCACCCAGCGCGAAATAGACAGTCAGAATTTTGTGGCCGTCAACTTCTGCAGAAGTGAATAAAAGGGGGTCTTTATTGCAGGCATCCTTTCCCTCTCTCTGACACCTGCTACACAGGCTATAAAAGCATAAAAGTGGTGAGGAAGAGTCACTGTGAGGAGAAAATAACCAGTGGTACTTATTGTTATCACTCCAAGAGATACAAATTAATTGAGGGGGGAACTGTTGGAAGTGCCTTGAATTTACTGTCATAACATTTACCAAAATCTGACAATTTCTTTGTGCATTGTTATAACTTGTCATGCCACATCTGACCTAACCTCAGTGTCGTACTAAAGGGTTACCTGTTATACGAGTTTAGAAGAAGAGGGAAGGCTTGATTGGGGGTGGTTATTCAAAGAAGGCTATTCAAATATTTTTCCACAATTGGCTGATTAAAGAAGGGACAGGCATAAGTATTTATGCAAAATTGAGAATTAACACCCCAAGCAAGTAAATGACACGTGTGCACAGATCAAAATTTGAGTATCCTGCCGGTGGCTACAGTATATTCATTTGGCAGTAGGAGCCCAATCCTACTTTTTAATAGTCATTGATTTTTTAATTAACAGCTTGTCAAAGGAAGTGAGTTTGTTATAAATGCCCCAAAGAAATATCTACAGAGTGGACATTTCAGGCATCTGCAACCCGGTAGTTAACTACATGTTAGGGATAGGGTTGCTAGTACATCTACTTGTAACCTTTGTTTATTACTTGCCGATGCACCTGTCAGAAGCTTCACCCACCTTTTAAAAGCAACCCCCAAAAGCCTGTACCAGAAACCTGTTTTGTAGGTGTGGCTTACATTAATTTTTACCTCTTGAGTCTTGAGAGCTACCAAATGCTTCAGAAAAGATGCTTCTGTCAGCATATTAGAATAACTCTGACATTGGTCATTTTTGATTGAGACACCCTTGGTGGTTTTGAACTAGGGATTGTAACCCCTAAAAGGTATGCCGATCACCCAGTCACTTTTATATGGAAGTTTCCCCCTCCCCTGGTAGCTTCCCCAGAAGGATCCTGGAAACTAGAAGCAAATAACGAAGGCCTACTTCATAGGTCCATCCTTGGGTGGAAGCAATTTCCAAATTTGGTTAAACACAGGACTTCCATTCCTTCATTCTTCAACTAAAACTAGTGTAAACAGTCTCCCTAGTGTTGTCAGAGTCCTTAGTGCCTTAATTATTTGGGAGAAGGGGAAGGGGAACAGGTTAAAGTTTATCTTGCTACACTTTCTCTGACCACCAATACCCTGACAAGGGAGGTGCTTGTTCACAGGCTGTGTGCCCCTTCAGTCTAGCTGCTGCTGAGATCAAAACATCAAACTCAAAACCTCACCTTGGTATCCTGGAATGTGACACCATAGTACTGAACCAGTGGAGAAATTAACATGTTTTTATATTAGCCTCATTCTTGAATAAATAAAGTTGTCCTTTTTTAACAGGAAAAAGTTTTATAAAACATTTTTATTTTATTTTTGCTTTTGTATAGTAGGTCTTAATGAGATACCTTCAGTCATTTAGTTGTTTTTGAATGCAAACTGCTTTGCTTATGGTTGTGTGTCATTTAGCATCTCTTTATGACAAAGAAAATGGCAATGCCTCGTTGCATAATTCAATGTTAAGTAAAAAAAGAAACAAAACTATACAAGATGCATAACAGGAGCCCAGTGACCTGGGGTACCCAAGGAACTGATGGGGGCACCACATTGTTGGCTAGGCACCCAACATGTCAGTCTGGGCTACTATCTTTTATGCTTGGACTTGTGGGTTCTTTGACAATTTTGTTAAAAAATAACAGCTTTACTAAAACAAAGACAGCAAAGTCTGAGCAAAACAGAATAAAAAGCCTAAAATCCCCATTCCAATGACCACATTGTGGTAACTTATTCTGGTCACTGCAAAAAAAAAAAACCACAAGATTTTATCTTATTAGCTACTGATATGTAAAAATAACAAACATCAAACCACCTTTTCAGCCAGGTGAAAATATGTATACTATGTGGACACAGTATAAAGTAAAAATCTCAGCATGATGCCTTTATTGGCCTTGGAGTGTCAGGAATTGTTTCATCCTAAATGCAGACAGCCCTCTCTACTAGGTTATGTTTGTTACAGACTAATTTAAATTCTGTTTTGACTTGTGGGTATCAGTTGAAACACAATTAACACACACTTTCTTTGCTGCACCAAACCGTATCTGTGTCTATGGGGCAGCCCAGTCCCTAGGCGTTCTCTAGGCTCTCTCGGTGATGTCACGGCTCAAAGTAGGGACCAGGTTTGACCAAGCCGAGAACGCCTAGGGACTAGGCTGTCTACGGGGGATTAACTGAGTAATTTTCAATCTGAATCAAATAGTCAATTTTAGCCCTACATGTAAGAACACACAAAACCTAATACTGTATTTAAAAATGCACAGCATTTTCTGTCCAAAAATCTGTGACCACTGATTTTTTTTATGTGGATAGCTACATGTAACATAAACAGATGTAATGTTAATAGTAAAGCAATAAAATGCTATATTCTCAAATGACATTTGTCATAGCCTGGGAGCTTTCCAAATAACCATGCCTCAAAGCCATTTTATAGGATTTGTTTCATACTGAATGCTTGATGATCTCTGGCAGCAGGATTACCAAAGAGACCAGGCTTTGATCATTAAATTGGAGTAAATTATGAAAGGTTAGACTCACAACAAACCAAAGGGGTTTCAATGTTCCGTCTGGACCCTTTGTGTGTGAAAAAGGAAAATATATCATTGATACTGTACAATCTAAGCGTGGTACTCAAAAGGAAAACAAATCACCAGAATCATTCTTATAATATTTTGCTATGCATTCTTATTAATTATTCCCTTTCACAAATGCAATGATGCAGCTGAGAATGCTGGAGAACAACCAAAGATTGGGAGGTTCATGTACCAGTAGTATAATTGTAAACAAAAATTATGTAAAGGAATTTTCTCTGATAATCTGATTGCTGAAAGATGAATTTTATAATTTGCAAAACAATGTTATAGAACTATTTCTCATACTCAGGGATCTGAGCTGCAACTTTCCTGCGAGACAATATTCCCATATAAAAATTATACTCGGATCTGAAAAAGAAATCTCTCACACAGTACTATAGACACTACATGACACAGAGGATAAAATACTGACCACTTGAATGAATAAAGAAATTGACAGTTAAATAACTGTAATTTCTTTAATACGACACAGCACAATGGCAGAGATACTGATAATAATAATAATAATAACCTTTATTTAACACCATGCTTTTGTAAAGCTTACAGCTTGTAGGGTCGTGTAAATTAACAAATTTAAGCAAGAGAACAAGAAAAAAAAATATATATATATATACAATAAATGCACGAGGATGAAATATATAAACAAGACTATAATAAACTGACATGAAATGTTTAATCGCCTTCAATCCGCGTACAAACATACCTGATATTCCACCTTTCAGAAAGCTTGATATAGATACGAGAGCTATATTAAAATTGACGCAAAAACCACTTCATATCCTACGGCTTTCAACTCGGAACTGACCTGTGGGATTATCGTAAGCTTTGAAAAGTGGAATTAAACTGCCGTTTGCATGAACAAAGTAGGTATTTTCCCGCACTGATCAATGATAATTTGAAAACGCAAGTCCATTTATACACCAGATTTCTTCGATTCTGCTGCTTGCTCAAACACGTAGTCAAGAGAAGGTGAATCTTTAACGGTCTTTCAGACTCTTCCAGTATCACCAAACACTCGATAAAGGCATCGACCCGACTTCAAATCATTCATAGACTATTTTGAGGTTAAAAACAACCTTGAAACACTTCTAAAGCTCTACATTTTGTCCGCCATGTTGACATTGAAATTAAACTGATCATGCTCAGTCGGTTGAAATCACACAGCTCATGCTCAGTCGGTCAGCCAATGAAACGTCGAATTTTAATCGCTTCATCCCAGAGTCCGTCGTTTCCCGTTCCGCTGGACAAGGGTAACGCGGGCTCTGGGAACGAGATTGTAGTGCCTATTGTTCTGTTTGCCTCAGGCTATGTCTACACTATACCGGATAGCTCTTGCGCCGGCACGAAAACCATACTGGATAGGCCTTTGGTTCACGCATGAAACGCTAGTTTCGGAACGATTTTTGTTCCGGAGCGCCGCTGCGACGCGGCGATCGTGAAAATGAATCGTCACATATCGGATAGATTCTCGTGCCACTCTCTGGGGCAGTGTGAACAGGCAATCGAACCGAACCGTAGCGGAAGTCAACAACTAGGAGCGAGGGTTGAAACCCACTGAAAAATAAGTAAATATCCAGTTCTGTGTCGTTTCTGTTCACACCAGGCCGGAGTATTTTTCATTTCGACATGATAAGCTATCCGGTATAGTGTAGACATAGCCTCAAACTCGCCGGTTTTCACTAGAAAAAAAAAAAACTCTCAGTGACCTCTGGCATCCAGGCCGGGTATGTTGCCGGCTACGCGGTACGCAAACTAATTCATTCAAAAGCATGCTGCGCTTAAAAATAAAAATAACATGTATTCCTCGTTCTAAAAACATGCCGCGAGACTGATAACAAAAACTACACATAGCCTATATTCCTCGTTCTATATACCAGAAATGCACATTTGTTTACATTGTATAACAAGATAGAAACACAGGGTCTAGAGGAGCTCTATTTGATCGTAACTGGTACCGCAGGCCCCCGCATGCAAGGGCGCAAATATCTTCGGAAAGCAACGAGGCACAAAGTGCCGACAACGAGGAACGAACTTCGCAGCTTCCAAGCCCGTAGTAATTTGGCCCGCGGTACATATTTTGTGTCACGCAATCAGTTTAACTTTCAAAACGACGACGATTCGAAAAAAATAGCATCTTGTACGATCAAATAGAGCTTCTCTGGACCCTGTGATAGAAACCTATATTTCGGTTCCTAGGACACGTGATTTTCAAAGGTAAAATTTTGGGTTAGAGGGGGTAACAATTAATTGACAAATTGTAAATAGATCATATCCCATTACCTTCAAGCGAGGGAGCTGAGCGAGAATTTGGAAGATTTCGCGTAGGTTTTTAGGAATATTCGCGTGTTTATGACATTCGAGCGCGGTGAAATTTAAATGACCTCACATTTGACACGTGAAGAAACCTTGGAGTGGATTTAAGCTGAAAATGAAGATCCTGAGAGTAACTTTGATAGCTGAGAATCCGAAGATGAGTCGATCGATGATAACCATGTGTACTTGGGCTTTCCAAATGATCGTGATAGAATGCTTTCACTATTATGAGAGAGGAAGAATTACCACAGAATGATGGAGCAGATGCCGAGGAATCAGGTTTCAGTAATGAAGACGAAAATCATTACGTTTGTGTACGAGTGTGACTCTGAAATTCATGTAGTAAGGCATTATCTGCATAGTCAAGGCAAATATTAAATTTGGTCATTTTTTGCATTTGTCAATTAATTAATAATTTAGCCTTTTTAAGTACTTTTTTCTTTATATACTTTGTTATATATTAGCATTGAGAGAGAGCCTAAAATGTCACAGATGGATTAATGGACACTATGTTTGCAGTATAAGAATATGTAATATGCATTGAAATAATAGGCAAATCAGCCAAAATGAAGTTCTTTCTGTTGTCAATTGATGCCCTGTTAATAATTAACTTTATTAACATTAATAATTAACGAGGATTCAAAATATATACTTATACCCTCTTATGGGGTGTTCATTTGTATCACTCCAAATGTTATTAAGAACCTCAACTAAAGAGTAACTAAAGAGTTAATAGAGGGGTCCGCTGAAAACAGACCGTTCAATTTCAGTAAATATGGGAAGCAAATTTTGGGACCCAAACTGGTGTCCGCTTAATAGAGGGTGTATGATCTTTAATAATAACAAAATGGAATAACATAGTATTTGTAAAAAATCCAATAACATCAGATCAGATTGCATTGAAATACTGTACGTTACTGGTGCCCAACCAGTCAAACTTATAATAACAAATCAGGAATGTAACATTTTTTCCACAAAGTTTTGTTATTTTGCTATGTCGTATTTGATGCAAACCTTTTACCCTAAGCGTTCCATAAACGCAAAAAAGATCTTCGCTTTTTATTGGCAATCTTCACCTCTTTGTTTTGAAATAACCATAGAAACAACTTCATTGAAAAATCTGCTTTATTTCTTATTATCATTTCGAGTTAATTTGGTTAATAACTTGTTTTCCTCTTTTTTGAAATAAGATTTGTTAAATTCCAGTTTTGTTAACACCCAATGTAAAGATTGTCACATTAATCTCTTTCCTGTCTGCACGAACAATGTGTATGCATGTTAATAAAACAAACAAGTCAGTGGGTTTCACAAAACCTATATAACCAATGAAAACAAATGGCACAAGCACTCTCCATGGTGTAAATTTTTTATTTCATATGCACTGAGATATCTCAATTTCCATAATCTTTTATACTTAATGTAAGTAAATGTTTCCACCATCAGGGATGTAAATAATAGGCAGAAGGCGGAAAAAATAACCACCTGAAGACTGAGTTTTCTTGATTTTTTTCCGCCTGGAAAACTGTCTGCTTCTCTCTTTTTTTTTTACCAAAATTTTCCGCCTGTGATGAACAAAAGTCCACCTGTTGGATATCTAAGCTACATCCCTGCACCATTATCTTATTTATCATTTTTGAAAGAGGTGATTACCTTAAAATCTGGAATTATGATAATACTAATGTCTATATAATCTTGACATGTACTAAATAAAATGAATGGGAAATGTATGACACCAACTGCACTGCTTCTCGATCGACCTTTTTGTTCTAGTCTACATCAAAACCGTTGTTTGGTCATGCAATGCAAAGATGTCACCCTGTTAGAGATGAAAAATAGGGAGCTTTTGTGAGTTGTTGAGAAACCAGGAGATTAGTTCCAAATCCAGGAGAATTGGCATATACATGTACGCAATGCACCTCCCGTGATAACCCAAATAACAACTGATATGGAGACTATAATATTTGGTCTCAATCTAACAAACTTTTACCCTAATGTTTTGGATTGTCAATGCAGAATTTTTAAATAACTGTAATAGTTATTGCAAATTATTACAATTTGCTACTCCATGATAGGCATCACAAAGTGTCCAACTATAAAAGTTCACCATAACACACATAATTCTTTCATATATGAAGTAAATGAAAATGACAATTAAGTCTGTCAAATATAGTATTTGTGAAACAGGCAGAGGGGCCCTGCTACTCCATGATAGACATCACAAAGTGTCCAGCTACAAAAGTTCACCATAATGATACCCTGCCTGCATGTTTCTCACTATGTGATCAGATAACAGATTTTATAGTCTGATGAACTGCGACAGCCAGCTCATTCGCATAAAATCTTCCAATTTCGTCAAAAACCTCAACGAAATTTTGTCAGTTTCGCCAAATCCGCAGTTTTTGTCGAATCTGCAACTTTTGTCGGGCCCTCTGAGCCAGCTCATTTCCATAAAATCTTTCAATTTCATAAAAAAAACCTAAGCGAAATTTCGTCATTTTTGAAAAAAATTGTCGTTTTCGTCAAATTCGTCGCTTTCGTCGGGCCCTCTGAGCCAGTCATTCGCATAAAATCTTTCAAGTTCGTCAAAAACCTTGGCGAAATTTTGTCAGTTTCGTCATTTTCGCCAAATTCGTCATTTTCGTCAAATCCGTCGCTTTTTGCTGGCCCTCTGAGCCAGCTCATTCGCATCAAATCTTCCAAGTTCGTCAAAAATCTTGGTGAAATTTCGTCAGTTTCGTCATTTTCGCCAAATTCGTCATTTTCGTCAAATCCGTCGCTTTTTGCTGGCCCTCTGAGCCAGCTCATTCGCATAAAATCTTCCAAGTTCGTCAAAAATCTTGGTGAAATTTCGTCAGTTTCGTCATTTTCGTCAAATCCGTCGCTTTCGACGGGTCCTCTGAGCCAGCTCAATTGCATAAAATCTTCTATGTTCGTCAAAAACCTTGGCGAAATTTCGTCAGTTTCATCATTTTCGCCAAATTCGTCGTTTTCGTCAAATCCATCGCTTTCATCGGGCCCTCTGAACCAGCTGATTCGCATAAAATCTTCCAAGTTCGTCAAAAACCTTAGCGAAATTTCGTCAGTTTCGTCTTTTTTGCCAAATTCGTCTTTTTCGTCAAATCCGTCGCTTTCGACAGGCCCTCTGAGCCAGCTCATTCGCATAAAATCTTCCATGTTCGTCAAAAACCTTGGCGAAATTTCGTCAGTTTCGTCATTTTCGCCAAATTTGTCATTTTCGTCAAATCCGTCGCTTTCGTCGGGCCCTCTGAGCCAGCTCATTCGCATAAAATCTTCCAAGTTCGTCAAAAATCTTGGCAAAATTTCGTCAGTTTCGTCATTTTCGTCAAATCCGTCGCTTTTTGCTGGCCCTCTGAGCCAGCTCATTCGCATAAAATATTCCAAGTTTGTCAAAAACCTTGGCGAAATTTCGTCATTTTCGTCATTTTCGCCAAATTTGTCGTTTTCGTCAAATCCGTCGCTTTCGACGGGCCTTCTGAGCCAGCTCATTCGCATAAAATCTTCCAAGTTCGTCAAAAATCTTGGCGAAATTTCGTCAGTTTTGTTATTTTCGCCAAATTCGTCATTTTCGTCAAATGGCTTGACTAAATTTAGTAAAATTTGCCATTTTCGTATTTGCCTGCATTTCTGGACATAAAGGCATAAACAGGGAGGGAGAGGAGGCACAAAAAAGGAGAAGGGGAGAAGGAAAGGCCACCTGCTATAAGAACGGCTATTTGCATTATGCTCAACGCTTTCCTGGTAATTGAATTATGTCAACTGTCAATACGTTTACCAATCAAAAACTGGCATGTGTTTTTACGTATGGCTGACTTCACGCGGGAATTTGCTATGTTTACCTCCCAGCAAAAATTAGCCAATTGGAATTTTGCGGCCGTGACTTTAGGAGGGAAAGGTTGAATCGTTTCAATAAAGAAATATTCTTGATTGTGATAGGTCATTCATGTGCCTCTTTTATGTAATTGATGCATGGTCAGTGTCGTTACAGCTATCTTATTAAATCTCTTTGTAACTGCATGGATAGCTGTGATAATTGGACACATACATTGTACACGCTTCAATCATGTCCACATAGATTTTTTCATCTCAAATTTTAGTTGTTAATTTCCCATGTAAAATGGCCACCGGGATCCCGCCAAGATCCCGGCGGGAGACGGGATCCCGCCGGGAATTGGATTTCCCTGCGAGAATCCCGCCGGGATCTTGCCAAGAAAAAATTCCCGCCGGGATGTAGGAGGGAATCCCGGAAGGAATCCCGGCGGGAATCCCGTCTCCCGGCGGGATCCCGCCGGGAAATCCGTTTCCCGGCGAGAATCCCGCCGGGATCTTGCCAAGAAAAATTCCCGCCAAGATATACTTTCGTTTCCCGGCGGGAATCCCATCTACTGCCAGGATCCCGCCGGGAAATGAATTTCTTGGCGGGATCCCGGCGAGAATCCTGGCAAGAAAAAAATTTTGCCGCGATCCCTCCGGGAAACCTGACAAGAAAAAAAAATCCTGTTTGAGATTAATAACGGCTCCAATACCAATATCTTGGCAAACTCAACGAGAAACGTCTTAAATCCCGACAAGAAAGAGCTGGTCTTGACAAATTCTTTTCAGATCTCGATGCGTTAGTGCTGCGGTGTCGGAGATGCGGTGAGATTAATAGATTGGAAGACAGGGAGACTTTAACGAAATACGCGATCGATATTGACAAGATAATCGCGCTCCGGTGGACGTTTTTACTTTTTATTATTAAAGATAGCGAGGTTGTCATGAAACTGTCAGAGTTTGGAAAATGTTGGTAATATGCTCAGGTCAGAGACTAACAGCAAATGCAGCGATTTATGAAAAACGATCTGAAGATTGTTGGGAAATCGAGGCTAGCATGCTGCCGATCTTTTTTTCAAAACTTGTTTTATTTGTTCGAACTAATAAGCTGCACTTTCCTTCATCGGACGGACTTTTATTCACATCGCTGATCATCAGCTTCGCACGGATATTCCGACGACAAATGATTACGCAGTTCTGTGATTTGAAAACCGGCACTTCTTTTAGGCTTATTCTAATGTCTTTTGCTTCCACAACAATAGTCCATTTGATGTCTCTTACCTGATTGTTTTATAGTTTAATTTGTGTCTCAACAACAACTTCAATCTACGCGTGATGACTTGCACGTCCCGAGGGCCGAGGCTGGTGAAAGTGGCGCGAAAAACCCACAAAGATCGTGAATCCGGCGTTGTGATTGGTTGATTTCAATTATCACGGGTGGCTCCCGGCTTGCGTACGATAACAAAATTCTGAAATTTTAACCACTGTATGCAGAAAAACTATCGTCTTCATAATTTCTTTCCGAGGCAAAAAAAAGTTAAAGAGTTAAGTTTCATTAAGCTTGTATCCTTATTGGTAAATGCTCAAATAATTTGGAAGGAATTAATGCGAGTAAGAACGGACCCGGACTTCAGACCGACGGCGAAGACAGCCCAGCTACCTGAACAAACACTGAAATGTGCGGTGGCCCACAAGGGCAGTACAGAAATATATATACTCCAGTACAGAAATATACATTCCAGTACAGAAATATACATTCCAGTACAGAAATATACATTCCAGTACAGAAATATATATTCCAGTACAGAAATATATATTCTAGTAGAGTAATATTCCAGTACAAAAATATATACTCCAGTACAGTAATAAATATCCCAGTACACGAATAAATATTCCAGTACAGAAATAAATATCCCAGTACACGAATAAATATTCCAGTACAGAAATATATATCCCAGTACAGAAATAAGATTTGGTGTACATCCGGGCTCTGATTCAAGATTCCCATAACTCTTTGCGACATTCTGCACATTTTCAACATGGCGGCGTTTTGTGGGAGCTGCGGTGGCATGCTTCTCAAATCGTACTCTTTTTGCCCGAAGTGTGGCGATAAATGTGGCGATAAAGTCTCGGAAGCTGGACCTTCAGGTAGAGGTAGTAGCAAAGCGGCCAATAAGACAAGTTCTTCGTCTTCCCTTGTGCACCTTCCCAATTTCGAAACATTTAAAGCTCAAAGGAAACGGAGAGGCGTTCCTTTAGCGTTAGAAACAAATCCAAGAAAGCAAGAATTCAACACACAGAAGTCACTATCACTATCGGGGTAATGAAAGACAGGAAAACTGTCCGGCGAGGGGAACGCTTGCCGGTAAAAGTTATGACCTCCTCAACTGCTAAAGATATGGCTCATCCTCGGTGTAAGAACCTGTGAAACTCATGAGTGACGTAAAACAAAGAAAACAAAAGGCATAAAACAATAGAGCCAACTGGGAATGCAATACTACAAAGGTAAGAAACAAAGGAAAAAGTCACAGGTTCTTACACCGAGGTAAACCCAAAGATATACTAGTCTAGAAGCTGGAAAGAAGAAACACGCGGCGTATCATAAGCGATTTCGCCCTGAATAGATAGATAAAGACAGGCCTGCGCGAACTCCCCACGTGGTTTTGTGGTTGCGTTGCATTTACAGCCTTCAGATTTTAGCTCTTACGAGCGTGTCTTTAAGGGATTTACCCCTCTTGTATGATATGACCGGGGGTTTTTCATAGATTGTGTTCAGCAAAGCCGCTGATTTTGTATTAAACTCCAATTTTCCATCACTATTTTTTTAAGGTTTTTCACTGCGGGATGGTGTGTAGTGATAAAAGGCAGTATCCTCTCTTTGTTTTTTATCCGGTATTTCAGAGAGATACTAAAGTTAGAGAAATTCAAACCTTTCCTACATATTAAAAATCTACATGCCAATATTAATGGCGAAAACAACACAACAACCGCCATGCAAAAAACCGGACGCTAAAATGAGGTCAACATCTACAAGCGCAACACGCCACGGTAAACCACAACCGACAGATTTGACCTCTGGTCCGTTGCACGCGGCTTCTTATAAAGTTTTAAAAACTCAGTCTAAACTAAAATCCCCTTTTACAAACTAAATGTAGAATACCCGTTCAAAATATATAGAAGCAGCAAATGTCATTAAAAACATGAGGTAAGAGTCCGTGTAGGCCTGCCACCCCCATTTTACATTTTGGAACTTCTCATAAGGTCAGAACATTTGATGGGATCATACATGGGATACTAACCAAAAACAATTAGACTCAATTTCAAGTAACCCCGAGGGCCGCCGTTTTGAAAAGACCAGGCCTTGATAGTTACTTTGTGCACTGGAATATATATTTGTGTACTGGGATATATATTTCTGTACTGGAAAATTTATTTGTGTACTGAGATATTTATTTCTGTACTGGAATATTTCTGTATTGGAATATATATTTCTGTACTGGAATATATATTTCTGTACTGGAATATATATTTCTGTACTGGAATGTATATTTCTGTACTGGAATATATATTTCTGTACTGGAATGTATATTTCTGTACTGGAATATATATTTCTGTACTGCAATATATATTTCTGTACTGCCCTTGTGGGCCACCGTAGAAATGCGAGCAATGTGTAAGAAAGGAAAGACTTTTTGGAAATATTAGATGTTGTGGATGAAGTTACTGTTTAACCCATTCGCTCCTACACCGGCCAAAACCGGCCGTACAATACTCCACTGCTTTAAAAAATTGCAACTTTCTCAATCGCGCGAACATTGCCCTAACTAGCAGTTCTGAGCATTGACTAGAAAGTCCCTCAAATTGAGATACCCAATAAACACAAAAAAGTCAGCGATTTTTGCAGAATATCAGCGTTTGAATTTGCATTGGACAATAACAAAAATGACCGTTTTTAACGTCATAGAAAAACAACAAAAATCACGTTTTTGCCTTTAGTTTTTTTTATTCAAATCATCATGGCAAACCCAAAAGTCAACATTCACAGCAAAATTCAGTCCTAGTCCTAGCTTAGCAGTGAATTTTTTTGCTCTTATTCGTTGCTCGGGCCGAGCTCTAGCCTCTCGTTCTAATGCATACTGACCTTGCCTCGATTTTCAATATCACCACCGCACTGCATGCTGGGAAAAAGCCAAAAATTTTGACAGCGTTCGATTCTTTCCGCACACATTTCATATTTATACTAAGTCCACAGCCACTCCGACCCACCGCCGAAATTTCGCGCTTGTTGTATTCTCCTGTGGTCGCAACTTCCAAAATATGCCGCGGTAGGTCGAGAAATTCATCCAGAGTCGAGTCCCAAAGCCACTTCGTTTCCAGGCGGCCATTTTTACAGTTCAACGAGCAACGAGCCAAATTCGTAAACGAAGTACAACACCTAACTCGCTTCATTGAGAAGTGGACTCTGAACTACCTCATCAGGCAGCTACTAAAGATGAAAAATGGCTGTGAACTTACCAAAAATCGTAGATAATTCATATTGGACCCTTTATTGCAAATCAACCAAGCAAAATGAGATCGTCACAATGACGTTTCCAGTAAACTCGAGCCTTCAGTGTTTTAGAACAGCAGCACTTTCAATGGTAACTTTAAATATGGAGTCACGAAATCCTATGGGGCGTGTGTATGCAGAAAATCGCTCAAAAACGTAAAAATTCTCAGGAGTGAATGGGTTAAAATGAGTTTGAATGCCGAATGGTCAATGTTAATACTGACATGCCGCTAATTAGGATCATTTTTGACGTGTGGAAAATCTGGCCGTCGCTGATTTGAACTTTCGAGAACTTGCTATCAAGAATATTTATTGTTTGCAAGATTTCATTTGCTCAAGCATTCAATGTGAAAAGGTTAGTGACTTTTGTTGTTCATTCTATATTACACTTAAAACCTTTAGGATTGTATTTTCTTGTATTAAAAAAGGAAGAAATGAAAAAAAACTGAGCTTATGAGCTGAACTACCGTAATTGGCTTTTTCTGTGTCAACAAACTTTGCACGTGATAATGATTTTACTCAACAGAAGTTATAAATAGTTGTCACGTTTTGCGACGTTATTAGTTTTATTTTGAAGCAATTTATCGGATTAGCCCTATAGTTTAATACCCCGTTTTTAGTTTAATCCAAATTGCTCGATTTTGCCGGAAAATGATTTTTAAAACTTTTATAAGATTACGTTCGCTCAAGCGCGGCTCACATCCCGAAAAATTAAATTTAACCTAAGCTTAATACAAAACGATTCGTTTGGAAATACTAGCCCGTTGAAACATTCCTTTGTGTTATAAAGAAACGCATTTATCCAATTTTGACAACCTGTGCGATGATGGCAGCAATTAAATTGTGAAAACGAACGGGGGAAATAATCTAATTACGTGTATCATGAAATCGGAGATACCAGGAGATACAAAGGGTAAAAAAGGTCAATACCTTGAGTCTTCGTTCGTTTCGGTGTTTATATTCAGAAGAATACATAAGACAACGGTTGATACCGGTGTTTTATTAAAATGTCGGATAATTTGACGGGTTTTCCTTTTTATTGTATATAAACAGAAGAGAACTGATGTTATTATTCATACGTGGCAATATTTCAATGTTTACACAATTCATTACGCGAGGTCGCGAACGTGATTGAATTTTGGGCCGCCAAGAGGAATGGCATGTCTTTTATGCATTTTCCCCTTTCGTCCCGGTTTTCCTTCGCTGCTTGCTTCCGGAAAAGCCTGGCCATGCAGACTACGCTATACCAAGTTGATTAGGACTGCCCTCAAGACTTCTCGCTTACTGTAAATCTTGCCGGTAATGAAAAATATCCTCCGCAAGATTCTGGCCAAGATCCAGACAAGAATGACAATTTCTCGGCAAGATCCCGGCGGCAAATCTTGCCGGGAATTTTTCTCGCCGGGATTTTATTCCCGCCGAGATTCAGGCGGGAATTTTCCTGAAATTTCCCGCCGGGATCCCGCCGAGAATAAAAATCCCGGCGGGAATGCCAGCGGGATCCCGGCGAAATTTCCGCCGGGATCTCGCCGGGAAATTGGCCGCCGGGATCCCGCCGGGAAATTGGCCGCCGGGATTTTCAATCCCGCCGGGATCCCGCGAAAAAAAACCCCCGGCGGCCAAAATCCCGGCGAGATTTCTGGCGGGATCCCGGCGGGAATGAAAATCCCGGCGGCCAATTTCTCGGCGGGATCCCGGCGGGAATCGTGCGGGATCCCCGGTATCTTTTTTACAAGGGTTGAATCGGATGCAGTTTATTGGTAATTGGACTTCGTATGTGTTGTACAATTCAGGGGATATCTTGCTCATAATTTCAAATTGTCCCTGCAGTATGCACTCAGCCAATTTGAATTAGTCGCTCAATTGCTCAGCGCTTGAAAAAAACCTGAATTCCAGCTTTTCCTTTGGAAGAGCAACTCTGAAATTTTGCTTACTCCAGGCAGTTAAGTGCTTGCCAAAGTTTCCTTTTTTTTGTTTTAAAATCATTATTTAGTCAGTGGACGGCTTGCGAGTTACTTGCCCAACAGGAAAAACTACTTGTCCCAGACGACTGTAGGGAGATTTTTTCGAGCCCTGAATATGCTCCCTGCATTGCACTCCACTTATGCTGCAGTGCAATTGCTATTACTAATAACCCCAACTATTTTCAAATCAATTTTCCCAGGCTTCTTTCTACACATTCACGCCCATTTAAAAATTAGTGACAACTGCTTTAATCTCTTATCTTAGGAATATTAATGGAAATTACTTGCAGCCTTTATTTAACTCTCTGGGTAAAAAAAATTATAGACATAAATAAAAGATACATGATGATTTTTAACTACCTGAAAGGCTTGCTAATTCTTGTTTTTTTTTTACATATCTGCAGCCACTTGGAGTCACTGGAATGACCATGTACTTGGTTGGTGGAAACACAAAGATGAACCCAATATTTTGTTCCTTAAATATGAAGATTTGCAAAAGGTTTGTCCTGCAATTTTCAATTGAGTGTTGAAAGTAATTCCTGTTTTTGTTGGTTTTGCATACCTTCTTCTCCTTCGGTTCCCACCCCCTTAAGCTCCTCTCTTGGTTCCCACCCCCTTCCCACCCCCTTCTCTTCCCTTCCCTTCTCTTCTCTTCCCTCCCCCTTCTCTTCCTGGTTCCCTCCCCCTTCTCTTCCTGGTTCCCTCCCCCTTCTCTTCGTGGTTCCCTCCCCCTTCTCTTCCTGATTCCCTCCCCCTTCTCTTCCTGGTTCCCTCCCCCTTCTCTTCGTGGTTCCCTCCCCCTTCTCTTCCTGATTCCCTCCCCCTTTCTCTTCCTGATTCCCTCCCCCTTCTCTTCCTGATTCCCTCCCCCTTCTCTTCCTGGTTCCCTCCCCCTTCTCTTCCTGATTCCCTCCCCCTTCTCTTCCTGGTTCCCACCTCCTTCTCTTCCTGATTCCCTCCCCCTTCTCTTCCTGGTTCCCTCCCCCTTCTCTTCCTGGTTCCCTCCCCCTTCTCTTCCTGATTCCCTCCCCCTTCTCTTCCTGGTTCCCTCCCCCTTCTCTTCGTGGTTCCCTCCCCCTTCTCTTCCTGATTCCCTCCCCCTTTCTCTTCCTGATTCCCTCCCCCTTCTCTTCCTGATTCCCTCCCCCTTCTCTTCCTGGTTCCCTCCCCCTTCTCTTCCTGATTCCCTCCCCCTTCTCTTCCTGGTTCCCACCTCCTTCTCTTCCTGATTCCCTCCCCCTTCTCTTCCTGGTTCCCTTCCCCTTCTCTTCCTGGTTCCCTCCCCCTTCTCTTCCTGATTCCCTCCCCCTTCTCTTCCTGGTTCCCACCCCCTTCTCTTCCTGATTCCCTCCCCCTTCTCTTCGTGGTTCCCTCCCCCTTCTCTTCCTGATTCCCTCCCCCTTTCTCTTCCTGATTCCCTCCCCCTTCTCTTCCTGATTCCCTCCCCCTTCTCTTCCTGGTTCCCTCCCCCTTCTCTTCCTGATTCCCTCCCCCTTCTCTTCCTGGTTCCCACCTCCTTCTCTTCCTGATTCCCTCCCCCTTCTCTTCCTGATTCCCTCCCCCTTCTCTTCCTGGTTCCCACCCCCTTCTCTTCCTGATTCCCTCCCCCTTCTCTTCCTGGTTCCCTCCCCCTTCTCTTCCTGATTCCCTCCCCCTTCTCTTCCTGGTTCCCTCCCCCTTCCCTTCCTGGTTCCCTCCCCTTCTCTTCCTGGTTCCCTCCCCCTTCTCTTCCTGGTTCCCACCCCCTTCTCTTCCTGGATCCCTCCCCCTTCCCTTCCTGGTTCCCACCCCCTTCTCTTCCTGGTTCCCACCCCCTTCTCTTCCTGGTTGCCTCCCCCTTCCCTTCCTGGTTCCCTCCCCCTTCTCTTCCTGATTCCCTCCCCCTTCTCTTCCTGGTTCCCACCCCCTTCTCTTCCTGGTTCCCTCCCCTTCTCTTCCTGGTTCCCTCTCCCTTCTCTTCCTGGTTCCCTCCCCCTTCTCTTCCTGGTTCCATCCCCCTTCTCTTCCTGATTCCCTCCCCCTTCTCTTCCTGATTCCCTCCCCCTTCTCTTCCTGATTCCCTCCCCCTTCTCTTCCTGGTTCCCTCCCCCTTCTCTTCCTGATTCCCCCCCCCCCCCCCCCCCTTCTCTTCCTGGTTCCCTACCCCTTCTCTTCCTGATTCCCTCACCCTTCTCTTCCTGATTCCCTCCCTCTTCTCTTCCTGGTTCCCACCCCCTTCTCTTCCTGATTCCCTCCCCCTTCTCTTCCTGGTTCCCACCCCCTTCTGTCCCAGTTCCCACTTCCTTTCGTCCCGGTTCCCACCCTATTCTCTCCTGGTTCCCATCCCCTTCTCTCCCGGTTCCCACCCCCTTCTCTTCCTGATTCCCACTCTCTTCTCTTCCTGGTTCCCACCCCCTCCCACCTGGTTGCCACCCACTTTTGTCCTAGTTCCCACCCCCTTCTCTTCTGGTTCCCATCCCTTTCTCTCCTGGTTCCCACCCCCTTTTCTCCCAATTCCCACCACTTTCCCTCCTGGTTTCCACCCCCTTCACTCCTGGTTTCCACCCCCTTCACTCCTGGTTCCCACCACTTTCCCTCCTGGTTCCTACCCCCTTCTCTCCTGGTTCCTACCCCCTTCTCTCCTGGTTCCTATCCCCTTATCTATCTATCTATCTATCTATCTAACCCTTCTCTCCTGGTTCCCACCCTCTTCTGTCCTGGTTCCCACCCTCTTCTCTCCTGGTTCCCTCCCCCTTCTCTCCTGGTTCCTACCCCCTTCTCTCCTGGTTCCTATCCCCTTATCTATCTATCTATCTATCTAACCCTTCTCTCCTGGTTCCCACCCTCTTCTGTCCTGGTTCCCTCCCCCTTCTCTTCCTGCTTCCCTCCCCCTTCTCTTCCTGGTTCCCACCTCCTTCTCTTCCTGATTCCCTCCCCCTTCTCTTCCTGATTCCCTCCCCCTTCTCTTCCTGGTTCCCACCCCCTTCTCTTCCTGATTCCCTCCCCCTTCTCTTCCTGGTTCCCTCCCCCTTCTCTTCCTGATTCCCTCCCCCTTCTCTTCCTGGTTCCCTCCCCCTTCCCTTCCTGGTTCCCTCCCCCTTCTCTTCCTGGTTCCCTCCCCCTTCCCTTCCTGGTTCCCTCCCCCTTCTCTTCCTGGTTCCCTCCCCTTTCTCTTCCTGGTTCCCACCCCCTTCTCTTCCTGGATCCCTCCCCCTTCTCTTCCTGGTTCCCTCCCCCTTCTCTTCCTGATTCCCTCCCCCTTCTCTTCCTGGTTCCCTCCCCCTTCCCTTCCTGGTTCCCTCCCCCTTCTCTTCCTGGTTCCCTCCACCTTCCCTTCCTGGTTCCCTCCCCCTTCTCTTCCTGGTTCCCTCCCCCTTCTCTTCCTGGTTCCCACCCCCTTCTCTTCCTGGATCCCTCCCCCTTCCCTTCCTGGTTCCCACCCCCTTCTCTTCCTGGTTCCCTCCCCCTTCTCTTCCTGGTTCCCACCTCCTTCTCTTCCTGATTCCCTCCCCCTTCTCTTCCTGATTCCCTCCCCCTTCTCTTCCTGGTTCCCACCCCTTTCTCTTCCTGATTCCCTCCCCCTTCTCTTCCTGGTTCCCTCCCCCTTCTCTTCCTGATTCCCTCCCCCTTCTCTTCCTGGTTCCCTCCCCCTTCCCTTCCTGGTTCCCTCCCCCTTCTCTTCCTGGTTCCCTCCCCCTTCCCTTCCTGGTTCCCTCCCCCTTCTCTTCCTGGTTCCCTCCCCCTTCTCTTCCTGGTTCCCACCCCCTTCTCTTCCTGGATCCCTCCCCCTTCCCTTCCTGGTTCCCACCCCCTTCTCTTCCTGGTTCCCACCCCCTTCTCTTCCTGGTTGCCTCGCCCTTCCCTTCCTGGTTCCCTCCCCCTTCTCTTCCTGATTCCCTCCCCCTTCTCTTCCTGGTTCCCACCCCCTTCTCTTCCTGGTTCCCTCCCCTTCTCTTCCTGGTTCCCTCTCCCTTCTCTTCCTGGTTCCCTCCCCCTTCTCTTCCTGGTTCCATCCCCCTTCTCTTCCTGATTCCCTCCCCCTTCTCTTCCTGATTCCCTCCCCCTTCTCTTCCTGATTCCCTCCCCCTTCTCTTCCTGGTTCCCTCCCCCTTCTCTTCCTGATTTCCCCCCCCCCCCCCCCCCCTTCTCTTCCTGGTTCCCTACCCCTTCTCTTCCTGATTCCCTCACCCTTCTCTTCCTGATTCCCTCCCTCTTCTCTTCCTGGTTCCCACCCCCTTCTCTTCCTGATTCCCTCCCCCTTCTCTTCCTGGTTCCCACCCCCTTCTGTCCCAGTTCCCACTTCCTTTCGTCCCGGTTCCCACCCTATTCTCTCCTGGTTCCCATCCCCTTCTCTCCCGGTTCCCACCCCCTTCTCTTCCTGATTCCCACTCTCTTCTCTTCCTGGTTCCCACCCCCTCCCACCTGGTTGCCACCCACTTTTGTCCTAGTTCCCACCCCCTTCTCTTCTGGTTCCCATCCCTTTCTCTCCTGGTTCCCACCCTCTTTTCTCCCAATTCCCACCACTTTCCCTCCTGGTTTCCACCCCCTTCACTCCTGGTTTCCACCCCCTTCACTCCTGGTTCCCACCACTTTCCCTCCTGGTTCCTACCCCCTTCTCTCCTGGTTCCTACCCCCTTCTCTCCTGGTTCCTATCCCCTTATCTATCTATCTATCTATCTATCTAACCCTTCTCTCCTGGTTCCCACCCTCTTCTGTCCTGGTTCCCACCCTCTTCTCTCCTGGTTCCTACCCCCTTCTCTCCTAGTTCCTACCCCCTTCTCTCCTGGATCCTATCCTCTTCTCTCCTGGATCCTATCCTCTTCTCTCCTGGATCCTATCCTCTTCTCTCCTGGATCCTATCTTTTTCTCTCCTGGTTTCTACTCCCTTCCCTCCTTGTTCCCACTCCTTTCTCTCCTGGTTCCCCCCACTCCTACTGGTCCCACCTCTTTCCTTTTGTTATGAGTGAGTTGGACCCACTCCAATTGCCACCCCAAGCTCCCCTTTCTGTTACTCAGATTCCTCCTCTTTTTCACTCCAGGCATCCCTCTTTTAACTTGTGTAAATGTGAAGCACTGAACAAGTTATAGCAGACAGGGACAAATATGCAAACTTTCACTCCTGTCTTCCTTGATTGGTCCCCAGTTTTCCCAGAGTACTGTTGCGCATGGTTAGAAAAAAGATACTGCTGCCCCTTTGAGCACAGGCTCAAAGTTCAGGCATGGCGATTAAAGGGGAAGTATCACGGGAATTTTGATGTTTTTTGGTCAAAGCCATTTTACAATACCTTTACTTATTTACAAAATAATACTAAAACACCAAGAGAGTGAAATAAACCAATTCTTGAAAGAGAGACAGATTATGGTCTGTTCTAGCCCATTTGGAGACGAAAATGTGGTAACTTGAAATCAAGTTGTACTTCATTGAGACCCAGCCTGTCTATGACCAGAGCCACTAATCGACAGTTTTGATATATTTGGTGATAATTTATCACACCACTGGAGCTTTATTTTTCAGTTTCTGATCACACAATAACATTTTTTGATTTTTAAAATGACACCAAATCCCGTGATACTTCCCCTTTAAGTGATTTAATTAGCGATTACCGCAGAGCAGATAAGTAGTTTCAATGCTAAAAGACTATGTTTGTTGTTTTATGAAAAACCCTTCAAACACTTAACAGTATTTTCTCCAGAAACAGTAAACATTAAAATATTGGCCAATATAACAGCAAACACTAAAAATTATGGGGAAATAACGCATAACACTAAACCCCATTCAGACCCTCTTCCTTGCTTCTATCCATCGGCTGTAAACTTTTTTTGGGTAATTCCACTGACTAGTCCATTAAAAGCCTTGTGCATAATTATTTTGCCTGTTCCAAATTCAAAAGGTAATCAGGTCACCTGAGTTTCCATGGCGACAGCGCTAGAGGGAGGGTGGAGAGTTGGACGCAGAGGGTGGGGATCGGTGGAGCAAAACGCGTCGGAGAGGGGAGGGGAGGGTCCGACGGTTGCTTTGTATTCACGAGTTGGCTCGAAGCAGCCTTTGATTTACTCGTGCCCCCTCCGCCACTGTTTTACATGAAATGCATGGAAGCCGAGATAAGTCATGATCGTGGGATGACCTTTCATACTGGGGATTTTGTTTGCATTTTATGTAGTTTTACCTCAGATCAGGAACACTAAAAACGTTTAATCCATCAGAACCGTTTTTTCCCTTCTAAACTGTAGGGAAGTTAAATGATAAATCGCCAGTAGTTGAATTTGTAAACTGGTATACACGCGATTGTTGTTGAAATCAATTGAAAACTCATAGATACGTACTGCCCGTGAAGTCACTGGTGAATAGTTTGTTCAAAAAAATTAAATATAAGACTGTTATATATGAAGTATAGAAACCTTTTTGCAGGATGTCTAAGTTCTTCTAAAATTGGCTACGTTTGCGAAAATGGCATTGAATAATGTTGCTACTCAACTTTCAATCTCGTCCCCAGTACACTGGTACAGAGGCCGCTTTTGTAAGGAATGTGGTCTTGACATACATAAAACGCGCTTTGTAGCGCCTTGCATTGCTGTCGGCAAATTTGTAAAAGAGTCATGGAGCTATGTGAGCCAGGACGCACTCGACTGGAAAAGCCAACTGTGCGCGGAAATAGTAATGGTGGGTTGTCACGGAACACTTGACGCGTACCCCCACGGAGGTTGGGGGGGTGGGGTACTCCGCGGGTTAGGGTATGGCTCTTAGGGTTCTCGGTCCTTAGTAATGATCCGCATAAGAAGGAAAGTGCTAACGGCAATGCACGATGGAATGTCAACTTTTTTCATTGTTACAACTAGTGATCTCATTGGCCTAGACTCAAAAACTGCTAAAAAGTTAGGTTTCAAGGTGCATTTTGTTTGATTTTTTAATTTAAGATCCAATCGCAAAACATGCAAATTTTTAAAGAAATTGTATTTGAGGAACTTCATCAAAGAAGCAAAATTATTAGCTATTGTCTTCTGCCATTTTGATTGGTTAAGCACGAACATTTCCTAAAATTTATCTGACGGAAATGAATATTCTTTCCTAGTACCTCATTTTCATGAATTAATTCAGCCACTATGTCGCGAGATATGTCACGCAGGCAAAAACGTGGGGCCGACATCAAACAAATTCCCCGGGGGGGGGGGGGGGGTACTTCCTATAATAGGCTATACGGGGATGCTCCGCCCGAAAGGGGTACCTTTTTTAGGCTGGAGGTATATGAAAGGGTCGGGATTTCACGAGTTGAAGTATGTGAAAAGGTAGGGATTTCACGAAGAATAAGAAATTGTAGCAAAAACACGAGTTGAAGCATAAAAAAGGTAGGGAAAACTGCAATTTAAGTATTATAAAAAGGAACTTTCAAAATATATTAAACAGACGCACGCAAAGGCTATATGAAAGGGGTACCATTTTCAACGTAAGGTATATGAAAGGGGTACCATTCTCAATGAAAGGTATATGAAAGGGGTACCTTTTCTGTCAAAAACGGTATATGAAAGGGTAAGGGTTTGGACCTCGGGGCGGAGCATCCCCGTACAAAACTTTGTTGAGTACCCACCCCCGGGACAAATTCACGCTATCGCCGTGGGATCGGGCAAAATCCTGCCGTGCTGTGTACTCCGAAAGGTCTCAGATTTTTCCGACGTATAAATAGTATATTTGTCTTGATTTCATTTCGGTTATTTCTCCGATTCTGAAATGATACTCCTCAGTACATGAACTAATACCGGAACCGGAAATGAGACATTTCTGAGAAAGCCTGAAAAAGTGCTCCTGTGATAAACTTCTTGGACACCGCGTTAATGGAGCATGAAATCGACGTTTAAGTCACGCAACATTCAACGTGAATTTCGCAAGATTTTTCGGATAAAATTACAACTACCAGTTGCAAGTATTAAGACACAAGACTGTTGAACATAATTACTTTATTAGCTAGACAAATTTTAGTCACAAAACTGCGAAATCTTTAGTCGCAAATGCGCCCGATACAGGCGCAATTTCGAGCACTGTAAAGTTAATCTGCGTTCGCCTGGCGCCGCCGGCCGGTCAGTGAATTATTGCTACAAGACATACAGCGAATTGCACCGTACCGTAGAGCATCGCGAAGAACGACGTCGGTATTTAGGTGAAAGCTTCCCCAATCAGGCAGAGAACCACAGCAACATCAAGATAGAACATTCAAAACATACCAGAACGGTAGCGAGGAAAATCCGATAACTTCTTGCTTGATTCCAAAGAGACCCAACAACTTACTTGGTCCGGAGAAGAACCTTCGTCCAATTTTTCCACTGCGTACTTTTAGTAGGCATTGAAATATTGAGCCGTACGATTCCAAAATCGGGAAAATACTAAACTAAATCAAGACAAAGTGACATTTCGGAATCCCAGCTCCCCAGGATGATGCCTGATTTCCACGCGCTGGGAATGCTGGATACTATTGTGACGTTTCAAGATGGCGCAGATTTGGTACCGACACTTTTCTCGATTCGTTCCGCCTAGCCGACAAGATTAGGAAGCGTCTCCTTCGTCGACGCAAATACGTGTCTCGCAGAACCTCGCGAAGCTCGGGGGAGGATGCACTGCAAAATGTTAACGATGTGGGAGGGAGAGATGGAATTAAATCTGATTTAAAGAGGTTGGGTTGCTTGCTGGTAATGGCCCCAAAAATTAAAGTTGAGACATTTTCGTTCCCAGTCTCCTCCATTTAAATCGTACTTCCTAAAATAAAATAAATGGGAGCTGGTGCTGGTCAGTTTTGGGTTTTGAGCTGTGGGTCGCTGTAACTGCTATGGGACTGGGTACCAAACAATCCCCGCGCTGAATTTCAAGTCACCCTTCAGCGGAGTTTCGGTAGTTAATTTTCTCGGACAAGGATTTCCAGCCACCTGTTGAATCCAGCGTTGTTGTGTTTGCTGTTCTTTCTCATTTCCATCAGAAATTGGTTGTGTTTCACCAAGAATAAACATTTTTTCACAGAGTAAAGGTGGTCAGACACGAGGGGTCATGTAGCAGGGACATGTCGCAGCGACATGTAGCAGCGACAAAAATTTGTGTAGTACACACTGAAGGACATGTAGCAGGGAGTGTAGCGGGGACATGTAGCAGGGAAAAATCACAGCGCTTGCATACCACATGAAAATGTCGCGGGGACATGTCTCAGGGACATGTTGCAGCGACACGTCCCCTCGTGTGAACTGATACTATCATAATTGTGCAACACCAATTTTGGGAACATTTTGTCCCCGCGACATGTCTCACGGAGTTCAACTTGTTGAACTTCATGGGACACGTCGCGGGGACAAAATCTCCCCAAAATTGGTGTTGCACAATAAATGATAGTATCAGTTCACATGAGGGGACGTGTCGCTGCAGCATGTCCCTGAGACATGTCCCCGCGACATTTTCATGTGGTGTGCAAGCGCTATGATTTTTTCCCTGCTACATGTCCCCGCTACACTCCCTGCCACATGTCCCTCAGTGTGTACTACACAAATTTTTGTCGCTGCTACATGTCGCTGCGACATGTCCCTGCTACATGACCCCTCGTGTCTGACCACCTTAAGGGTAAACGGCCGCCGGAACGGCCGCCATGAATAAACACGAGAGTGCGCCATTGTCAGCGGTCGCGATTTTTGTTGCCAGGCAACTGCCGGACACCATCAAGTATATATATATATATAAATATATTTTTCGCTCGAATTCACGCGGCTCAGCTCCCGAGGGACGACAAATTTATTAACCTCGCTACGCTCGGGCCTTCGGCCCTCGCTTCGCGAGGAATAATGAATTATGCGTCACCGAACCCGACAGGTGTGAAAAATTGAAAACATGGCAAAATTCCCTACAAACTTTGTTGATCGAAAGGGTAACTTTGCCAAGATATAAGCTTACTGGACTATTCAGGACAATAAGCTGAATAAGCTCAGACAATTTCTATTTAAAGGAACAGTCCCGACTGATAAATCGTGTTTTCATGTGGCCAGGAGCTTGCTTTAAGCTCGCTTTATTCTCTTAAAATAGAAAGAAAAAATCGCCAAAAGTGAATGGCAATTTTGATTTCTTGACCGCCTGTCACGAAATTAAATCAAATGTGATGAGCTTTAATCCACTTCTATCCTTGCAATCCTGCTGTTTCTATCGCTAAACTACTGCTTTTGTTTTGCTTTACAGAATTTTTTTCTACTTTAGTTGTGTATTTGGTGGCATTTGGCCATATAACATGGAAGTAAGCTAAGCGAAATTTTGTTATAATCTGACGTGTGATGATCTTTGATCGGTTATGCTCAAATCCAGAGTATGTGCAAAGCCCACATCCGTATGGAATGTAATAAAATTACGTCTCTTTACTGTAGCGCTAGCTCCAGTTCATGGTTCAATGAAATACACAAAATAATCCGACTTAAAGGTGCAATGTCCCGGCTGATATATCAGCGTGTTTTCATGATTATGGCCAGAAGCTTGTGATGAAAGCAAAAAAAATATTAACCAACCAGACAAAACAACGGTTCTGAAAAAAGTCAAAATTCCACAAGAATGGCAATTTTGATTTCTTAACCGCCTGTCATGAAATCAAATTTGACGAAATGTAAATCACTTCCATCCCATCCTTGCAATATCCTGCACTCTTTCTCTAAACTGCAGGCTGCTTTCGTTTTTGCTCTATAGAATCTTTTTATCGAATTATTAAAGTTGTATATTTAGTAACATTTGGCGACATAAGATTGTTGTTTCGGCGGGACAGTGTGCCTTTAATCCTTCTAGTAATACACCTGCCAAGTCTCACGCATTAGGCGTGAGTCTCATGCCTGCGAGTCCAAAACTCCGATCTCACGCCTACTCACGCCTATGGAGCAATTTGTCATGCCTGACTTGCAGATTTGAGCTATCAGCCTCTAATAACTGATCGCATGATCCAATTAAAAATATAGCTACGTGCATGAAAATATGGCACTTTTTGTAGGTTTTCATCGTTCTGAGCATTACAATTACAGCTGGATGTTATTAAACGGAGGTCTGAGGTCCATGGAAACTTCCGAATTCTTCGGGACATCTTCGGACATCTTCGGCAGTAGATTGGGTTCTCTTCGGATTTGGTCGGGTCGCCTTCAGAAATCCTGGCACTCCCACGAAATAATTCTCACGCCCATCACTCGGAAAAAGTTGGTAGGTATCAATCACAGGCCAGAGCCCCGATGATACGACCAAGACTTGGGCGTTGGCGACTTTGAAAGACGCGAACTTTACATATTTGAGGTTGATTAAAATTCTTTAAGGCTGTCAATTAGAACAGCGAGTGAATTTGTTCGAGGAGAAACTACAGTAAACAACACAATATGGCCGATCCAAAAAGCACATGGTTTAATGAACGCGGGGGGTTGAGCCCCTGAAAGTTACACTAGGTTCCAGTCCATGGCGCGACAACAACAACAACATTCTAGTTACAGTGTGTAACCTAAATACTTTCAAAATGTTACTCAATCCGATTCGACATCCTCCGGGGGCGGGGCGGGCAACTAGTCTCTTGTCCACTCTGCAATGCGCCGTAATGCTCTTGCTGCAGCAGCTCGTCGGGTTCTCCTTGGACATGGGTCCACTGGGAGATCATCACTTGGAATTACTGGGGTAGGATTCTCTTGAGGCTGAGCTGTTACTTCCAGAGGGTAGAGCTTCGCGATCGGGCGGTTGGTTGTGCCTCCTTGGGTACGGATGTTTACTGCACGAACATTGCCGTCTCTTCCAGGTAGTAGTTCTTCTACCACTGCAAGTTTCCAGTTGATTCTTGGACCCTCATCATGCACTAATACAATGTCGCCAACCTTGACTCTTGACTCATTGTTGCCTGTGGTTCTGTGAAATTCTCTCAGTGACGTCAGATACTCCTGCCTCCAGCGGGTCCAGAAGTGTTGTATGAGAAGAGCAAGACGTTTGGAGCTCCTTTGGATTTCTTTGCTTCCATTCTGGTAGTAGTCAGGGTCAATAATCTCATCTTCTTCTACTCTGATGTGGGGAAGGGCAGTTATCCTTCGTCCATAAAGGAGATGGGCTGGAGTAAGTGGTTCTTCGTCAATCACGTCAGATGAGACATGTGTCAGCGGTCGGTCATTCAATATGGCCTCAATCTCAATAACGATGGTCTGTAGGGTAGTCAAATTAACAGATGCTCGTCCAAGTACTTTCTTCAGAGTAGTCTTGGTGAGGCCAATCAATCGTTCCCAGAACCCACCGTACCATGGTGCTCTTTTAGGTATGAATTGCCGATCTACACCTTGTTTGCCGAGTGTCTCCTTCAATGTCTGTGATTGAAACAATTCAGTTAACTCTTCAGCTGCAGATAGGTATGTAGAGGCGTTATCAGAAATCATTTGTTGAGGAACAGATTTCCGAGCTGCAAATCTGCGGTACGCCAGGAGAAAGGTCTGCACTGACAAATCTGTAACGACTTCGAGGTGGACTGCCCTTGTTGTGGCACATGTAAAGAGGCAAACATAAGCCTTCCTTTGCACTCCACCTTCACGGATGTAGAGTGCCCCTGTAAAGTCAACGCCTGTGACTGTAAATGGGTCTGCTTCGCGGAGTCTTGACTTTGGAAGTGGGGGCGGATCTGGGATATCATACGGCAATCCTGATATCTTCCTGCAAGTAACACAGTGGCTGATTGCCTTTTTTACATGCTGTCGTCCAGCAGGGATCCAGTATCTCAGGCGCAGGGCAGTCAGTGTTGAGTTTACACCAGCATGCAGGTGATGGACATGTGTCTCGCGAATGACCAGTTCTGTAAATGGGTTCTTTGGCGGTAGTAGGAGTGGAAACTTGGCGGATTCAGCGACTGGTGCATTGTGAATCCTCCCGCCACAACGAATGAAACCTGCGTCATCCAAGAAAAGGCGGAGTTGGCGAACTAGTGCTGTGCGAGGTGAGGATTTGGATAGCATACTGCTGATCTCTTTGTGGTAGGTCATTTGTTGACAGTTCTTAATCCACTCATTTCTGGCTTTATCCAACTCTTGTGTAGTCAAGGCTCCCCTTTTCTTGCATTGCGCCTTTAAATTTTGGACAAATCGCAGGACGTAAGCGGTGACACTGATTAGCTTGGAAAGGGTGCTAAAATTTGACACTTTCATAAGCTGATGAAGACCTGGAGGTTGTGAAGGGTTTGTGGTAGTGGTGCAAGTTGCTTCCGTTGTGTCTGCGGTGATAAGACTGGCAGCTTGGTGAGGAAGTCCTTCTGTTGGAGACCAAGAAGGCCATTGGGATTCTACAGGTAACCAGGAAGGCCCTTGTTTCCAGATCCTTGAGGATGCAAGTTGCTGGATTTTGATACCTCTGGCGAGCAGGTCAGCAGGGTTGGCTGACGTGGGGCAATACTTCCAATTCGTTACTGAGGTAAGTTCCTTGATTTCCTTTACGCGGTTAGCAGTGAATGGTTTAAGTTCCTTCTTGCTGTGAAGCCAATGGAGGACAATCTGACTGTCAGACCAGAGATAAACTTTAGTTACGGGCAAATGACTTTGAAGATGAGAGGCAAGTCGTGCACCAATCAGGGCTGCGGTTAACTCTAACTGTGGTAAGGTTAGTTCCCTTGTTGGAGCGATTCGGGATTTTGCCAACACAAAGGAGGAGTGATTTTCTTGTGACGATTTCAAATAGGCAACAGTTCCATAGGCCTTTGTGCTTGCATCAACAAAAACATGTAATTCTGTGTCATTCGGCCACGCACTGCTGGATGGGAAATATTGTCGGGGTATCTCTAAGCAAGTGATGGTCTCCAAATCTTGGGCCAACTCTGTCCACTTCACTTGGATGTCTGGAGGTAAGGGCTCGTCCCACTCTATTCCCTGTCGCCATAATTCTTGCATCAGAATCTTCGCTCGAACTGTTACCGGGCCGAGAAATCCAAGTGGGTCATAGATTCTTGATGATTCTTGTAACACTTCTCGCTTTGTGGTTAGATTTGGGATGGATGAGGCTGTGATTCTTTGCGGGTATTTCAACATGTCCGTTTCTGTGTTCCACAGGACACCTAGGACCCTTGGTTCAGGGCGGTCGTCAAGGAGGTTTTCCTTTGCTGCTAATGACTGTATTTCCGTACTGTTGGATGCCCACGATCTCAGGTTAAATCCAACTGGTGACATCAATGCCCGTGCGTGATTGTAGTATGTCACAGCTTCATCTCCGTGCTGTACTCCGGAAATAAGGTCATCTACATAGATGTTTTTCTTCATGTCTTCTGCCACAGGATCGCTGTACTGATTCAGGTGTTTGTTGAGGGTTGCATTTAGTATAAATGGAGAGCTTGAAGCCCCAAACAGGACAGCTTTGAAGCGATAAACGTGAAAGGAACTCTTGGGATCACCTGGGTCACTCAACCAGAAGAAGCGTGTGGCATCTCTGTCTCCCTCGTCTAGGTTGACATGTAGGAAAGCCTTCTCAATATCAGTCGCGAAGCCATACTTGTGGCAGCGGAATCGGAGAAGGATGGCAGTTAAGTCATTAGCAATGGGCGGTCCAGCTAAAAGACAGTCATTTAAGCTTGGGTGGACTTGAGATTGCCGACAGCTGCAGTCATACACAATACGTATTGGTGTGGTGGCAGATTCCTTAAACACAGCGTGATGCGGAATGTAATGACACTTGCCGACGGTTGTTTCTGGGGAGGTTACCCGTTCTATAAAGCCTCGTTTCTCCTGATCAACGATGACATCATTGTACATCTTGAGTTTCTGTGGGTCCTTTGCTAGGTGTTGTACCATTGAACGTGTTCTTCTTTCAGTGATGTCAGCATTGGTTGGGAGCGGTGGATGACCTGACTTCCATGGCAGTTTGGCAGTGTATCCCTTCTCCTTCAGAGTAATGGAACTATCCTGGTAATGGTGCAGGAAGTCACTACTTGGTTCAGTGGCTTCAGGGGGTTTAATGCCTACTGATTCCAGATTCCAGAAACGTTCAAGTTCGAATTCGTCCTGCTTGTGTGCTGTCATGACATGTAGAATGGATGTCTTTACCAAAGCAGATTGGTTGGTGTTAGGCGACGGTCCAGATAAGAGATAACCAATCTTGGATTTGGCTGCAGTAGGTCCACGACCCCGAATTATTTGGTCCTCCACAATGTCCCAATAATGGTCGGCGCCTATCAGGAGGTCAATCTCAAAGAGATCCTCGTTTGAGATTGGGTGGGCTAGTTTCAGTCCCTGCAAGTGTGGCAAGTCCTGCAAATCGACAGACATGTGGTTCTGTAGGGGTGCTGCTATTGTGGGAACAATGATCGTTTCTATGGGAATGGGCTCTCCATCGTCAGTCTGTACGCGGATAGTGGCTACCTTTACGCGTTTGACAGATGTTGATGTGCCACCAAAGGCTGACAGGGAGATGATCTCTTCTTTCTCATGCACCAAGTCTAATTGCCTGGCCAAGTCACTTGTAATGAAAGAACGTTGTGAGCCTTCATCAAAGAGGATGTGAGCACTGACCCTCCTCCCATGGTGTTCGACTGGGGCGATGGCTGTTTTTAGTAGTGTTGGCATACGCAGGTTGTCATTCCTTTGAATTGTATGGAAGGTAGCCACAGCAGGTACAGTTGAGTCGCCCTCGTTCACTTGGTGTGTGGTGACAGCATTGCTCGCTACTGGGAGAGGTGAGGTTAGTTGAGAGTCTCCTTGGCACAGACTCGTGTGGTGTTTTCGGTGGCATTTTCTGCAGCGGAATCTTGATTTACACTCAGTTACTCGATGGCGGCCAAGACAATTGAAACACAGGCGAGATTCTTGTATAATGGTGTGTCTTCTTGTTGGATCCGTTACCACTGTACATTCCAGCGGACTGTGTTTCCCCTTACAAAAGGCACATTCCTGTTTAGCCGTGGGGCGTTTGCCATTGGATTGTGTTGGCCATGGGGTCTTCTGGTTTGAGCTGGTCATAAATGTAGCAGTGGGAATAGCAGGGGTGCAATTGAGTAGATCGGGAACATCTGATTTGCTTTGACCTGCTTCAGGTATTTCTACTTCCTTAAGTATGGCCTTGCGGAGCTCATCCAACGTCCACTCCTTGTTGGTGTGTTCTCTAGCGAGGTTTTTCTTCAGCTCTACAGACAATTTCTTGTGAATGATTGGTACTAAAATACCCCCATAGGACTCGTGAGATTTCCCCAATGCTTCAAGACCACGTATGTGGGTTTCCAATGTATCATAGAAATGCCGAAGGCTGGTCAAATGATTTGTTGGGCTTGGTAAATTCAGCAGTGCTTCCATATGGGCATTAACAATTCGGTGTGGTTGGCCAAATCGCTCTTGTAATAACTCAACACTTCTAAGGTAATTGGCATTAGTAAGTGGAAATCCAGCAATAGACCTTGAAGCATCCCCATGCAATTGAGCCCTCAAATAATTAAACCTTTGAATGTCACTTAAGCCAGAATTGTCATGTACTGCCGCTCGGTACGAATCCCAGAATGATTGCCAGTAGAGGGGGTTTCCATCAAAGGTTGGAAGGGTGAGTTTTGGGAGGCGGCTAATGTTCTGAAATGCACTTGAATTTGAACCTGTACTCACCGAAGTCGTGTTTGATTGCGATGGAGACGTGTTTGTGACGGTTCCCGAGTCAGCAGACTGTGATGCTTGTGTTAGTGAAGCACTTGCGACGTGTCCTGACGCGGCAGATTGTGGCGGCTGCGTTGTGATGATCGCACTGGTTGCTTGCACGATTTGTTCCGTGGGCTCGATCGACTGCTGTGAGATCTTGAGAAAAGTTTTCGCTCGGCAAATTTCTTCTGCGATTGTGCCTTGTAATTCTTCGGATTCTAGAATTTCCTTCTCAAGATCTTCCGGATTGTCAATAAGGGCGGCGATTTCCTCGTCTAATTGTGATAGCTTCTGACGTTTTTGCTCCAGTTGTTCAATATGACTGCCAAGTGTTGCTCTTTGCATAGCATCGATCGCACCGTCCATAATTCCCTCCATTTTGTTTGAAAGTTTGGTCAGATGTGCTCTGTGTCCTCCCCTGGATGCTATCTTACGTTGTAGTTCCTCCATATCCTGGTCCCGACACCAATGTCAATTAGAAAAGCGAGTGAATTTGTTCGAGGAGAAACTACAGTAAACAACACAATATGGCCGATCCAAAAAGCACATGGTTTAATGAACGCGGGGGGTTGAGCTCCTGAAAGTTACATTAGGTTCCAGTCCATGGCGCGACAACAACAACAACATTCTAGTTACAGTGTGTAACCTAAATACTTTCAAAATGTCACTCAATCCGATTCGACAAAGGCGCGAAGCCTTTGTTTAGAACTCCGAAGGATATCGTACCAAAATAGTTCGATACATGTGTTGCAGCTGTCAACATCGGTAGTTTTAATTAAATTCTGTCATAAAATTATTATTGACAAAATTCGAGGCCTGCTTAATAAGAACTATTGTACAAATATGTATTTCATCGGCCAAAATACTCTACAGAACGTAAACAAAGGCAACGCTGCTCCTACTCAAATAGCGGCTAAGTGCTCGCTTATTTCTTTAACAATGTCCTGCTGACCGTTTCAAATCGGAGGTATCTCTAGATGGAAGATTGAAAATCGCGTGAAATCCGGCGTTATGAATTAGATCAACCACACACTTGAATAACGGCTATTAATTATAAAGGAAAATATTTTAGAAATCGACGAAACCGCCAACTTGAATGGCTCAGTTCCATGTCCTCACTAATCTCTTTTCACGCAGTGTAGTTTGGAAAACTTTCAACACGCTTTTTTATCAAGAAGGTATCTTTATGAACTAAAGCTTGCACCTAAATTTATTGTTAAGAACGTTTTTCTTTGGATAACTTTGCAGAAATGATCTATTGAAATGTTACGTTCCCATATTAGCATATTACCGTAATTCGTGAAACCATAGTTAATATGGTGAAACTCTACGATTTTTTGACGCTTTCGAAAAGAAAGACTAAGTGTAATTTTAGCAGAAGCGAACTTAACAATAGAGAGAACCTTAATAATTCGTCTACAATCACATTACGAGGAAAAAGGTCAAATTCAAAATAATTACTTAATATGATGGCTGATTTGTATTAAAAAAATATACATAATTTGTACATCGAAGTTGGATTTTATACATAGACTTCGCCGACTTTCATCACGTCTCCTTCACCAAGGGTTCAAGTCTACGCTCCTTCGTAAATCGTTTGCTAAATTCTTCAAACGCCACGGTGCTATCATTGAGAAGTATGGCACTACACTACGGGAGATGAGACTAGCAATCCAGAATTGAGAGATACCGCCGTATCCTTTATTATTTTAGATCCTTCATATCATCCTAGCGCCCCTATTTAATTTCTATATTGCTTCCATTCAGTTTGATCGATGTAGGTGCGCGCGCGCAATTTTCCATAAGTTGAGTGCGCGTGCTTGGCTTATATAGTTGACGTGTGTGCTTAGTTAGTTATTTAACGTACTACATTTGTTTTGCATTGTTTTCCTTACTAATATGTCTTGTCAGTAACTGTGCTCACACTGTGGGTGGCTCCTCCTAAAATGTTCTACAATTGGTATAGGATTTAATGGAGCCGAAAGCAATTGTGGAATTGCACATATTTTAGGCATCCTACTGATGAACAGCTACGAAATTCAGATAAGTTTAGTAGCCACATTTATTTGAAGTTTGTCCCCTTTGAATACATAAAAAGGCTCACTTCACCTCAGGAGCTCGGGCGCGCCGTCTGTAAGCCCTGAGGGAGAGGAGATCCTACAAATTGACTTAAATTACTTCACTCTGAGAATAAAAGGTTAAACTGATAACTGTCACTTAAACATTGGCCTGTTCATAAGAAAAAATCAAAGTCTCTCTTCACCTCAGGAGCTCGGGCGCGCCACCTGTAAGCCCTGAGGGAGAGGAGAATCCTACAAATTGACTTAAGCTATTTCACTCTGAGAATAAAAGATTAAACTGAAAATTATAATTTTGACAAAGGCTGGTTAAAAAAATCAAAGGCTCTCTTCACCTCAGGAGCTCGGGCGCGCCACCTGTAAGCCCTGAGGGAGAGGAGACCCTACAAATTGACTTAAACTACTTCACTCTGAGAATAAAAGGTTAAAGTGAAAACTATAACTTTAACATTGGCCGGTTGATAAAAAAAAATTAAAGGCTCTCTTCACCCCAGGAACTCGGGCGTGCCACCTGTAAGCGCTGAGGGAGAGGAGATCCTACAGATTGACTTAAACTACTTCACTCTGAGAATTAAAGGTTAAACTGAAAACTATAATTTACTGCTGTCTTAAATGGATCTTATCACCTCAGAAGCTTGGTCGTGCCGCCTGTAAGCTAACATAATGGAGTAGAGACCTTAAAGACTTATTTTTTTTAAAAATTCCTAGTCTGCAAACTTATTTACAATTATATATAGTTAGTCTACTGCCACGAATGGGTTCCAATGTCCTGACCACGCCATATAAAGCTCAAGCACGCCAATTGAAAGCCAAATAAGCTAAATACATAAAGCTAACTGAAATATCCATATATGTTTTGCAAAGCCACAGTGAATAATTTGATCAGATTTTTTCGAATAAAAAGCAACTGTGCAAAGCGTAAGTCTATCCAGGAATCTAAATAGAGCAGAATACTAATCTGCGTAATTAAATGGCGTCATGAACGTGAACATTTTGGCGGAAATTCTCTGATTTTTGGCGGGCTTTCATTTGACGCTAAGGATCTGTCGTGTTTTTCATAATTTGAAATGGCACTTTATATAAAATCGAATACTAAGAACTCACAGGATTTCGCTTCACTTATTCGCGGACTTGAAGCATCATTACAATGATGTTTGTGCGAATTTTTTTTTTAAAAAAAGGTCACACGTATTCTGTCGTCCGTCCGCATGGCAGAATTAATGGTGCCTGATAGTAAATCTCCTGCGGCAGAGTTTTTGCCTCCAGTAAATCTGCTGAAGCTGCCGACCATCACAAAATAATAAAGCATCATCTACATACCTTCCCTTGAAGCCTCGGTTTTATTTCTGCTTTGTAAGCAGATTCTGTTCCACCTGACCGATGAGATCCATCAGGTGACCACAATCAAAAACGCAGGCTAGGTTCTCCATTTGCGACCACCTCTCATAAGCGACCACCTCTTCTAAGTGACCACCTCGTAAGCGACCACCTCTCCTAAGCGACCGCCTCTCCTAAGCGACCACCTCTTATAAGCGACCACCTCGTAAGCGACCACCTCTCCTAAGCTACCACCTCCTTTAAGTGACCACCTCTTCTAAGGGATCAATTCTCCTAAGCGACCACCACTCTTAAGTGACCACCTCTGCTAAATGACCACCTCTAGCTCCTAAGTGACCACCCCTCCTAAGCGACCACCTCTCCTAAGCGACCACCTCTCCTAAGCGACCACCTCTCCTAAGCGACCACCTCTCATAAGCGACCACCCCTCCTAAGCGACCACGTCTCTTAAGCGACCACCTCTCCTAAGCTACCACCTCTCCTAAGCGACCACCGCTCCTAAGCGACCACTTTTCCAAAGTACCAACATTTTTCCAGTCGAATAACTATAGTCGATACCTCTCGTAAGCGACCACGACCACTTTCAATGCTGGATTATTGATTTTTATCTCTGGTAAGCGACCACTGGCCCATATGTCGACGTCACTGCAGGCGCAGCTTGAACAATGTGTTACAGTACAAGTTGTCCCTTGCATCAAAACGTCTATATGACACATTCTTTTGGCGGCTGAAAGGTGCTTTGTATATTTAAATTACAAAAGGTTCATATGATTCAAAGTTTAGACCCCCTATGGTCTGATCTCTCGTAAGCGACCACCGCCAGTGAGTGACCACCGCCAGAGAGCGACCATCGCCAGTGAGCGACCACCGCCAGTAAGCGACCATCGCCAGTGAGCGACCACCGCCAGTAAGCGACCATCGCCAGTGAGCGACCATCGCCAGTGAGCGACCACCGCCAGTGAGCGACCACCGCCAGTAAGCGACCATCGCCAGTGAGCGACCACCGCCAGTAAGCGACCATCGCCAGTGAGCGACCATCGCCAGTAAGCGACCACCGCCAGTGAGCGACCACCGCCAGCGAGCGACTTTTGAAACAACACGTTTGCCATGCCTCCCTGCTGCCAAAGCGATCGTGAAAATTCTGTTGAAGGAATTGATTCAAAAGCGCACAAATATGTAGAATGTAGAGAAAAGAAAAAGTTCTGAAATAAACCAGCTGTCAGCAAATAACACGGCAATGGAACTTTGGAAGACTAATGAAAAAGACCCGTATACTTTTAATGTTATTTCGCGTCCTTAAAATGATTCAATGCACTTGAAATTTACAGAGAAAGTGCACTACATGTTAAACTTTAGATCAAAAGATTTTAAAAAAATTTCATCGACTAGTTTTTAAATAAACGCTTCCCTAACAAAAGTTCTATTTCTGTGAGTAGAATGAGCATATTTAAGACTTTGCTTTTTATCACTTTAACTGAAATCTAGTAAAGCAAACAGGATGAAACCTTCAAGGAACGTAGCTGTAAGACACATGAGTAATATATGGTGAAAATATTGTTTCAATTTGTCAGGAAAACGCTGGCATCGACGAATTAACAGAAAGTAATGCAAATCTTTAAATTTGTTATGGAAAATATTCAACCCAATTTTATTCGAAAACGCTCTCATAGAATTCTTTTAAACTTTGCAGTCTTGAAGACCTACATGTAGACTTTAAGCGGCATACAGTCGTTTTAAAAGTTTAGGTCTAGATGTTGAGAAAATTACTAATATGCAAAAACTATGACGTCATCAGATCGTTGTTATGGTAACACCGATGTCAATAGAATCTACTTTTTTGGAAAGTTCATTTCATCTCTAGTTTATGTGTGAAGCAGCTTGCCTGACCGAGCTCAGACAGTGGAGTATTAGCCGCTCAAAGTTGGGATGTTGTGAAGCCAAAAAACCCACTCGAGCCACCTAAAGCGAATGATATTCCACACGGCTCAACATCGTTCAACATTTGTTAAGCAACAGCAACAAATTTTCAACGATGTTGCAACTTGCTGAATGAGTAGGAAACACAACGATTAACTGCATCTTGTTGAACAGAATAGAGCCTATCTCTATTTTCGTTCAACAACGTTCAACATATGTTGAATAGCCGATTTGAATGTTCAACAGCCATTGCAACATTAGCCTCCTGCGCAGACGTCCTTAGGGCTCGTCACGCAATCGGCTTTACACTTTCTAACCGTCCTTTTCCTCCAGGTTCTCCCTCCCCTGCGGTCCCTCCACTGGATCAGTGGAAGATTGATTAAACAAATTTTTTCATTCGGCATAATTAAATGACCACAGAAGCTTATCACGTAGATCTCTGTTATGAGCTTCTGATGACCACTAATGACTTATTATGTATAAAAATGGCTTTTTGACCATCCCTTTATTCAGGAACCACTTGGACTGAAGAAATTGTCTGGCAGATCTATAATGAAGGCGTAGTTGACAGTACAAGAGTCGGTGATCGAGTTGTATTCATAGAATCGTCCACGAATCCCAAGTTTATGCATCCCGACATTAAAACACTGCCAAGCCCCCGCCTAATGAAGACCCACCTTCCTTACAGAACGATTCCTAAAAGTGAAAATGACCTCACACAGTGTAAATATATTTACATCGCTCGCAATCCAAAGGATGGAGCAGTATCATATTTTTTACACATGGCACGCAGGAAAGACCTTCTGGGATACAATGGGCCGTGGGAATTTCATGCCAAGTTATTCATAGAGGGAAATGGTAAGTTTAATTTTTAATTGAAATTATTGACTACAATCACAGTATACAAACACAAACACAGTAGGTTCAAATGGCAGTGGTGGAAGCAACCTCCAAGGGTGGGGGTTGGGTTTGGCCTTGCCCTTATTTTTTTGCAAAATAACAGAACAGGGGGGCCTTCCCCTAGATCCACCACTGAACGAGAAAAAAAAAGTGAATAAATAACCTGGGATAATAAACTTCGAAATAAACTTATACCCCTCCGTGGTACAAGGGGGGGGGGGGGGGGGGGGGGGGGGGGGGGGGGGGGGGGTAGGTTGTTGCAACCCCTCCCTTGGGTTTTTGTGGTGTTACAATTTTTCGGAAATATTTTACCTGTAACAGATAGCCTGTGATTTGCTCAAAAGTTAAGGTAATTGTTGTGGGGTGATAGCGCTGCTGGTGGTCCGTGACGTCATCCACAATGGCCGCCAAGATGGCCGCCATCTTGGATTTTACCGAAATTTATCTGAAAAATGCCAAAATTGCATTCTTGTAACCAATATAGATTAAATCTATTTATAATTACAAATAATGTAAATTGTGTACTGTGTAATGAACCTGACTTTATCGAGCATGCTTTTTTAGGTTGTTTTGAATTTCTGAATCTACTTTACGCCTCTCTGCATTGGTTTGATCTGCATCATCGTACCAATGTAGAAGTATCCCCGCCAGAGGCACTGCTAAACCTTCCTTTCAAAGCTTTTTCTTTATCTGCTAGTGTAAATAAAAAATTAAGTCTACTTCTTTTGCAAGTCAAACAATATTTTGATTCTTGCAAATTTCTACAAAGACGAATTAGCTATAATGAATTCTTTGATAAACAAATGATTCAATGGAAAGTTGAAAAGCTCATCCATTCTTGACCCAATTATGGATCCTCTCAAATCCTCTGTGCGTGAGTGTTTGCGTGTGTTTGTGCGAGTGTGTGAAAATAACATCTGTCAATCAGTTTTGTTACAACGACTTGTCACTTAATTTAAGTACATAATTGATGTCCGTTATTTAGTATTTGATTTACTGTTTTGTCTTAACTAAGAATGTAGTTAATTGAATATTGTAATTTTGTTGTTGTTAAAAAAATAATCACAAGATCATGCACATCAATAATTGTCCATGCGAAGCGCCTCCAGGACGAAAAAAGTGAAAGGGCACTAAGAGCCATCTCGTGAATACGAAACAACGTAAGGTTAAGTCTACAGATTGGTTTTTAATTTTCCATACTGAGTTGAAGTCGAAGAATGGAAGAGTAAAACAGATTTAAAATGACCAAAACATCTTAGCGTGACATAAATATGCATTGTGTGAAACCAGGCTGTTTGAACAACTGGATGACGTAATCACACTAGGGAATTAAAAATAGTTTACTACAGCAATCATCTTTTAACACGTAATACACGAAAGTGTTAAAAATATGTATCTATGTTTATCCTCACCCAACTATTTTCTATATTGCTATATTGCTTTTAAGTTAATCTGTTGTAATTGTTCATTATTGCAGATGAAAATCGAATCTTGCAAATATTAATTTACAAATTGTATATTTCAAACAGGGAAACAGAGAGGTTTCAACGAAAAGCCCTCAATGGTTTCAGAAAATCCCCGTCCGTAAATTCTCAAAACGACCTACCTCGGCTCATATTATGACAATATGATATTGCAATTGATAATGATTTGTAGTACTGTAAGAATTTCGTCGGATGACGATGAGTTTTGTTCCAAATAGTGTTTCCCAAAGTTTTTATTTTTTCTTCATGAAATGTACAGAAAATAAATAGTCATATCTGACCTTTGAAACTTAGCATTTTATGTTCGAAACAGTGTGTTGGAACTTTTGGAATGACCATGTGCTTGATTGGTGGAAACACAAAGATGATCCCAATGTCTTGTTCCTTAAATACGAAGATATGCACAAGGTATGGAATCTCTGTCAGGTACATTTTGCAAACAGCCGGGCTTTAATCAGAAACAAATTACATGTTTAGACAGTTCTCCTGGCTTCACTAGTTAAAAAGTGATCAATTTGAACAGTTTCAATTTATAATACAAGCGTGAGAACAAAATTGTTACTAGTTACAATCAAATTCCAAAAATAATGAACTCAAAAGAGTCGATGTATATTAATTGGTAACCTGGTCTCTTTCCGTGTAATTACCATTATTATTTTGCTATTTTTATCAGTGTTATTTATTCTTAATTATTTATTGTAACTAAACACTTTTGTTCTCTTGAATTATAAATTCAAATTAACCAGTTTGTATAACTGATAAAATCAATTACAGTGTTCAATTCCATAGTATTCAGGTGAGTAAAAACTGTCAGTTTTCGAAGTGAAGAAAACTCTTTCTCGTTTCATCAGCAAGTCTTTGTTTTTTTTACTAAAGTTTTACAACAAAGATAGCTGATAAGTAATAGTAAGACTGAGTGGAGTACAATTCTGGGAGTAATCGGGAAATTGCGAGCACATTAACCCCTTAATTGTACGACACGAAGTTCAATTACTAATTAATCGCATCGATAGCAAAAGTCCATTGGACATTTTGCATTGAAAACGTCTAAGATATTTTCTATCAGTTTGAAAGTAGAAGGAAAACAGCAAAAAAGAACCCATGTAAGTGCAACTGATTGACGCGCGCGCAACGTTGGTGTCCAATTACAGCTACCCAATTACAAAAATTTGTAATTGGATAGCTGTAATTGGACTCCCACGTGACCGCGTGCCAATTACGTAAGAAATAGGCGCGTGGACGAACAATCACAATCGAGAATTTTGTTATTAATACGATTATAATAATATTATATTGGGATATTGGGATAAGATGAAGATTATAATAATATTTGGTTCAAAATTGATAATAGTAGTCTGGTTTTAGCGTTGTTTAAACTGAAGAACTATATGTCGGAGTGTAATTATTAGTGAATGTATTTTAATGTTCTTAAAAACCGTTCTTAAAAAGTCGTGCGCTTGGTCCGTACTACCATGAAGATGCCAATATTTTTAGCAGTTCCACAGTTTATAAGCACTTACATAATGATAAACCATTAGAGTGGTTTTACTTAACATGTGAAACACTATCTAACAATTAGTGTGTGATAGTCCAAATTAAACGAAAGAAACAATGTTATGGGGAAAATTATCTACAGCTGATAGATCAGCAAAAACGTTGAATGCTTTTAAAAACAAGATTCGTAAATACGACATAACTCTGTTAATGGATGATGGTTGCAAGGATTGTACCCTCTGCTCATCATAACAATACAATTTTATCATTTTCTTTTTTTTTTTTTTTTTTTTTAATTTTAGCTTTTATTATCAATTAATAGATTGTTAGCTTTATATAAATTTTAAATATTAAATATATTTTAGGTTTTAGATTAATATTAGATATTTTATACTTTTTTTAATATTTTTATGTGTCCCCAAATTAGTATGGGTTTACCCAGGCTATAAGGTCTTTTGACACTTAAATAAAGTTTCTATCTATCTATCTAATGAAATTATAGTCTGATAGTGCGTACTATTCTACTAACTATTTTACGGGTTAAGTAAAATCGCTCTATTTAGAAGTAATTAAATAGGCGACTTAAAATTCCACAATGACGTACACTCACGTGTGACTCGAGCTTTCATTAAATTTTCCCCAAAAGCACAAACACATCTGAAAGGGTGAAAACCAACTACACTAATTTATTATTACTGCATGATTTTATTGTATTATTATACATATTTTATATTAGGTTTTTACCAACATTGCAACACACGGACTTAGCTGGACTTGTTTACTATAAAGAAAAACTGTAGACTGCAAGGGCAGTGGGGCACCTAACACAATCTCCGCGGTATAGCCAGTAGGTTACGCATATGCGCGGCAATATTCCCCGAGTAGTGGCAGCCATGGACAGCTGTTTCGTCTTTTTTTAGGATTCTTGAGTATTACTCTTTTATTAATTACTAAAATATCGTAATTTTAAAGTATATCAAATTAATAATCATTCTTCTCTAGGATCTGCCTTCTCATGTTCGAAGGATTGCCGAGTTCCTGAACAAGCCCCTGTCAGATGAACTCATCAATCGCATTGCAGAGCAGTGTACATTCAAGGGAATGAACAAAAATGCAAATAGTTACAAGTTAGGAAAAGATCATTCACTCCTTCGAAAGGGCGTGGTGGGGGATTGGAAGAATTACTTCACTCCAGAGCTGAATGAGAGATTTGAAAAGGAAGTGTTGGCAAAATTAAAAGGAAGTGGATTAGAATTTGATTTTGAATAGATCACAGAGCGAATCTGATTCGCTCGAAACATCAGCTAGCTTTTGTATCCCTATCCCATGATCTACGATCTGCAGCGTCTTTAAATGATTTTAAACGTAAACTGTGTGACTACAGTTTTTGAATGAGTTCAATACGTTTTTTCATGGCATCCTTGAAAAGCAGCTTTAGTATGTAATTAGTTGTAATTTTAGTTTAATGTTAGTTTAGTTAGGTCAGAAACCCATAAGTGGGTTGAAACGTGTAACGCATATTCACAGCTTCCGAATATTCATTTTTTGCTTAGTACCATATTTGGAAACCTCTCGTTCCCTGGAGATTGGAAGCAAGTTGTTCTAGCGAATTGATTGTTAATATTTTTATCTTGATTTTCCAAATATGGCTGTAACAACTTCTTAGCAAATTGAATAATCGGAAGCTTGTTTTGAAGCGTACAAGAGACAGTTGCACGTTTCAACCCACTTATGGGTTTCTGGTTAGGTATAAAAGATCTTCATTTTATCTTTTTAAATAACTGTATGCTGAAGGAATTTTTACCGTGTGTAAAAAAGGTATCATTTCATTTCTCTTATAGAAGGTATGTCTTTCTTCTAGGCGTTAAAACGTGTTATATTTGCAATACAGCGCACTACACCTCACTACACCATCCCCTCGGTGTCGCCATTACCATACCTTGTTGTTTATATTTGACAAACTATTCTCTCTCTCTATCGGTAATATAATGTTTCATCACAGGCGAGTGTGGGACTGGG